>NW_024121266.1:9334152-9595554 GCF_016745375.1 Pimephales promelas | reverse complement strand
GGAAGTGTGCCAATAAGTGGTCTTCTACTGCCCTCTGCTGGCCACTTTTCTTATTAATAGTCTTTTCACTTGCTATATTGTGGTAAACCCCATCCTATAACCATGGTATATCAAGGTAAACTATGGAAAATCATGTTAGATTCATGGTAATCATACTAGAACATGGTAAATCATGAAAAAATCATATTGAAATATGGTTATCATGGTAAATAATGCTAGCTACATACAACTTAATGTCTTTTGATGCTTTTGTGCTTAAAGGCTTAAAGGCTAAACTGCTTGAACCCCGCAAAATGCTGCTTGCAGCTTTAATTAGGGTTCAAGCACGAAGTGCTGAAACCCTATTGTTTTTGTACTGATTTTTAATTATTATTATTATTCTTATTATTCTCCCCTAAAACGCATCGTGCAGCCCAAACCGTAAGTGCTGGAGCTCTGAAACTTTGTCAGATGGTAGTACAAAAATCGAGGAGAGGTTATCAAATTATGAGCCCGATTGGCCCATAGGTGGCGCTATAGCGACCAATTGCGCGAAACGGCTCATAACTCCTAGACCGTAAGTCGTACACTCAAGTGTCTTATATCATTGGAAAGCTGGTCACCTGACGAAAAAAATGTATATCTCCGATTTCATTTCCGTATGATAGATTTTCCGCATTTTGAATTTTGTCGAAAAACTACTTTTGCGAACTAGTCCCTGGTTTTTTACCCGATTGGAACCAAACCAGTGCAGAAATGTTCTCTGGAGTCTGAAGATCAATAATTATCAAAAAAATGTTGAAATTTCTCGTTCCGGTCGCTAGGGGAAGCAAAATAAACGTTGTGGGAGGAGCCTATTTTACTAAAATGGCTATAACTCGAGAAGTAAATGAGATATCTTCACAAACTCGGTACACATCTGTAAGAGTTCAATTTGAGGTCACAGTAAAAAAATAGCGACGATTGAACACTAGGTGGCGCTATAACATGAAAAAAACATAAAAAGGGCTATGACCACATGACCGTTAGTCCGATTGACTTGAAAATTGGTATGCAGTGTCTTGGACCAAGGCCCCATGTATGTCTATGAGGACATTGGTGTATCTCAAAAAACATGGCCGCCATCGGCCAATGAAGTTTGAGCACCTATGAAACAAGGTTAATGAAGGCCGATCGGAACGAAACTCGTTGGGCATGTTTGACTCATGCCCCTAGAGGTCTGTAAGAATTTTGAAAGAAATCGGCCACTAGTTGGCGCTAACGAGTTTTATGGCTCTGTTATCACGTGGTGTTGCACACACCCCACAATATGTATATCAATTGATAGATCTCCTCATGCTGAACAACTTTGCCTCAAGAACCATTGCTGTCAATCAAATCGTTCGTTAAATATTCACGAATATGTTAAAAACGTACTTTTGCGAACTAGTCCCTGGTTTTTTGCCCGATCGGAACCAGACCAGTCTAGGACAATTCTTTGGACTCTCTAGATCAATAATTATCAAAAAAAGTTGAACTTTGTCATTTGTTTTGCTATAACAGGGTCATTTAAAAAGGGGGCATGACAAAATGCACCCAAAAGCCTATAAATCCTAAAGGAAAAGTCAGAACTTCACAAAAATTGATGAGCACATGTGTCATAACTTATTCAACAAGCATGCAAAGTTTCATGGAGATCGGACTATAGGTGGCGCTATAACTGTTAAAAATGTTAAAAACAATGTATTCCCTATGGTAAATTGCCATTATTGAAACTTAAAACTTAATGTCTTTTGATGCTTTTGTGCTTAAAGGCCTTAAAGGCCTAAACTGCTTGAACCCCGCTAAATGCTGCTTGCAGCTTTAATTATTATTATTATTCTCCCCTAAAACGCATAGTGCAGCCCAAACCGTAAGGGCTAGAGCTCTGAAACTTTGTCAGATGGTAGTACAAAAATCGAGGAGAGGTTATCAAATTATGAGCCCGATTGGCCCATAGGTGGCGCTATAGCGACCAATTGCGCGAAACTGCTCATAACTCCTAGACCGTAAGTCGTACACTCAAGTGTCTTATATCGTTGGAAAGCTGGTCACCTGACGAAAAAAACGTATATCTCCGATTTCATTTCCGTCATGATAGATTTTCCGCCATTTTGAATTTTGTCGAAAAACTACTTTTGCGAACTAGTCCCTGGATTTTTGCCCGATCGGAACCAAACCAGTGCAGAAATGTTCTCTGGAGTCTGAAGATCAATAATTATCAAAAAAATGTTGAAATTTCTCGTTCCGGTCGCTAGGGGAAGCAAAATAAACGTTGTGGGAGGAGCCTATTTTACTAAAATGGCTATAACTCGAGAAGTAAATGAGATATCTTCACCAAACTCGGTACACATCTGTAAGAGTTCAATTTGAGGTCACAGTAAAAAAATAGCGACGATTGAACACTAGGTGGCGCTATAACATGAAAAAAACATAAAAAGGGCTATGACCACATGACCGTTAGTCCGATTGACTTGAAAATTGGTATGCAGTGTCTTGGACCAAGGCCCCATGTATATCTATGAGGACATTGGCGTATCTAAAAAAACATGGCCGCCATCGGCCAATGAAGTTTGAGCACCTATGAAACAAGGTTAACGAAGGCCGATCGGAACGAAACTCGTTGGGCATGTTTGACTCATGGCCCTAGAGGTCTGTAAGAATTTTGAAAGAAATCGGCCACTAGTTGGCGCTAACGAGTTTTATGGCTCTGTTATCACGTGGTGTTGCACACACCCCCACAATATGTATATCAATTGATAGATCTCCTCACGCTGAACAACTTTGCCTCAAGAACCATTGCTGTCAATCAAATCGTTCGTTAAATATTCACGAATATGTTAAAAACGTACTTTTGCGAACTAGTCCCTGGTTTTTTGCCCGATCGGAACCAGACCAGTCTAGGACAATTCTTTGGACACTCTAGATCAATAATTATCAAAAAAAGTTGAACTTTGTCATTTGTTTTGCTATAACAGGGTCATTAATAAAAGGGGGCATGACAAAATGCACCCAAAAGCCTATAAATCCTAAAGGAAAAGTCAGAACTTCACAAAAATTGATGAGCACATGTGTCATAACTTATTCAACAAGCATGCAAAGTTTCATGGAGATCGGACTATAGGTGGCGCTATAACTGTTAAAAATGTTAAAAACAATGTATTCCCTATGGTAAATTGCCATTATTGAAACTTAAACCTTAATGTCTTTTGATGCTTTTGTGCTTAAAGGCCTTAAAGGCCTAAACTGCTTGAACCCCGCTAAATGCTGCTTGCAGCTTTAATTATTATTATTATTATTATTATTCTCCCCCTAAAACGCATCGTGCAGCCCAAACCGTAAGTGCTGGAGCTCTGAAACTTTGTCAGATGGTAGTACAAAAATCGAGGAGAGGTTATCAAATTATGAGCCCGATTGGCCCATAGGTGGCGCTATAGCAACCAATTGCGCGAAACTGCTCATAACTTGTAGACTGTAAGTTGTAGACTCAAGTGTCTTATATCATTGGAAAGCTGGTCACCTGACGAAAAAAACGTATATCTCCGATTTCATTTCTGGTATGTAAATTTTCCGCCATTTTGAATTTTGTTGAAAAACTACTTTTGCGAACTAGTCCCTGGTTTTTTGCCCGATCGGAACCAAACCAGTGTAGAAATGTTCTCTGGAGTCTGAAGATCAATAATTATCAAAAAAATGTTGAAATTTCTCTTTCCGGTCGCTAGGGGAAGCAAAATAAACGTTGTGGGAGGAGCCTATTTTACTAAAATGGCTATAACTCGAGAAGTAAATGAGATATCTTCACCAAACTCGGTACACATCTGTAAGAGTTCAATTTGAGGTCACAGTAAAAAAATAGCGACGATTGAACACTAGGTGGCGCTATAACATGAAAAAAACATAAAAAGGGCTATGACCACATGACCGTTAGTCCGATTGACTTGAAAATTGGTATGCAGTGTCTTGGACCAAGGCCCCATGTATGTCTATGAGGACATTGGTGTATCTCAAAAAACATGGCCGCCATCGGCCAATGAAGTTTGAGCACCTATGAAACAAGGTTAATGAAGGCCGATCGGAACGAAACTCGATGGGCATGTTTGACTCATGCCCCTAGAGGTCTGTAAGAATTTTGAAAGAAATCGGCCACTAGTTGGCGCTAACGAGTTTTATGGCTCTGTTATCACGTGGTGTTGCACACACCCCCACAATATGTATATCAATTGATAGATCTCCTCACGCTGAACAACTTTGCCTCAAGAACCATTGCTGTCAATCAAATCGTTCGTTAAATATTCACGAATATGTTAAAAACGTACTTTTGCGAACTAGTCCCTGGTTTTTTGCCGGATCGGAACCAGACCAGTCTAGGACAATTCTTTGGACTCTCTAGATCAATAATTATCAAAAAAAGTTGAACTTTGTCATTTGTTTTGCTATAACAGGGTCATTAATAAAAGGGGGCATGACAAAATGCACCCAAAAGCCTATAAATCCTAAAGGAAAAGTCAGAACTTCACAAAAATTGATGAGCACATGTGTCATAACTTATTCAACAAGCATGCAAAGTTTCATGGAGATCGGACTATAGGTGGCGCTATAACTGTTAAAAATGTTAAAAACAATGTATTCCCTATGGTAAATTGCCATTATTGAAACTTAAACCTTAATGTCTTTTGATGCTTTTGTGCTTAAAGGCCTTAAAGGCCTAAACTGCTTGAACCCCGCTAAATGCTGCTTGCAGCTTTAATTATTATTATTATTATTATTATTCTGCCGTAAAACGCATCGTGCAGACCAAACCGTAAGTGCTGCAGTTCTGAAACTTTGTCAGATGGTAGTACAAAAATCGAGGAGAGGTTATCAAATTATGAGCCCGATTGGCCCATAGGTGGCGCTATAGCGACCAATTGCGCAAAACTGCTCATAACTCCTAGACCGTAAGTCGTACACTCAAGTGTCTTATATCGTTGGAAAGCTGGTCACCTGACGAGAAAAACGTATATCTCCGATTTCATTTCCGTCATGATAGATTTTCCGCCATTTTGAATTTTGTCGAAAAACTACTTTTGCGAACTAGTCCCTGGATTTTTGCCCGATCGGAACCAAACCAGTGCAGAAATGTTCTCTGGAGTCTGAAGATTAATAATTATCAAAAAAATGTTGAAATTTCTCGTTCCGGTCGCTAGGGGAAGCAAAATAAACGTTGTGGGAGGAGCCTATTTTACTAAAATGGCTATAACTCGAGAAGTAAATGAGATATCTTCACCAAACTCGGTACACATCTGTAAGAGTTCAATTTGAGGTCACAGTAAAAAAATAGCGACGATTGAACACTAGGTGGCGCTATAATATGAAAAAAACATAAAAAGGGCTATGACCACATGACCGTTAGTCCGATTGACTTGAAAATTGGTATGCAGTGTCTTGGACCAAGGCCCCATGTATATCTATGAGGACATTGGCGTATCTAAAAAAACATGGCCGCCATCGGCCAATGAAGTTTGTGCATCTATGAAACAAGGTTAACGAAGGCCGATCGGAACGAAACTCGTTGGGCATGTTTGACTCATGGCCCTAGAGGTCTGTAAGAATTTTGAAAGAAATCGGCCACTAGTTGGCGCTAACGAGTTTTATGGCTCTGTTATCACGTGGTGTTGCACACACCCCCACAATATGTATATCAATTGATAGATCTCCTCACGCTGAACAACTTTGCCTCAAGAACCATTGCTGTCAATCAAATCGTTCGTTAAATATTCACGAATATGTTAAAAACGTACTTTTGCGAACTAGTCCCTGGTTTTTTGCCCGATCGGAACCAGACCAGTCTAGGACAATTCTTTGGACACTCTAGATCAATAATTATCAAAAAAAGTTGAACTTTGTCATTTGTTTTGCTATAACAGGGTCATTAATAAAAGGGGGCATGACAAAATGCACCCAAAAGCCTATAAATCCTAAAGGAAAAGTCAGAACTTCACAAAAATTGATGAGCACATGTGTCATAACTTATTCAACAAGCATGCAAAGTTTCATGGAGATCGGACTATAGGTGGCGCTATAACTGTTAAAAATGTTAAAAACAATGTATTCCCTATGGTAAATTGCCATTATTGAAACTTAAACCTTAATGTCTTTTGATGCTTTTGTGCTTAAAGGCCTTAAAGGCCTAAACTGCTTGAACCCCGCTAAATGCTGCTTGCAGCTTTAATTATTATTATTATTATTATTATTCTGCCGTAAAACGCATCGTGCAGACCAAACCGTAAGTGCTGCAGTTCTGAAACTTTGTCAGATGGTAGTACAAAAATCGAGGAGAGGTTATCAAATTATGAGCCCGATTGGCCCATAGGTGGCGCTATAGCGACCAATTGCGCGAAACTGCTCATAACTCCTAGACCGTAAGTCGTACACTCAAGTGTCTTATATCGTTGGAAAGCTGGTCACCTGACGAAAAAAACGTATATCTCCGATTTCATTTCCGTCATGATAGATTTTCCGCCATTTTGAATTTTGTCGAAAAACTACTTTTGCGAACTAGTCCCTGGATTTTTGCCCGATCGGAACCAAACCAGTGCAGAAATGTTCTCTGGAGTCTGAAGATCAATAATTATCAAAAAAATGTTGAAATTTCTCGTTCCGGTCGCTAGGGGAAGCAAAATAAACGTTGTGGGAGGAGCCTATTTTACTAAAATGGCTATAGCTCGAGAAGTAAATGAGATATCTTCACCAAACTCGGTACACATGTGTAAGAGTTCAATTTGAGGTGACAGTAAAAAAATCGCGACGATTGAACACTAGGTGGCGCTATAAAATGAAAAAAAACAGATAAACACCTGACCGTCAGTCCGATTGACTTGAAAATTGGTATGCAGTGTCTTGGTCCAAGGCCTCATGTAAGTCTATAAGGACATTGGTGTATCTCAAAAAACATGGCCGCCATCGGCCAATGAAGTTTGAGCATCTATGAAACAAGGTTAACGAAGGCCGATCGGAACGAAACTCGTTGGGAATGTTCGACTCATGGCCCTAGAGGTCTGTAAAAATTTTGAAAGAAATCGGCCACTAGTTGGCGCTAACGAGTTTTATTGCTCTGTAATCACGTGGTGTTGCACACACCCCCACAAAATGTATATCAATTGATAGATCTCCTCATGATGAACAACTTTGCCTCAAGAACCATTGCTGTCAATCAATTCGTTCGTTAAATATTCACGAATATGTTAAAAACCTACTTTTGCGAACTAGTCCCTGGTTTTTTGCCCGATCGGAACCAGACTAGTCTAGGATAATTCTTTGGACTCTCTTGATCAATAATTATCCAAAAAAAGTTCAACTTTGTCATTTGTCTTGCTATAACAGGGTCATTTACAAAAGGGGGCGTGACAAAAAGCCCCAAAAAGCCTGTAAATCCTAAAGGAAAACTCAGAACTTTACAAAAATTGATGAGCATATGTGTCATAACATGCTGAAGAAGCATGCACAGTTTCATGGAGATCGGACCATAGGTGGCGCTATAACTGTTAAAAAGCTTTAAAACCATGTATTTCCAATGGTAAATTGCCAGTATTGGCTGTAAATGGTGTTTTCCATCTCTGATCATATCATAATGTTAAAACCAGTGCAGTACAATTCTCTGGACTCTCTAGATCAATAATTATAACAAAAAGTTGAACTACGTCATGTGGATGACTATAATAGGATGGCTTCAACATTTAGTGTGTTGAAGCCATCTATTACTACACTTTCAGTGTCCCTGAAAGCGTTGATCTCTTCAATAAACAAGTCAGAACACGTGACATTAAATAATCATGAACATTTTCAGACAGATCTGACAAAATATGCCTAAATAACAGTTAAAAAAGGTGAAATGATATCAAAATGATGGTCTATTAAGCCAATAAGTGGTGTTTTACTGCCCTCTGCTGTTCAAAATAGTAAGTGTCTCACTACTCAACTATAATTAATATTATGACTTTATTAATGATCTATTTTAACATTTGCAATCACATTTAGTCAAATATTGATCACAATCGTTTTTTTTTGTCAAAGTTTATCACTTCAGTTGTTCTGAATCTTCACATAATTGCTATTAACGTGGTAAATAGCTATACTATATTCCTAGAATCACATTAAAATCCAATCATCCAAGCCCCAATCACTGTAAATAATGATAAATCATGCTAGAACGTGGTAAATTAATGTACACTATGGTCAGAGGTGTAGTGGTAAAAAAAGAGGTGGGTAAACTATAAATTCTGGTGTATTATTTCGAATAATAAGACACTATGGGCTGTTACTCTAGGGGCTGATCAAATTAAATCATTTACACTGAAAAAACACAATTGCATAAAATAATGTTATGACATTTATTTAAATTTACATAAGAAACTGGGAAAGAATGATACTACTTTTAAACATTTAACACTAAACCGCCAGTAGGTGGTGGCAGGCGACCGTCTTAATGAGTGAGTCATTCAACTCATTCATTCAAACGATTCGTTCAAACGGCTGATCATTCAAGAATGAGACCGATGTTTTTGAATGTGTCTTTGAATCTTTGACTCAATCGATTCGTTCAAAATGCTGAATGATTCAGTAATGAAAACACGTCGAGTGTTCCTGTGACATGTGCCGTGGTTCTGCTGTGTTGTTTGGAACTATTTTCGCTGCTGAAACACAACAAAAACAGCCAATATAGCATCTAAAATGTAAGTGATTTAATTTTTTACTGTTTATTGAACTGTTGTAGGAAATCAATGTCACATTTTCAATCGTGATGGTGTTCAGGAAAAATAAGAGACCCCATTTACACCTGGTATTAAAATGCGATCTGTATCCAGACAAGTTATCCGGATAATAAGTACCGATTCCATTTACACCTGGCCACATACATGTGTTTTTGCAAAACGGATATAAATCCGATCTTAAACTCCCGCGTACGCAGATTTAATGGATTGAACGACACCAAAAGCAACAGATATGAGCTGCATTTCGTTGATCATCAGCTAATTTCCAAATCAAAGACATCAATAAAAGAGTGGAAACACCGCTGGTAAGATAATTTCGTTTCTTTACTTGAAGATGATTGTGTGTTAAGCGTCTGTGACTTACTTTCACTTTTATTTGCGATGTTTGCACGTTGGCTCGATGAATAGACGCTCAGCTGCTCATCTGCGGTGATGGGTGATCCGTGTCGCAGTAGCGCCGTCATATCTGACTATAACATGACATATATAGCCTATATAACAAGCTCACTCGTTTATTTTTTTGCCTTTTTGGGAGGAGTAAAATATACATATGTGGTTTCAACAACCAGATTGCGTTTACACCTAGTAAAGATCCGGACACAATGCGAGCCAGACTACCTCCAGATGTGGTCAGGCAGATCCAATCGCGATCCGATCACAACGCATTTACACCTTGCATTAACATGCGTTTTTTATTATGCGGATAACTTATCTGGATACAGATCGCATTTTAATACCAGGTGTAAATGGGGTCTGAGTGTGTTCTGCGCTCATTTGTGTAGATTTCTGCTCGAGAGGCTGCGCGAGGGTCAACAGTGCAACCTTACCGTCAGTAATAGTCAACAACACAGTAATGTAGCGAAAATATGAAAGAGTTCGTCTTAGGTGCCTGTTGACTTTGGATCAATGCATTGTTTGTGTGTTGTTGCATAAGGAGATAAAGAAATAACACAATTGGTGACAGTGATCAATCAACACAAAAGGAACAATGATATAAATGAACAAAGATATGAGTACTAATCACAATAAAACAGGCAGTAAAAAAAATCATTGAAACAAACAATCTTACAACATGGCTCAGGGCACATGTCTGGCAAACAAATTAATCAATTAGCAGCGCACAGGCTGACAGTGACATTAAATCATAAAAAGGCATAAACAATGTAAACACAATCAAATTAATAGATGGACTCACGTAATTCATGAAGACACACACAGTGTGCCAGGAAAGAGTGCAAAGAATGAGCCAAAGGGTTCACAATCAATTTATAGGCAACAGGTGAGTCGAATGGTGAAGTGGCAGAGTCTCATTGAAAAAGCGAAATGGAGTTGAAAGAGATTAGAAAGGAAATCTTTTCAATTACTATTAATAGTCGTGTGTGTGTGTGTGTGTGTGTGTGTGTGTGTGTGTGTGTGTGTGTGTGTGCGTGTGCATGCATTTGTGTGTAAGCATGCTTTATGAAGTTAACGTGAAAAAAATGGTTTGCTTTAGTGCAGAATATTGGAGAAACAAAGTATTTCAAAATGGAAGTGTGCCAATAAGTGGTCTTCTACTGCCCTCTGCTGGCCACTTTTCTTATTAATAGTCTTTTCACTTGCTATATTGTGGTAAACCATCCTATAACATGGTATATCAAGGTAAACTATGGAAAATCATGTTAGATTCATGGTAAATCATACTAGAACATGGTAAATCATGAAAAATCACATTGAAATATGGTTTATCATGGTAAATAATGCTTGCTACATAAAACTTAATGTATTTTGATGCTTTTGTGCTTAAAGGCCTTAAAGGCCTAAACTGCTTGAACCCCGCAAAATGCTGCTTGCAGCTTTAATTTTATTTTTATTTTCATAATTTCATAATTACTTTGTTCATTGTAATGTCGAGTCACCGCACTATAATAATGGACATGGTCGAAGTGAAGTACAAAAATATTCTACTTAATGGTAATTTTAGGCCTTATAGGCCTACTAGTCTCTTTTAAAAAGGCACTGTTAAATAAATGATTGTCTGTTTATAAAAGCAACCAGGAAAAAGGCTGAGAAAAAACTAATAATGATGCTCCTGACCCTGGCAGAAGAGCTGACCCTTGGGTTGAATGTGAATTGCCCTGTTGTGAAGGGCATCCCTGGGTTCAGTTCTTCCAGACTCACATCAGGGACCAGTAGCAGCAACACCTTCATTACTGGGAAGTGAGATTTAAATTATCTTTGTACACTATGAAATAATGTGTTGCTGCATTAAATGAAGTAGACCTATAATCCAAATTGGCTGGTTTAGTCATTCCAACTGTTAAATCTTGAGTAATGATAAATTGCTTTGTCTTGTGAAAGTAAAAACTGATAACGTATGTTAATGTAAAAAATATTTTGCCATGAGTTATCAATCACATTGCACTGGAGAGTGAAGAAAACTTCTCAGATGACTGTCCTTTGGAGGAAGTACTTTAATTGAATTGATGGCTTTAATTGATTTATACTTGTGCCTATGCCTATTATTTCTGACACACATGTCCACATGTACAGAAAGGCCTACAGAAGAGTCTGCACACAGCAGTGATACTGTGTGCAGAAAGCTCATGTCATTGTGTGCCCTTGTCCTAGAGCTGCATTGTAACTGGTCTGGGGTTTGGGTCAGGGAATAGGGTCATAAAACACCTGTCTCCATGCAGGATCCTGTTGTAATCACCTGTTTAATGGAAAAATGCAGTTCTCAGCATAAGTGTATGTAATACCGTGAGTTTGATAATTATAATTTTCATTACCATGTTCAAATAATGTTCATAAATGTGAATCTCTTAAAATTCCTGAGTCATGCACAGATCCTGGCCATTTTGCTTTCACACTGATTGTGATATAGAACATGGTCACAAACCATCTAAAAGATTTTACTCAGTCAAATGCCTTTTAAAAAAAGTGATATAATATTCCAAATCTGGAATATTAAAAATTGTAATAGTAATTTGGCTGCACTGTATAAGCCCCCTTTCTGCTCACAAAATCCCTTCATTGAGGCCTTGATGGGAACATGTGTGTTGTCTACAGTGTATGGCACCAATCACGTAAGTTAAGCCTGAGGGACTGTAAGTCATAATCGGCATGGTCATCATGATTGCATTATCTTCATTAAAAATTATAATATAGCCTACCCTAAGTTGGCAAAAAAAAAAAAAAAAAAAAAAAAAAAACTAACAGCACTAACGTTACTTTGCGAATGGCATGACAGAAAGCTTCTCCGCATCTCCAATAGTGTAAAGGAAGCCACTCGCAAATAATTTTAGGGCAATGCAAACATTTTGTGCTGTTGTTGAAGCCCGATATCGAATCGAACATTAATGTGCATTTCCAACAAAATAATAATGTATTTAAACGACACCCTCACGACGATCGTTTCACGAGAAAACAAAAATAAATCTCAGAAATTAAGCTACACTATCGCGCTGCGCTGAAGGACTTCCCGTATCAGCCGCGATCTAATCCTGTTTACATGAAATAAGCCTGCTCGCGAGCAGGTTCAAGCTGACGGACCTGTTGCTATGACAGCAAGTCCAGGATGAGCGTCGAAGAACCAAACGATCCAAGATCATGGCAAATCGCCAACAATCAAATCCAGCTAACTGAGTTAGCGACGTACGAAGAACGAGCCCCTGATGTCAGTTTGATGTGTTTATTCCTCAGACTCTGCCCACTGCTGTGGTCCTACTGAAGCTGTGATCCGATTGGTCCTCTCTGCTCTGGTGGGCGTGGCTACTGTCATCATTCTGGTTTATGACATCAGATCCAGAAGAGCTGAACGAGATCAAGCACATATTCACACATCAGGTGCATGATTGATGATGTCATTTCTCACAAACTGATTTGCATATAAGTATCTATGAGATTTATTAATGTGGCTTTTTATGTTCACCTTTTCCAGGAAGTATCGAAATCTAAAGCAGAACGCTGAACTTTAATTTTTCTTCAAGTGTATTTTTTTTGTTCTTCCAGTTTTTTTCTCATAATAAATACTGAATAATTCAGCTTGATTATATTTGAGATTTTTTTTAAAGAAAAATCTTATTTGTAAGACTTTGTTTACTTCTCAAATAAAAAAGCGAATAAAGAGACACAGATCTCACTTTAAACTGCTATATATTTTCTGTATGTATTTTCTTGCCTTTATCAATAAAGTTTCTCACTCTGAGGTTCAAGAGTCTCTCCATGATTTATTCAGAGGAATACAAACTTTATGTATATTTTAAATATTTCAGCAGTGTACCATACGGCTTTATTTGTACTTTTTTCACAGGTGCTTCTTATAGCCTATCTGTAAAACATTTATTTGTATTAAAGGGATATTCCGCCGTTTTTTCATATTAAACTATGTAATTCCCTTAACTAAGACGAGTTGATACATACCTCTGTCGTCTCAGTGCGTGCATTCAATCGCTCTGGCGCGCGAGACACTTTGATAGCATTAGCTTAGCCGTTCATTCAATATGAGCCAAGCAGAGAAGCGATCAAACACCTCCACGTTTTCCTTATTTAAATACAGTTACACGAGTTGAGTAACTCGACCTAGGTCGGTGACACAACATAAAACGTCGCGCTTTTCTAAGCGTGTGAAATGGATAACTAGATTTTATGTCGAAATACCACAGGCTGCTGGCACTGAATTTCAACATGATGCTTCAGTTAGCACTGGCCAGCTGGTGGCGCTGTGTCTATAACTACATTTAGTCATGTAGAGTCTTCAGGCCAGGGCATTATCAAACATGTGAAGTGAGGGAGATTGGATATTACATGCTTGAGTTACAACAACTTCCTGTTTAATGCTGATAATAGCATGCTTTAGCACTGAGCTAAGAACATGAGTTTCAACTAGAGTTTTAAAAGAGTTGTTTTGCATTTTGCTTCATCAAAATATTAAACTCTGAACTTATGAACAAGCATTTTTCATCATATTTCCCCAAAACCAAAACTTTCTGGTACTCTAAATGAACGATTACACTTACAAGTCACTGTATATTTACATTAATGTGCACTAATGAATTTTGTTGTAACAACACAGGCAAACATTATATATGATTTAGTGGCTTTTGAGTCTAAATTAACCCTGCAATGGTTTTTCTCTTTTATTTTATCTGTACTAACATCAGTGTGTCTGGTTTGATCTGTACTAACATCAGTGTGTCTGGTTTGATCTGTACTAACATCAGTGTGTCTGGTTTGATCTGTCGGGGGATAAACAGCTTCTGCTGGATGTTTGTCGTCTCTGTGTGTGTCAGCAGTTTGTGGCTGAAGCGTTTCTTTAACTCCTCTAACAATCATCAACACAAAACATCTTTACACTGAAATAAAGTGAATAAGAGTCACAGGTCAAATATGATTGACAGCTCGCATCACTATATAACACACCAGTAGATACAGATAGGCCTATCTAAGCATATATTTCACTCTTCTGCTGTTAGTTTTGATTCAGGGTCAGAATTCATTTATAAATGTGAGATCAGCAAAATCTCGTTGATGTTCGTGATGTTAAAGGAGACGAGTGTGTGAGCGGAAACTAACTGATGTTGGGGGAGGATTCACACACAACCTGATAAATATCTCAGTTCAGTCTTCCAGATTAATCTGAGTGTTTCAGACATTAAGAGTTACTATCGTGGGCTTTTCAGTGAACACATCAGGTGCATGATTGATGATGTCATTTCTCACAAACTGATTTGCCATATATATTTGTGAGGTTCATTACTTTTTGGCTTTATATATATATTTTTTTATCTTTTCTACTGAAATCTAAAGCAGAACGCTGAACTTTAAAGATTCTTCAAGTGTGTTTTTTGCTCTTCTGGTGTTTTTTTCATAATAAATACTGAATATTTGAGCTTGACGATTTTTGAGGTTTAAAAAACATCTTATTTGTAATGCTTTATTGTTGATATTTCTCTCAGATACAAAAAATAATAATAAAGAGACACAGATCTCACTTTAAACTGCTGTATATTTGCTGTATGTATTTTCTTGCCTTTATCAATAAAGTTTCTCACTCTGAGGTTCAAGAGTCTCTTCATGATTTATTACATTTATTATGTCGAGCGCCTCGTGGAGGAATACTAACTTTATGTAGATATTATTTAACAATATACTGATAGGCCTAATGTTTTTCTATCTACAATAATAAACAAACAACTTCCACCTGAGAAAATACTGATTTGGGACTCATTATAATATACTTTGAGATCACAGTGAAATACATAAACACAACATATCGATCCTCCATTTCCTCCGACAGGGAATGATAAAGTCTTTAAATCGCTAGTGTGATTTGTCTCTGTGGTCTCGTCTGAGGAGCAACTCCTCCATCTAGTGGCTCACCCTGAACTCACATGTTATCAGGAGTTATTCACTCAGATCCAGTGATTGTTACTCAAGAAAGCCACTAGATGGCGCTGTGTTCAGTGTTATGTGACGAATACACTGTGCAACGAGTAATGAAGAATAAAAGCACATGTTGAAGTGTTCAGAGAAAATAAACGGACATGTTGAGACACTTTATTCAAATCACTGAACAAATCATGATATTCGGAGTGAACTATCAGGATATTTTCTCTTTTTCAGACTGTAGTGGGAAATTTCACTACAATGTAGGGGTATGTATTCTGAATATCTTGGACGCCTAGGAAAATGACAGGATCTAAGTCCCCACCCCTAGGACAATTAACTCCTGTACTTATTATAATAAGTATGTTTTAATCTGTCTTGATCAACTGTGTTCTTTAGCAATGACTGATGAGAAGGCGACTCTAGGACTTAAAGTGTACACGGTAGCTTCCCAGAGTATAATAAAATGAATTAACCCCCTTTTCTATTATCAGCCTACAAGACAGGAGGAATGCCCCACTCCAAGAAGACAGAAATGGTAGATGTGTTTATTCTAAATAAAATAAAATAAAAGGAAATGATTGTAAATGCAAAAAATGAACTTTTGTTTCACATCACATACGAATAAAAAAATAAACAATCACAGAATTAAAGCTTAACCTAGCTTCAAGCTTAAGTTCAGTCTCTCTCCTTAATGCAGAAATACTCAAGTCAAACAAAATAAAAAAAACAACAGCTTCAACAGAATATTCAGGTGAGGATTCAGTGCAGTCAGCTGCAGTACATGATGAATATTACATTTCACATCAGATATTTTTTTCTGTCAATCAACATACCTGAGAAATATTCACATCATAACTCAATGTTTACATTTTACCTCACTGGAGAACTGGGCTGGCGTTGGACTGTCCAGGAATGGCAGGGAATTAAATCAGAACAGCTATACAGAACTTGTTCAAAGATAGGAAATCTTTTCCTTATTCACACCCAGAAAGACTAGATTCACGAGAGGTCGGCTAATGTGTGTAAAAGTAAAAAATGCAGTAATTTCATTAATTTACCAGCGAGCGTACTTCGGAAGCACTGAAAATGAATGGGGTTCAATGCTGGAACTATCAGTGGTTGGAACTAATGGGCGGGTCCATGACACGCGTTACTTCCGCATTCCTGAGTTACAATGGCGGTCTATGGGACTGTAAGAAGAACTCTCTCAATGGGCTATATGCACGCATAAATTCCGCATTTGACGCAAGGATGCTCGTCCATTTCCGGTTGTGGAGATTAAAGCGGAGGAGAAGAACAGAGGAAAACGGGATTATGGCAGAGTCTTCAAAATTTACTGTCCTCCAGTCTTTGAAATGAAACGTACATACGTTTAGATGTAATTTTATATATAGTTATATTTATTTAATATTTTAAAAAGAAGCATAAACACAACAAGGGGTGTCTGTTTTATCTGTTTTTGTGACTAACGTTGCTTTCGTATAACCATGGAGTATAAAATTCAATATAAATTCTCGGTATTGCATTGGACTCTACGATCGGCGGAAGTTATCGAGCATCCCTAATGCTTCACCGGAAATACCGCCGTGCATAGAGCCCATACATGGCTCTGGCTTGTACCTCCTCCGTGTTCAATTACGTGCTTCACTGAAGCCCCGCCCACATCACTGACTCTTCACTCGTGGTCTCCTCTGATTGGCGACCGACGCCCGTTGTTGTTTACGAATCTCCACGACACCCTACGTCAAACAGATCGTGGCAAAATCGGGCTAAAATCGTGTAATCTGAACCAGGCATTAGATGACGTGTGACTATGTTCCTTATCACAAATCAATGTGAGGGCAAAATGGCCAGGATCTGTGACATGTGCTGTCGATACATGTCCCCTTTCAAACCAAAGATAACTCAATCCAGCGATACTAATCATAAACAACAGGAGTGTTCGAAGAACCCAATTAGCCGGATCAGGATGAGCATGATGATATTATCTTGGATGAAAAAACACAAATACATGTTATTGCACCCCATAAACACAATCATGCAAAGAAAAAAAGCAGTAAACACACCTTTAATGTCTTTATATAGAGATCTGAAGCTCCAATATAATGTCAGTGTGTGACTGAATCTCAACATTAAGATATTCATCGATGATGTTCATCTCTCGTATCCGATCTATTCTATTCTATTCTATTGTAAATAATTTGAACATTTAATATGATTACAGCAGTATTTCCTGTTCTTGACACAGATATTCAACATCTTGGTGTGATTGTATTAATTGAGCATATTTATTAGAATATGAATCATATGAAGATATCAGAGGACACTTTCATACACAGTTATAACAGACGATCTGTTCCTGATCCTTTAAACCATTAGAGAAACTCTGAGATCAGTCTGAGAGGAGAAACAATCCAGACATTTGATCAGAAATGAAGAACAAACGTCCTGAAGAGAGTTACAGGAGAGAGCAGAGACAAACACTCTCAGGAAATCAAGTCAAGACAAGACACTGTTGACTTACAGGAATTAGAGGCGTACTGGAGCTCAAAGTGTCATTGGTCAGATTGTGAAATAATAATCAGAAACAGAGTTAGACGTCACATGCATTAACACTTACAGATATTTTATCTGATTGTAGAGTTTCTCTTCACTTTACTCTACAGAGCAGCTTCACATCAGCACGTCTGTCATTTTATCAGTTTTGAAGAGTTTGTCTTTTCATATTTGTGGACTGAAACTGATGAAGATGTTTCTCCCTGTTTTGCTCTGCTTGTGTTTCTGGCGTCTGGATGGTGAGTTTAATGTGTTTTTATGACTTCAGTTGTTTCTGTTCTGGTAACATGTAATAAATGTCTGGTTAGTTCAGTCGAGGAGGATCAACATTCACTGTTATTCTCATATAGAAATAATTAAACTGTGATTTTACTGTCAGATCAAGTTTGAATTCAGCTCTAAACTCAGTTATTATGGATTGATTAAAATAATATAAATATGAAGCTCAGATAATCAACAGCATTAGTTTTGGTGACGTTAAACATTACAGTAAAAGTGTATTTTTATATTTACCATATATATATTTCTCTTTTCATTCATCATCTTTTATCTTTGCACTGCTGCAGAATTATTAATTTCACATTTAAAACAAGAGATTTTAAAGCTTTAATCTGTGAAAAACTCTGTTCTTCAGGAGGGTTTGCTGTTGAGTTTGTGTCAGTGTTTGAGGGAGATTCATTCTCTATAAACTCTGATCTCACTGAAATAAAGGATGATGATGTGATTCAGTGGAGGTTTGGAAACACTTTAATAGCAGAAATCAATAAACGGGCCGACAGATTCACTGTATATGATGATGTTCTTGATGGGAGATTCAGAGACAGACTGAAGCTGGACAAACAAACTGGATCTCTGACCATCACAAACATCACAACTAAACATGAAGGAGAATATGAACTACAGATCAGCAGTGTGATCAGAGAGAGTTTCAGTCTCAATGTCTACAGTGAGCCAAATATTTATTTAACTTTTTTTATGTTTTAATCCCCACAAATATACCATAAATAATTTAAACTCTTTTTTTGCTTTTGGAGTTTAATGATGATATTCTCAAATTTAATTTTCTAACTATTTACTTTAATAAACCATCAAGTGATCGTTTTAATTTGTGATGAACCCTGTTTCTGTTTGTTGTGTGTGTGTGTGTGTGTGTGTGTGTGTGTGTGTGTGTTGTGTGTGTGTGTGTGTGTGTGTGTGTGTGTGTGTGTGTGTTCGGTGATTCAGGACTGAAGTCAGTGATGGAGGGAGATTCAGTCTCTCTAAACTCTGACACTGAAATAAAGGATGATGATGAGATTCAGTGGAAGTTTGGAGATGAAGACACTTTAATAGCAAAAATCAATAAACAGTTCGACATCATCACTGTATATGATGTTGTTCTTGATGGGAGATTCAGAAACAGACTGAAGCTGGACAAACAAACTGGATCTCTGACCATCACAAACGCCACAACTGAACATGAAGGACGTTATAGACTACTGATGTCTTCAGGAGGAAGATTATCATCAAAAGTTTTCAGAGTTTCTGTCTATAGTGAGTAGAGATCATTTTTCTTCTCTTTCAAATATTCTTATTTACTTTTTATATAGTAACGGGCAATCATAATAATTAAATCAAATATAAAAGATTTTTTATCACCATCAAATGAAAAAAATTTCAGTATAACATCAACTTCTTCACAGTTAACAGGAATCGCAGCTTTTCTCTGTAAATAATACTGAGTTCTCTGAATATTTGGGTCTCGGGACTCTTCTAAAATAGATGATTTTACAGGATGATTTCTTTGTCTCAGAAGAAACTTTACAAAAAACACAAATACTATTTACATATTGAATTGTTGAATTGTTTATAGTTTGAGATGACAGACCGTATAAAAATCTCACTTGGAACCAAATATATTATTGTTGATTAGATTTGATCATAATTCTGTGTATTCATAAATATTAGTTGATGTCAGCGCTGATATTAGTGTTTATTGACTGATCTGATGTCAGTTTGATGTGTTTATTCCTCAGACTCTGCCCACTGCTGTGGTCCTACTGAAGCTGTGATCCGATTGGTCCTCTCTGCTCTGGTGGGCGTGGCTACTGTCATCATTCTGGTTTGACATCAGATCCAGAAGAGCTGAAGGAGATCAAGCACATATTCACACATCAGGTGCATGATTGATGATGTCATTTCTCGCAAACTGATTTGCATATAAGTATCTGTGAGATTTATTAATGTGGCTTTTTATCTTCACCTTTTCCAGGAAGTATCGAAATCTAAAGCAGAACGCCGAACTTTAATTTTTCTTCAAGTGTATTTTTTTTGTTCTTCTAGTTTTTTTTCTCATAATAAATACAGAATAATTGAGCTTGATTATATTTGAGATTTTTTTAAAGAAAAATCTTATTTGTAAGACTTTGTTTATACTTCTCAAATAAAAAAGTGAATAAAGAGACACAGATCTCACTTTACTGCTATATATTTTCTGTATGTATTTTCTTGCCTTTATCAATAAAGTTTCTCACTCTGAGATTCAAGAGTCTCTCCATGATTTATTCAGAGGAATACAAACTTTATGTATATTTTAAATATTTCAGCAGTGTACCATACAGCTTTATTTGTACTTTTTCACAGGTGCTTCGTATAGCCTATCTGTAAAAATATTTATTTGTATTAAAGGGATACTCCGCCGTTTTTTCATATTAAACTATGTTATTCCCTTAACTAAGACGAGTTGATACATACCTCTGTCGTCTCAGTGCGTGCATTCAATCGCTCTGGCGCGCGAGACACTTTGATAGCATTAGCTTAGCCCAGTTCATTCAATATGAGCCAAGCAGAGAAGCGACCAAACACCTCCACGTTTTCCTTATTTACACGAGTTGAGTAACTTGACCTAGGACGGCGACACAACATAAAACGTCGCGCTTTTCTAAGCGTGTGAAATGGATAACTAGATTTTATGTCGAAATACCACAGGCTGCTGGCACTGAATCAACATGATGCTTCAGTTAGCACTGGCCAGCTGGTGGCGCTGTGTCTATAACTACATTTAGTCATGTAGAGTCTTCTGGCCAGGGCATTATCAAACATGTGAAGTGAGGGAGATTGGATATTACATGCTTGAGTTACAACAACTTCCTGTTTAATGCTGATAATAGCATGCTTTAGCACTTAGCTTAGCACATGAGTTATTTAAAAAAAGAGAGTTATTTTACTCAGATTGATCTAAATATTAAACTCTGAAATTATGAACAAGCATCTCATTAAATTTTCCCAAGACCAAAACTTTCTGGAAACCAAATGATATTTCTCTGAAAAAACTCTGTATTTACATTAATGTGCACTAATGGATTTTGTTGTAAGAACACAGGCAAATATTATACGATTTAGTGGCTTTTGAGTCAACTTAACCCTGCAATGGTTTTTCTCTTTTATTTTATCTGTACTAACATCAGTGTGTCTGGTTTGATCTGTCGGGGGATAAACAGCTTCTGCTGGATGTTTGTCGTCTCTGTGTGTGTCAGCATTTTGTGGCTGAAGCGTTTCTTTAACTCCTCTAACAATCTTCCACTCCACACAAGTGAGTAAGAGTCACAGGTCAAATATGATTGACAGCTCACAGCACTAAATAACACACCAGATATCTAATCTAATCCAATATTTCTAATCCAATATCTCTTCTGCTATTAGTTTTGATTCAGGGCCAGAATTCATTTGTAAATGTGAGATCAGCAAAAGCTCGTTGATGTTCGTGATGTTAAAGGAGACGAGTGTGTGAGCGGAAACTAACTGATGTTGGGGGAGGATTCACACACTGATAAATATCAGTTCAGTCGTGTTTACAGCAAGTGTTTTCAGACATTTTAAGGGTTGCGGTCATGGGTTTTTCAGTGAATCGATAAATAAAATGTTTCTCAAATTAGTTTAGTTCTGTTTGTTGGAAATGTTTTGTAGGAATGTAGGAGGCCTAAACCGGGCGGACATCGAAGATCACATCCCATCCTGTGAGAGAGGAGTCAATGAGACGAACAGCTCGACTGTGACAGTGACGGTGGTGTCGGTCGAGGTAGTCTTGTGACGGCAACACAAGCGTGGGACTCGAGGTGATACCAGGGTCTTCCACAGAGAAAGAGTGTGAAAAAGGATTGTATTTTTTCCCGAAATCTAAGCGTTTTTATTTTTCCGAGGTTTTCCATTCAATCCAGATTATTTCTTTTCAAATAAATAAATAAATAATAATAATTTAAAAAACAATAAACAACAACAGGATTTTCAAGCTGATACGTAGGACTTCCGGATTCTGTGATCTTTGTGCACTGCCACTTCCGTTGAATTCCCGATCTCGCTGGCGAACTGATGAAGGACTACACTAAGTTTATTTATACGGCATCCCTGGTAAATTAGTCTGATTCACTAAAGTGCCGGCTGCAAACAAACGCGCTAACAGGGAACGTTCCCAGAACATTCACTAACGTTCTTTAAAAGTTGTGTAAATGTTAGGACAAAACGTTATTAAAATAATGTTTTCGGAACGTTCATATAACATTATTAACGTTCTTGTAACGTTGAGAGAAAACGTTCTTAGAACAACGTTCTTGGAACGTCTTTATCACGTTATTTGTATTTGATGAACGTTCTCATTACGTTGATAAAAAACGTTCTTAGAACAACGTTATCGGAACGTCTTTATCAGGTTATTTGTGTTTGATAAACGTTCTCATAACGTTCCAGCAACATTATGCTAACCTTAGGATAACGTTCTAACAACATTATGCTAACGTTCCGGCAACGTTCTGCAAACATTAAGACACCGTTCCAGCAACGTTAAGCAAACTGGACATTTCCACGTTTTTAGAACATTTTAAATTAACGTTCCCACAACCAAAATGGAACGTTAGAAAAACGTTCTCAGAACCTAACTTTGTTAGCTGGGTTAAAGTTTTAATCCACTTCTTCCTTATACTCAATTCAGTCGGGAATCCATGAAAACTTAAGTAGGGTTGGCGTTGTTGGTTAGATTTACAAAGTGGAACAGAGCAGTGACATAAATAGCATTGGTCTCAGCCATTGTTGAACTGCGTCGGAAGTGGACATGCACAAAGTTGACAAATCCCGCCCATGAAACCCGGAAGCGTGATAATCCCCTATATGAGGAACTCTTTTGCTCATTTGTCTCATCTCTGACATTTTGCAATCTTTATAAATAATAATTTTCTTTAGCCCTTTTTTCAGGTCAGAGCATCAAAATCTCAAAATTTCCTGATTCTGACACCAAATTGTTGTGGCAAAAATCCTGTCAAACATCATCACTGCATAAGAGACACTCATAAGAGTCAAATTAATAAAGAAAGAGAAGTATTTATTCTTGCAAGAATAGGCCCAGTCGCCAACACTGTCTATTCTTGGGTCTGGTGGTGCTGGGATTGTGACACGTTGTGGCTGAGTTCGCTTTCAGGTGCGCTGATATTTGCACTAAGTCTTCATCACTTGAGTTGGGGGTATTTATTACTTTATGTTCAGCAGTAACAACATGTTAGCAGGTGTGTGAATATCTCTTCTGCTATTAGTTTTGATTCAGGGTCAGAATTCATTTGTAAATGTGAAATCAGCAAAATCTTGTTGATGTTCGTGATGTTAAAGGAGACGAGTGTGTGAGCGGAAACTAACTGATGTTGGGGGAGGATTCACACACAACCTGATAAATATCTCAGTTCAGTCGTGTTTCAGGTCAATCTGAGTGTTTCAGACATTAAGAGTTACTATCGTGGGCTTTTCAGTGAACCGATGAAGAAGATGTTTCTCAAATTAGTTTTGCTCTGTTTGTGTTTGTGGCGTCTGGATGGTGAGTTTAAATGTGTTTTCATGACTTCAGTTGTTTCTGTTCTGATGTGATAAATTACTGGTTAAATTAGTCAGAAAGGATTAACATTCACTGTTATTCTCATTTAAATTATATTATTAATATTATCATGAAATAATTATTTTTTCAAGTCACTTTTCAATTATCATCTTTTGTCTTTGAACTGCTGCAGAATATTATTAATTTTACATTTAAATGATTAAAGTATTTTAGCGAAGCTTCATCAAACCAACATCAAGAGATTTTAAAGATTTAATCTGTGAAAAACTCTGTTCTTCAGGAGGGGTTGCTGATGAGTTTGTGTTTGAGGGAGATTCAGTCTCTCTAGACTCTGACACTGAAATAAAGGATGATGATGTGATTCAGTGGAGGTTTGGAGATGAAGACACTTTAATAGCAGAAATCAATGTAACGGCCGACAGATTCACTGTATATGATGATGTTCTTGATGGGAGATTCAGAGACAGACTGAAGCTGGACAATCAAACTGGATCTCTGACCATCACACACATCACAACTGAACATGATGGACGTTATGAACTACAGATCAACAGTGAGATCAAGAGTTTCCGTGTCAATGTCGACGGTGAGTCAAATATTTCGATTGAGCTGTTTTATATTTTAATCATCATGTCTACAGCGAGTAAACCTTTTGAGTGATACGGTCTTAAATTTGGGATTTGGAATGTTCAGTGATGATGTCACATAACTGTCAGATTTAAACTGTTCATACAATTTGAACTGCGGCACAAAAAACATGGCGGCGCCCATCTCAAATTTTAAATCAAGAACATGACGCTTCGCCATGGAAACAATAAGCGGGAAACCTTCTAAAATAAATGACGCCTTCAAAAAGAAAAACAAAATTCACCCAGTCAGAATTAGTGATGGGCGATACCACTGATTTTGTTTTCGATACGATACTGATACTTTCAATGCCAGTATCGCCAATACCGGTACCAATACGATACCTCTAAACTGAACTTTTGATTTTGAAAATGTCTTAAATTATTGAATTACTAATTAATGATACCCATTAAACATTATAGAGCTCGAGAAACCCGGAAAAAAACGTGAGGGTTGACAGCTAACGTTACTAACTACACTTTTGAAACACATAAAATTGATAAAAAAAATTAAACTCTCTTTTCGTTGTTTTATGATATTATTTCAGTCACTCTAAACTCTGATAGTAATAGTATTTTACAGTCAGGATTGTGAAAAGCATGCGATGTTTGATAGAGAGCAACGCAGTGTTGACAGAACCGGATGATGTCACTTCCTGGTTCTAGTAAGAGCTCGAACTGCTGGAGTTTGTTTGGTAACGCTTTAGATTACAGCCCGCAAATACTGCGTATTTAAAACTAATTTACAATGTAACTTTCTGAAATTATAGTGTACCTACAACATGTAAAGTTTTAGGAATAAAGGAGTAATAACCTGAAGTATTAACAAATGATTTATACTGTAAGAACTAAGGGTTTATTATTCTACTATTATGAGACAACACAATCTTACACTGCAAACCTTCTTGTAATAGTATATTCCAAAACATCAACTTTATACAAATTATAGGTGTCACGGGGCGGGTTCAGGCAGAAGGAACAGGCAGAGTCCAGAAAAGCTCCAATACAAAAGGTTTAATATTAAATAAACAGGAAACAGGCAGGCGGAACACAGGGTAACATTAACAACGACCGACAACCATAGAGTAAAACAGAGGGAACTAAATACACAGAATAATCAACCATAATGGGGTGAGAACAGGTGAAACAGATGACGATGACGAGGAACAGGTGGCTGATGAGGGAGTGAACACGGGATAGGGTGACGAGAGGATCCTGGGAAGTGTAGTGCTGAAGACAAGACAGACTGGTGCAGACGGAGGACTGTGACAATAGGGTTCATATCTGCATTTATACAGTACTTTCTTTAAACAAAATTGCTCTGAGAACTAAAACTATTGCAACTTTTGCTTTAATACTGGAGAAATAAACTCTTGTTCATGTAGTTACGGAGTCAGTGTGACGTCTGCGACCTGTACATTAGTGTTGCTTGTTACTCTTTTGTTCCTTAATACTAAAACTTTCTTTTCTTTATTATTTTCTATTACATATATAAATATGGTCAATTTTTGTTATTTTTCCATGTATAAATCTTTTGTTCATCATTGTTTGTCTTTGCACTGCTGCAGAATATTATTAATTTCACATTTAAATGTTTAGAAGTATTTTAGTGAAGCTTCATCAAACCAACATCAAGAGATTTTAAAGCTTTAATCTGTGAAAAACTCTGTTCTTCAGGAGCGGTTCGCGATTTTAGGCCACTGCCAGTGTCAGTGATGGAGGGAGATTCAGTCTCTCTAAAGTCTGACACTAAAATAAAGGATGATGATGTGATTCAGTGGAGGTTTGAAGATGAAAACACTTTAATAGCAGAAATCAATAAACGGGCCGACAGAATCACTGTATATGATGATGTTCTTGATGGGAGATTCAGAGACAGACTGAAGCTGGACAATCAAACTGGATCTCTGACCATCACACACACCACAACTGAACATGATGGAGATTATAATCTACAGATCAACAGAAAGATCAGAGAGAGTTTCAGGCTCCATGTCTATGGTGAGTTTAATATCAGTTTCACCTGTTTTATATTTTAATCAGATACAATTAATAATTCAAACTCCATTTTGCTTTTGGTGTTTAATGATGATATTCATTTAAATCTAAAATTTCAAACTATTTACTTTTATAAACTATTAACTGATCATCTTAATCTGTGACAAACTCTGTTTCTGTTTATACTCTCTCTCTCTCTCTCTCTCTCTATGTGTGTGTGTGTGTGTGTGTGTGTGTGGTGATTTAGGACTGAAGTCAGTGATGGAGGGAGATTCAGTCTCTATAAACTCTCGTCTCACTGAAATAAAGGATGATGATGTGATTCAGTGGAGGTTTAGAAACACTTTAATAGCAGAAATCAATGTAACGGCCGACAGATTCACTGTATATGATGATGTTCTTGATGGGAGATTCAGAGACAGACTGAAGCTGGACAATCAAACTGGATCTCTGACCATCACAAACACCACAACTGAACATGCTGGAGATTATCATCTACGCATCAACAGTGAGATCAAGAGGTTCTTTGATCAAAGGATATTTATTCTCGCTGTCATTGGTGAGTTAAAAAAATGTTTCCACCTTTCTTTAATTACACAATAAGAGCCCGATGTGGCGTTGGTGTCACAAACACTGGTGATCATCTGAAAAGATTTTTTTTTAAGCATTATACCTCATTTTCAAACCAGGAAGTCCCTAAGGGACAATTAGGGAACACCCAGGTTCAGTCATGTGACAATGTGTGCATTTTTGTTGCCACAGTAACATTTCCAAAATGGTGGCCTGTCTGATGTGCACATGTTGCAGTGTCAGCAATTAAAAAAAACACTTGTGTTTGTAATTAAAGGTATGTTTCAACACATGCAATAATTCTAATGTTTTAATAACATAACCTAGATTCACTTGACCTGATTTTAAAACATGTCTTGTACAAATTTATATAAAACAAGTATTGAAAATGTTGTTGTGACATATGTGTCACATCGGGCTTTAACCTGTATGTGTCACATTAAGAAAAATGGTCCTGACCATTTTTTCACCAGAAAAATGACCTGCTCAAATAATTTAGCTGATACAATTATTTTAGTGTTATATATATTCTGCTGCTCAGTTCAAAGCAACAACAAACAAAAAAAAGTCAAATTAATAACATTGTTAAAGGGCAACTCAACCCCTGGTCAGAGCCTGACTCCACCCACTGGCAATATTTGAGAAATGCTGGAAAAGTGGTCAAGACGGGTCTCTCTGTAGGCAGGGGTGTGGTTAGCTTGTGCCTGCTTACATCACAGGGCACCACAACTTCCAATAGGAAAATTCAACTGCAGTAGCCACCGTTCAACCTGAAGAGGGCAGCACGTTTTTACACCATATATTGTAGAATTAAAACACTTTATACCCAAATGTCCAAATTCAATGAACAGCAATAATAAAGCCCCAGTCTTACAGATCACTAAAAAAATAAATAAAAACTAACTAAAAAAAGTTGTTTTAGGGTTTTCCGTTTAATGAAATGTATTTTTGAAAATATAATGCAACTAAAGCAGGTATGCAAGACATGGTATAAAACACCATATTTATTTTTATTCAGTTTGCACATTTTCGAGTTGTGAAAAAACAATCTAAAAAACTGTTTAAACTGTATATATACCTGAAGAGGTCACAGTTATGTGGTTTTGAAATATGTGGCAAAGCAAACAAAATGCTTTTTTTATCTTCCCAGAAAAGTTATAATTTTGAAAATGTTGTGGAAAAGAAAATAAACCGAAAAAAAAAATGTAATTTAGCAAGAAAACTGACAAAATTTATTTATTTTCCAAATGAGAAATAAAAGCTCAATGTGACATATATGTAACATAAATAAATGCCCAATGTGACATAAACTGTATATGTAACATTACAGATCTTTGACAAGGAGTGGTTGTATTTAATTAAAATGGTCCATATAGTCTGTTTTATATGCTGCCCCATAATTTTCCTAAGGGGAAATTGGTCCGGGTTCTTATGGGTTAAACGAATTCATACACCATTTTGTTTTTGTTATTTTATATTGTTTATTGTTCATGTAAATTTTAAACCATTCCCTTTAATAAATTATTATAAAGTGATTTAACAGTATTAATCTGTGATAAACCCTGTTTCTGTTTGTTCTCTGTGTGTTTGACAGATGAAGTGAAGTCAGTGTCAGTGATGGAGGGAGATTCAGTCTCTCTAAACTCTGATCTCACTGAAATAAAGCATAATGATGTGATTCTGTGGAGGTTTGAAGATGGAAAGACTTTAATAGCAGAAATCTATAAATGGGCCGACAGATTCGCTGTATATGATGATGTTCTTGATGGGAGATTCAGAGACAGACTGAAGCTGGACAAACAAACTGGATCTCTGACCATCACAAACACCACAACTGAAGATACTGGAGATTATAGACTACTGATGTTTTCAGGAGGAAGATTATTATCATCAAAAATATTCAGAGTTTCTGTCTATAGTGAGTAGAGATCATTTGTCTCCTTCAAATATTCTTATTAACAATTAACATTTTGAATTGTTGAATCGTTTATAGATTGAGATGACAGACCGTATAAAAATCTCACTTGGAACCGAATATATTATTTTTGATTAGATTTGATCATATTTCTGTGTATTCAGAAATATCAAATCAAATCAAATCCTTTTATTGTCACACAACCATATACACAAGTGCAACAGTGGGTGAAATTCTTGGGTGCAATTTCGAGCCACATGTAGCAGTCATGAAATGATGGACGTATTTACAGTTTACAGTAAACATCCGATAGATTTACACATCTAATGTAAATTACTCACCATATACATAAACAATAAACAATACACAATATACAATATACAACATACAGAATACAAACACAAAGACAGTCCGGATGGTTTCGATGGTTCTGGTGTAGAACTGTGTGGCGGTTCATCCCAAACTTCCTCAGCCGAAGAACAGGTGCTGATGAGGCTTCTTCACGATGGCCTCGGTGTGGACAACCCGGTCTCATCCCAAGACGTCATATAACTGACGTTTTGGGACGTCTTTTGACCATACTTTTTAGGGCCCCCTTAAACGTCGGTAGATGAGGTTATGGGATCCTAACTCTACCCCAGACCTAAACCTAACCCTAAACCTAACCCGTCACCTACCTGACGTTAAAGGTAAAGCGTCAGTTGTATGACGGCCCGGGATCGCCATCTAGCGACGTTTAAGGGGGCCCTAAAAAGGCGGATACTGACGTATGGTCAAAATACGTCCCAAAACGTCAGTTATATGACTTTTTGGGATGAGACTGTGTTAGTGTGGACGGACCATGTGACACTGAGGAACTTGAAACTGCTGACTCTCTCCACCGGTGCGCCATTGATGCTGATCTCTGTCGTTCCTCCTGAAGTCGACCACTAGCTCCTTGGTTTGATGATGTTGAGGGAGAGGTTGTTATCCTGACACACAATGTGTCAGAGATTAGTTATTATTAGTTAATATTAGCTGTCAGCGCTGACATTAGTGTTTATTGACTGATCTGATGTCAGTTTGATGTGTTTATTCCTCAGACTCTGTCCACTGGTGTGATCCTACTGAAGCTGTGATCCGATTGGTCCTCTCTGCTCTGGTGGGCGTGGCTACTGTCAGCATTCTGGTTTATGACATCAGATCCAGAAGAGCTGAAGGAGATCAAGCACATATTCACACATCAGGTGCATGATTGATGATGTCATTTCTCACAAACTGATTTGCCATATATATTTGTGAGGTTTATTACTTTTTGGCTTCATATTTTTTTAATCTTTTCTACTGAAATCTAAAGCAGAACGCTGAACTTTAAAGGTTCTTCAAGTGTGTTATTTGCTCTTCTGGTGTTTTTTTTTCATAATAAATACTGAATAATTGAGCTTGACGATTTTTGAGGTTTAAAAAAATCTTATGTGTAAGGCTTTATTGTTGATATTTCTCTCAGATACATAATATTAATAAAGAGACACAGATCTCACTTTAAACTGCTGTATATTTGCTGTATGTATTTTCTTGCCTTTATCAATAAAGTTTCTCACTCTGAGGTTCAAGAGTCTCTCCATGTTTTATTACGTTTATTATGTCGAGCGCCTCGTGGAGGAATACTAACTTTATGTAGATATTATTTAACAATACTGATAGGCCTACTGTTTTTCTATCTACAATAATAAACAAACAACTTCCACATGAGAAAATACTGATTTGGGACACATTATAATATACTTTGAGATTACAGTGAAATACATAAACACAACATCTCGATCCTCCATTTCCTCCGACAGGGAATGATAAAGTCTTTAAATCGCTAGTGTGATTTGTCTCTGTGGTCTCGTCTGAGGAGCAACTCCTCCATCTAGTGGCTCACCCTGAACTCACATGTTATCAGGAGTTATTCACTCAGATCCAGTGATTGTTACTCAAGAAAGCCACTAGATGGCGCTGTGTTCAGTGTTATGTGACGAATACACTGTGCAACGAGTAATGAAGAATAAAAGCACATGTTGAAGTGTTCAGAGAAAATAAACGGACATGTTGAGACACTTTATTCAAATCACTGAACAAATCAGGATATTCGGAGTGAACTATCAGGATATTTTCTCTTTTTCAGACCATTCTCTGTAAGTCAAGACACCTTTATTTATATAGCGCTTTTTACAGTACAGACTGTTTCAAATCAGCTTTACAGAGATAACAGGATAAATAATACAGCAAAGTTTGGAGAAAACCATCATTGTCCAGCTAAGTTCAGTTCTCATATAATGGTGTCAGTGCAGGCAGATCAATAATATTGTTGAGCATTTAGAGCGTCACATCCGGGTCATAATCTATAGCTGTGGAATATGAATCATGTGAAGATATCAGAGGACACTTTCATACACACAGTTATAGCAGACGATCTGTTCCTGATCCTTTAAACCATTAGAGAAACTCTGAGATCAGTCTGAGAGGAGAAACAATCCAGACATTTGATCAGAAATGAAGAACAAACGTCCTGAAGAGAGTTACAGGAGAGAGCAGAGACAAACACTCTCAGGAAATCAAGACAAGATCAAACTGTTGCTTTAAGATGTTTTTAACATGTTATTGAATGTCATCATTGACTTACAGGAAGTTGAGGCGTACAGGAGCTCAAAGTGTGAAATAATCATCAGAAATAGAGTTTGACGTCACGTGCATTAACACTTACAGGTATTTTATCTGATTGTAGAGTTTCTCTTCACTTTACTCTACAGAGCAGCTTCACATCAGCACGTCTGTCATTTTATCAGTTTTGAAGAGTTTGTCTTTTCATATTTGTGGACTGAAACCGTTGAAGATGTTTCTCCCTGTTTTGCTCTGCTTGTGTTTCTGGCGTCTGGATGGTGAGTTTAATGTGTTTTTATGACTTCCCGGTTCCGGCTGATCTAAACTATGCAGCCTAATTCGAATTTAGGAAGTCTATCAGATTTAAACTGTTCAGACAATTTGAACTGCGGCGCAAACAAACATGGGCTTGGGGCACAATTCCAGTAGTAAGAGAAGCATTAACAATGTTCAAAATGAGAGGACTGGTCGATGACAGACACTCCTTGAGAACAGAAGTTGGAACAGGATCCAGGGAACAGGTAGTGGAACTCATCGTTATAATTAATTTGGAAATATAATCAATGGAGACAGTTTGAAAACTAAGGAACCGGGTAAGCGGGCAATTTAAAGGCTGAATCTCAGGAGGTGCACAGAAAGAGACAAAAGTAATACACTGATAAATATTCTCAATTTTATCAGCAAAGAATTTCAGAAACGTATTGCACTGCTGCACGGTGGAACAGATGAGTGAATTAGTAGGTTTAAGTAGTTTGTTGATTACTTTAAACATTTTGTTTGGTTTTGCAATACCGTGATTAATGATTTGAGAGTAATATTCGGTTCTTGCTATTTTTGTCATGATCCTGGTCCCTTTCTCGGTTCTTTGTCTCCCCCTGTTGGTTATTCTGTGTTCTCGCTTTCTCCGCTGTTTCATTATCTACAGCTGCGGCTGCTTTATGCTCGTTATCCAATCATTCTTTCACACCTGCTCTCCCTTTTCTCTAATTCTGTCGGCTTCTTTTACCACTGCTTTTCTGTACCTCTTTGCCAGATTATTCTTTGAGCCAAGACGTGTTTAGTCTGTGTATGTTACCTCCCGTCCAGTCCCGTCCCGTCCAGTCCCGTCCAGTCCAGTCCAGTCCTGTCCTGTCCTGTCCAGCACTGTGCTACTGTGAGTTTGTTCCACTGCTACATTGTCGCTACTCAGCGGTGCTTGTTTCAGAGCCCCTGTCTGATGCCAGCTCACCTCCACTAGCCGAGGGATCTTCCTCCCGTGTTCGCCAGGGCTGCTGTGGTTCTTCGGTGTCTGATTTCACCTGCCGCTCTCGCTGGTCAGCCTAAGAGAGTCTCGCCTGTTACCTGCTCTGCGGGTCGACCTTTGTTGAACTTTATATTATTTGTGAACAGTCCTTACCTGTGGACATCTTTCCGTTCATTAAACTGACTTCTTGCTGCAAACGCTTTTGGGTCCTCTGTCTGTCTCTCATCATCACAATTTTAAGGGCATTGCTGTACTGAACCAAATGCTCATCATACATAAGTTTATGAACGGTGAGCTCTGATTTTTAATACTTATACTTTAAGTGTTATTATTCTACTATTTTGAGACAACACAATCTTACACTGCAAACCTTCTTGTAATAATAGTATATTCCAAAACATCGACTTTATACAAATTATAGGGTTCATATCTGCATTTATACAGTACTTTCTTTAAACAAAATTGCTCTGAGAACTAAAACTATTGCAACTTTTGCTTTAATACTGGAGAAATAAACTCTTGTTCATGTAGTTACGGAGTCAGTGTGACGTCTGCGACCTGTACATTAGTGTTGCTCGTTACTCTTTTTTTCCATTAAGTTAATAGTTAATTCCATTAGTTAATTTTTTTTCTTCTATATGTATATATATAGTATTTTTGTGTTATTTTTCCATTTATAAATGTATTTCTCTTTTCGTTCATCATTATTTGTCTTTGCACTGCTGAAGAATATTATTAATGTCACATTTAAATTATTGACTTCACCAAACCAACATCAAGTGATTTTAAAGCTTTAAACTCTGTTCTTCAGGAGCGTTGGTGAAGTCAGTGTCCGTGTTTGAGGGAGATTCAGTCTCTATAAACTCTAATCTCACTGAAATAAAGGATGATGATGTGATTCAGTGGATGTTTGGAGATGAAGACACTTTAATAGCAGAAATCAATGAACGGGCCGACAGATTCGCTGTATATGATGATGTTCTTGATGGGAGATTCAGAGACAGACTGAAGCTGGACAATCAAACTGGATCTCTGACCATCACAAACACCACAACTGAAGATGAAGGAGAATATAAACTACAGATCAACGGTGAGATCAAGAGATTCGATCTCATTGTCTTCGGTGAGTTTAATATCAGTTTCACCTGTTTTATATTTTAATCAGATACAATTCATAATTCAAACTCCATTTTGCTTTTGGTGTTTAATGATGATATTCATTTAAATTTAAAACTATTTACTTTTATAAATCATTACCTGATCATCTTAATCTGTGACAAACTCTGTTTCTGTTTGTTCTCTGACTGTGTGTGTGTGTGTGTGTGTGTTGTGTGTGTGTGTGTGTGTGTGTGTGTGTGTGTGTGTGTGTGTGTGTGTGTGTGTGTGTGTGTGTGTGTGGTGATTCAGGACTGATGTTAGTGATGGAGGGAGATTCAGTCTCTCTAAACTCTGATCACACAGAAATAAAGGATGATGATGTGATTCAGTGGAGGTTTGGAGATGAAAACACTTTAATAGCAGAAATCAATAAACGGGCCGACAGATTCACTGTATATGATGATGTTCTTGATGGGAGATTCAGAGACAGACTGAAGCTGGACAATCAAACTGGATCTCTGACCATCACAAACATCACAACTGAACATACTGGAGAATATAGACTACAGATCAACAGTGAGATCAAGAGATTCGATCTCATTGTCGTCGGTGAGTTTAATATCAGTTTCACCTGTTTTATATTTTAATCAGATATAATTCAGAATTCAAACTCCATTTTGCTTTTGGTGTTTAATGATGATATTCATTTAAATTTTAAACTATTTACTTTTATAAATCATTACCTGATCATCTTAATCTGTGACGAACTCTGTTTCTGTGTGTTCTCTGTTTGTGTGTGTGTGTGTGTGTGTGTGTGTGCACGTGGTGATTCAGGACTGGAGTCAGTGATTGAGGGAGATTCAGTCTCTCTAAACTCTGACACTGAAATAAAGGATGATGATGTGATTCAGTGGAGGTTTGAAAACACTTTAATAGCAGAAATCTATAAACAGTTCGACAGATTCACTGTATATGATGATGTTCTTGATGGGAGATTCAGAGACAGACTGAAGCTGGACAATCAAACTGGATCTCTGACCATCACAAACACCACAACTGAACATGATGGAGATTATAATCTACTGATGTATTCAGGAACATCAAAAGCATTCAGAGTTTCTGAACTTGATAAACTACAGATTAAGAGTTTTATTTTTATTCTCGCTGTCATTGGTGAGTTAAAATAACGTTTACACCCTTTTTTTAATTAAACAATTTAAATTAATTCATGCACTATTTTGTTTTTGTTATTTTTATTGTTTGTTTATTTTTAATGTAAATTTTAAACCATTCCATTTAGTAAATCATTATAAAGTGATTTAACAGTATTAATCTGTGATAAACCCTGTTTCTGTTTGTTCTCTGTGTGTTTGACAGATGAAGTGAAGTCAGTGTCAGTGATGGAGGGAGATTCAGTCTCTCTAAACTCTGATCACACAGAAATTAGGCTTGAAGATGCGATTCTGTGGAGGTTTGGAGATATAAACACTTTAATAGCAGCAATCTATAAACGGTCCGACAGATTCACTGTATATGATGATCTTGATGGGAGATTCAGAGACAGACTGAAGCTGGACAAACAAACTGGATCTCTGACCATCACAAACATCACAACTGAAGATGCTGGAGAATATAGACTAGTGAACTTTTCAGGAAGATCAAAAGTATTCAGAGTTTCTGTCTATAGTGAGTAGAGATCATTTGTCTTCTCTTTCAAATATTCTTATTTATTTGCCTCTTGAATTGTTGAATCGTCTGTAGTTTGAGATGACAGACCATATAAAAAAACTCACTTGCAATAGAATAGATTGTTGATTAGATTTGATCATATTTCTGTGTATTCATAAATATTAGTTGATGTCAGCGCTGATATTAGTGTTTATTGACTGATCTGATGTCAGTTTGATGTGTTTATTCCTCAGACTCTGTCCACTGGTGTGGTCCTACTGAAGCTGTGATCTGATTGGTCCTCTCTGCTCTGGTGGGCGTGGCTACTGTCATCATTCTGGTTTATGACGTCAGATCCAGAAGAGCTGAATGAGATCAAGCACATATTCACACATCAGATGCATGATTGATGATGTCATTTCTCACAAACTGATTTGCCATATAAATGTGTGAGGTTTATTAATTTTTGGCTTTATATTTTTTTATCTTTTCTACTGAAATCTAAAGCAGAACGCTGAACTTTAAAGGTTCTTCAAGTGTGTTATTTGCTCTTCTACTGTTTTTTTCATAATAAATACTGAATAATTGAGCTTGATGATTTTTGAGGTTTAAAAAACATCTTATTTGTAATGCTTTATTGTTTATATTTCTCTCAGATACATAATAAAAATAATAATAAAGAGACACAGATCTCACTTTAAACTGCTGTATATTTGCTGTATGTATTTTCTTGCCTTTATCACTAAAGTTTCTCACTCTGAGGTTCAAGAGTCTCTCCATGTTTTATTACATTTATTATGTCGAGCGCCTCGTGGAGGAATACTAACTTTATGTAGATATTATTTAACAATACTGATAGGACTACTGTTTTTCTATCTACAATAATAAACAAACAACTTCCACCTGAGAAAATACTGATTTGGGACACATTATAATATACTTTGAGATCACAGTGAAATACATAAACACAACATATCGATCCTCCATTTCCTCCGACAGGGAATGATAAAGTCTTTAAATCGCTAGTGTGATTTGTCTCTGTGGTCTCGTCTGAGGAGCAACTCCTCCATCTAGTGGCTCACCCTGAACTCACATGTTATCAGGAGTTATTCACTCAGATCCAGTGATTGTTACTCAAGAAAGCCACTAGATGGCGCTGTGTTCAGTGTTATGTGACGAATACACTGTGCAACGAGTAATGAAGAATAAAAGCACATGTTGAAGTGTTCAGAGAAAATAAACGGACATGTTGAGACACTTTATTCAAATCACTGAACAAATCATGATATTCGGTGTGAACTATCGGGATATTTTCTCTTTTTCAGACCATTCTCTGTAAGTCAAGACACCTTTATTTATATAGCGCTGTTTCAAATCAGCTTTACAGAGATAACAGGAAAATAATACGGCAAAGTTTGGAGAAAACCATGATGTCATTGTCCAGCTAAGTTCAGTTCTCATATAATGGTGTCAGTGCAGGCAGATCAATAATATTGTTGAATATTAAATAGCCAATGGTAAAAAAGACCAAAATCCATCAGTGACAGAATGGAGAAAACCTTGTGAGAAACCAGACAGACGCTGCGTTCATGTGCTATATGGTAATTATGGTAAATACCAAAAGCAGACGTGGAAAATGCACATGAACACCCCCTCATGTGGTACTTTCTACTGGGCAACTCGTAGAATATTTTGATGGATGAGTTGCCGAGATGAGATAACCTTTGAACTTTTCAAAATGGCGGAGAGCAACGCAAGAGTCGTGAATAGTAATAATATACTATTCATGATCTAGAAAATATATAGCATATTACTTACCTTTTGAGTTTTGATAAATCATTGTCTTGCTGTTGCAGATGACTTAAGCAATCTAAAATAGTTCTAGCTAAATAACAGGTCTGGATCTCCATCTTTTTACCCCATCATTACGACAACAAAAGCACTTGAACGCAACACACTGGTAAATACCAATTCACAAGTGGAAATATCCTACTTTCCATAGCACGTGAACGCAGCATCAGTCCGAGGGCAGTTCTCCTCAGCCAATGAACAAACAGTGTGTGATTATGATTCAGGCAACATTATAGGCCAGAAGTCAGATTGGATCAGAACATTCAGAATATTATCCAGTTCATCTGGTTGAAGATCGGAGTCACGCTGGTCTGGAGCTCGAGTTTGTTGAGGATCAGTGTCGGCTGTCGTGTCGATGAGGGGAGAGTCTAGTTCACACAATCTCTGCTGACTCTTCAGGGATGCGTTGTGGTCGTGTCTAGGCTCAGGTCCACCATCTGATCTGGATACGGCCCGGATCCGGTAGATTACAGTAAATCTTTCGGCGGATCTAAACTATGCAGCCTAACATTGAGTTATAGAAGTCTATAATGTGTTTGCTAAGCCAAAGAGATGTGTTTTTACTCTACATTTACAGTAAACTGACAGACTGTGTCTGATTCCCAGAGTCGGACAATGCTGTGAAGACTTCCAGAGTTTAAAGAGAGGAAAAGGATCTTCCACCAGCAGCCGATTTTGATATTTTAAGATTGCAATAGATGTGAAGGACTATAATGCGTATATAATGTGTATTTATGGTTGTGTGTGAAAATCCCAGTAAATTGGCAGTTTCAGAAAAACTCAGACCAGTCCGAAGTCGCCCCCTACACTCTTAGAAGAAAAGGTTCTATATAGAACTTTAAAGGTTCTATCAGCGCTACGTATTTGGAACCCCTAAAAGGTTCTATACACTCTTAAAAAAAGGGTTCCTCTGGGTTCTATATAGAACCATTTTGGAGTTCCATATATGAAGCGGGGGATGGAACCATTTCTGGTTCTAAATAGAACCATTTCTTCTAAGAGTGTAGGTGGCACTATTTGAGGGAACAGTACGGTGTACATTTTAGGACATCCTCAGATCTCAGTCATATGACAAAAAGGCATGGGGCGAAACGTCAGCTCTTTTACTCACTCTTCATGAGTTCAGTTCTTGGAGAGTTGGGGAGGGGTGCGCCAGTGATTCTCTCAGCAGTCCGGACTATATCCGCTGTAGTCTTCTGAGGTCTGATTTGGTAGCTGAGATGATCCAGACAGTTATAGAAGTGCAGCGGATGCGTTCAGTGACGGCAGAGTAGAGCTGTATCAGCAGATCCTGTGGGAAGTTGAACTTCTTCAGCTGGCGAGGGAAAGTACAGTCTCTGCTGGGCCTTTTTTACAATGGAGTCAATGTGAGTGTCCCACTTCTTAAATAAGTGCTCTTGATGACCACTAGAGGAGTCTTCCCGTTTCCCACAATCACTGTGGCATTTTATTAGTCATAGAATTTTGCTCTTAACTCAGTTATTAGTGATAATTAAATAAAATAATGTAAAATAAATAGGCTTATGAAGCTCAAATACCCAACAGCATTAGTTTGAGTTATGTGGGCGTTTTAGAGAACCATTAGAGAAACTCTGAGATCAGTCTGAGAGGAGAAACAATCCAGACATTTGATCAGAAATGAAGAACAAACGTCCTGAAGAGAGTTACAGGAGAGAGCAGAGACAAACACTCTCAGGAAATCAAGACAAGATCAAACTGTTGCTTTAAGATGTTTTTAACATGTTATTGAATGTCATCATTGACTTACAGGAAGTTGAGGCGTACAGGAGCTCAAAGTGTGAAATAATCATCAGAAACAGAGTTAGACGTCACATGCATTAACACTTACAGGTATTTTATCTGATTGTAGAGTTTCTCTTCACTTTACTCTACAGAGCAGCTTCACATCAGCACGTCTGTCATTTTATCAGTTTTGAAGAGTTTGTCTTTTCATATTTGTGGATTGAAACTGATGAAGATGTTTCTCCCTGTTTTGCTCTGCTTGTGTTTCTGGCGTCTGGATGGTGAGTTTAATGTGTTTTTATGACTTCAGTTGTTTCTGTTCTGGTAACATGTAATAAATGTCTGGTTAGTTTAAACTTTAGTCAAGGAGGATCAACATTCACTGTTATTCTCATATAGAAATAATTAAACTGTGATTTTACTGTCAGATCAAGTTTGAATTCAGCTCTAAACTCAGTTATTATGGATTGAGTGTAAATATGAAGTTCAGATAATCAACAGCATTAGTTTTGGTGACGTTAAACATTACAGTAAAAGTGTATTTTTATATTATACCATATATATATATTTCTCTTTTCATTCATCATCTTTTATCTTTGCACTGCTGCAGAATATTATTAATTTCACATTTAAATGATTAAAAGTATTTTAGTGAAGCTTCATCAAACCAAAAACAAGAGATTTTAAAGCTTTAATCTGTGAAAAATGAATCTGTGTTCTTCAGGAGCGGTTGCTGAGTCAGTATTTGAGGGAGATTCAGTCTCTCTAGACTCTGGACTCTCTAAAATAAAGGATGATGATGAGATTCAGTGGAGGTTTGGGGATGGAAAGACTTTAATAGCAGAAATCGATAAACGGATCAACAGATTCACTGTATATGATGATGTTCTTGATGGGAGATTCAGAGACAGACTGAAGCTGGACAATCAAACTGGATCTCTGACCATCACAAACACCACAACTGAACATGAAGGACGTTATAGACTAGTGATGTCTTCAGGAAGAAGAGTATCTTCAAAAGGATTCAGAGTTTCTGTCTATGGTGAGTGGAGATCAATTTTATTCTCTTTCAAATATTCTTATTTACTATTTATATATATTTACTATAATATAATGTAGTAACAGGCAATTATAATAATTAAATCAAATATAAAAGATTTTTTATCACCATCAAATGAAAAATATTTTAGTATAACATCAACTTCTTCACAGTTAACAGGAATCGCAGCTTTTCTTTGTAAATAATACTGAGTTCTCTGAATATTTGGGTCTCGGGACTCTTCTAAAATAGATGATTTTACAGGATGATTTCTTTGTCTCAGAGGAAACTTCACAAAAAACACAAATACTATTTACATATTGAATTGTTGAATCATTTATAATTTGAGATGACAGACCGTATAAAAATCTCACTTGGAACCGAATATAAGATTGTTGATTAGATTTGATCGTGTTTCTGTGTATTCATAAATATTAGTTGATGTCAGCGCTGATATTAGTGTTTATTGACTGATCTGATGTCAGTTTGATGTGTTTATTCCTCAGACTCTGTCCACTGGTGCGGTCCAACTGAAGCTGTGATCTGATTGGTCCTCTCTGCTCTGGTGGGCGTGGCTACTGTCATCATTCTGGTTTATGACATCAGATCCAGAAGAGCTGAAGGAGATCAAGCACATATTCACACATCAGGTGCATGATTGATGATGTCATTTCTCATATAACTGATTTTGCATATATAAATGTATGTCACATATATTAATGGCTTTATATGGTAATCTTTTCATTACTCGTTGCACAGTGTATTCGTCACATAACACTGAACACAGCGCCATCTAGTGGCTTTCTTGAGTAACAATCACTGGATCTGAGTGAATAACTCCTGATAACATGTGAGTTCAGGGTGAGCCACTAGATGGAGGAGTTGCTCCTCAGACGAGACCACAGAGACAAATCACACTAGCGATTTAAAGACTTTATCATTCCCTGTCGGAGGAAATGGAGGATCGATATGTTGTGTTTATGTATTTCACTGTGATCTCAAAGTATATTATAATGTGTCCCAAATCAGTATTTTCTCATGTGGAAGTTATTATTGTAGATAGAAAAACAGTAGCCTCAGTATTGTTAAATAATATCTACATAAAGTTAGTATTCCTCCACGAGGCGCTCGACATAATAAATGTAATAAAACATGGAGAAACTCTTGAACCTCAGAGTGAGAAACTTTATTGATAAAGGCAAGAAAATACATACAGCAAATATACAGCAGTTTAAAGTCAGATCTGTGTCTCTTTATTAATTTTTTTGTATCTGAAAGAAATATTAACAATAAAGCCTCAAAAATAAGATTTTTTTTAAACCTCAAAAATCGTCAAGCTCAATTATTCAGTATTTATTATGAAAAAAAAAAAAAACACTAGAAGAGCAAATAACACACTTGAAGAACCTTTAAAGTTCAGCGTTCTGCTTTAGATTTCGATACTTCCTGAAAAAAGGTAAACATAAAAAGCCACATTAATAAATCTCATAGATACTTATATGCAAATCAGTTTGTGAGAAATGACATCATCAATCATGCACCTGATGTGTGAATATGTGCTTGATCTTGTTCAGCTCTTCTGGATCTGATGTCATAAACCAGAATGATGACAGTAGCCACGCCCACCAGAGCAGAGAGGACCAATCGGATCACAGCTTCATTAGGACCACAACAGTGGACAGAGTCTGAGGAATAAACACATCAAACTGACATCAGATCAGTCAATAAACACTAATATCAGCGCTGACATCAGCTAATATTTATGAATACACAGAAATATGATCAAATCTAATCAACAATCTATTCTATTGCAAGTGAGATTTTTTATATGGTCTGTCATCTCAAACTATAGACGATTTAACATTTCGATATGTAAATAGTAAATAAGAATATTTGAAAGAGAAGAAAAATGATCTCTACTCACTATAGACAGAAACCCTGAATGCTTTTGATGATAATCTTCTTCCTTTAATCTTCACTAGTTTATAATCTCCAGCATGTTCAGTTGTGGTGTTTGTGATGGTCAGAGATCCAGTTTGATTGTCCAGCTTCAGTCTGTCTCTGAATCTCCCATCAAGAACATCATCATATACAGTGAATCTGTCGGCCCGTTTATTGATTTCTGCTATTAAAGTTTTTCCAAACCTCCACTGAATCCGATAATAATTCTCCATTTCAGTGAGATTAGAGTTTAGAGAGACTGAATCTCCCTCCATCACTGACACTGACTTCACTTCATCTGTCAAACACACAGAGAACAAACAGAAACAGGGTTTATCACAGATTAATACTGTTAAATCACTTTATAATGGTTTACTAAATTGAATGGTTTAAAATGTAAATTAAAAATTAACAATATAAAATCAGAAAAACAAAATGGTGTATGAATTAATTTAAATTTAAAAAACAGGTGGAAACCATTTTGAACTCACCAATGACAGCGAGAAAGAATCTCTTTCTCTCAGTGAACATCTGTCTCTCATGGCCAATCTCTAGCATATAAAATGCAGTGTGTTCAGTTGTGGTGTTTGTGATGGTCAGAGATCCAGTTTGATTGTCCAGCTTCAGTCTGTCTCTGAATCTCCCATCAAGAACATCATCATATACAGTGAATCTGTCGGCCCGTTTATTGATTTTAGCTATTAAAGTGTTTCTAAACTTCCATTGAATCACATCATCATCCTTTATTTCAATGTCAGAGTTTAGAGAGACTGAATCTCCCTCCATCACTGACTCCAGGACTGAATCACCAAACACACACACACACACACACACACACACACACACACGCGCGCGCACACACACACACACACACACACACACAACAACAACAACAACAACAACAACAAATAGAAAACAGGGTTCATCACAAATTAAAACGATCACTTGATGGTTTAGTAAGAAAATTACATTTGAGAATATCATCATTAAACTCCAAAAGCAAAAAGAGTTTGAATTATTAATGGTATATTTGTGGTGATTAAAATATAAAACAAGTGAAATAATATTTGGCTCACCGAAGACAATGAGATAGAAACTCTCTCTGATCTCACTGTTGATCTGTAGTTTATAATCTCCTTCATGTTCAGTTGTGGTGTTTGTGATGGTCAGAGATCCAGTTTGTTTGTCCAGCTTCAGTCTGTCTCTGAATCTCCCATCAAGAACATCATCATATACAGTGAATCTGTCGGCCCGTTTATAGATTTCTGCTATTAAAGTGTTTATATCTGTAAAGGGGTTTCCATCTCCAAACCGCCACTGAATCACATCATCATCCTTTATTTCAGTGAGACGAGACTTTAGAGAGACTGAATCTCCCTCAAACACTGACACAAACTCATCAGCAAACCCTCCTGAAGAACAGAGTTTTTCACAGATTAAATCTTTAAATTTATACACTGATGTTGGTTTGATGAAGCTTCACTAAAATACTTTTAATTATTATTAAATTAACAATATTCTGCAGCAGTACAATGACAAAATACGATGAATGAAAAGAGAAATATATATATACATATATATATGGTATAATATAAAAATACACTTTTACTTTAATGTTTAACGTCACACTAAAACTAAAACTGTTGATTATCTGAACTTTATATTTATATTATTTTAATCAATCCATAATAACTGAGTTTAGAGCTGAATTCAAACTTGATCTGACAGTAAAATCATAGTTTAATTATTTCTATATGAGAATAACAGTGAATGTTGATCCTCCTCGACTAAACTAACCAGACATTTATTACATGTTACCAGAACAGAAACAACTGAAGTCATAAAAACACATTAAACTCACCAACCAGACGCCAGAAACACAAGCAGAGCAAAACAGGGAGAAACATCTTCAACGGTTTCAGTCCACAAATATGAAAAGACAAACTCTTCAAAACTGATAAAATGACAGACGTGCTGATGTGAAGCTGCTCTGTAGAGTAAAGTGGAGAGAAACTCTACAATCAGTTGAAATAACTGCATACCTATAAGTGTTAATGCATGTGACCGTCTAGCTGTATTGTGTATGATTATTTCACACTTTGATCATTTTCACTTTGAGCTCCAGTACGCCTCAACTTCCTGTCAGTCAACAGTGTGACATTCAACAGAAAAACACTGACCTATGACATGTTAAAAACATCTTGAAGCAACAGTTTGATCTCGTCTTGATTTCCTGAGAGTGTTTGTCTCTGCTCTCTCCTGTAACTCTCTTCAGGACGTTTGTTCTTCATTTCTGATCAAATGTCTGGATTGTTTCTCCTCTCAGACTGATCTCAGAGTTTCTCTAATGGTTTAAAGGATCAGGAACAGATCGTCTGCTATAACTGTGTGTATGAAAGTGTCCTCTGATATCTTCACATGATTCATATTCCACAGCTATAGATTATGGCCCGGATGTGACGCTCTAAATGCTCACTTTGTTCAGAGTGCAAATGAGACGTGCAAATAAAGTCGACAGAAGCTGTTTATAGAGGAACTATTCAGAAAAGCTGAATCCAGTTTTCAGCCAAAGACCTGCATCTGTGTGGAAAGGCCTGAAAGACATTACTAACTACAAGATCACGTCCTCCAGCACTGTGGAGAATCAACAACTGGACGAAGATTTGAATAAGTTTTATTGCAGGTTTGAAAAACCCAGTCTCCAGACTGATCTCATGAAGTAGCGTGTGTATGACACGCCAATTCATATTTCCATTTTTGGCGTGCTATCAAGACGCATAATCGCCTTTCAGCGTGTTGATGAACGCCATTGACTTAACGTTATATAACCATATGACTTACCTCAACCCCGTCCCTAAATCTAACCATCACTGGGGTTAATGGCATTTATGACTGTTCCCTTACCATCCTAGGAAAGAAAAAGATATGATTTACCTCAACCCCATCCCTAAACTTAACCGTCACTGGGGTTAATGGCATTTATGACTGGAGATTTGACTGCGTGTACGGACACGCGGAATGACGCGGACGTTAATGGCGTAAACATATACGCATACACGCGGATACACGCGGATAGCACAAAATGCGTAGAGATAACACGCCACCTGGCGCGAAAGTGGCGTATATGTTTACGCAAAAGTCATGATGTCATGTTGCAGTCTCACACCCTCTCTGACGTTCTCTTCATACACCCATCAACATCTACATCACTGACTGAATGACTACTGACCTGTTGCCTTAACATCTGTGGTCATGAGTTCATTTGAAAGACTGGTGGTGGTCCACCTCACTGGACCCTTGCTGGACAGTTTGGTTATCGAGCAAACAGGTCTGTGGATGATACCGTCAACTTAGGACTGCATTATATCCTACAACATCTGGACAAACCAGGGACTCCTGGCCTTCAATGTACACCGTACTGTTCCCTCAATAGTGCCACATACACTCTTAGAAGAAATGGTTCAATTTAGAACCAGAAATGGTTCCATCCCCCGCTTCATATATGGAACTCCAAAATGGTTCTATATAGAACCCAGAGGAACCCTTTTTTTAAGAGTGTATAGAACCTTTTAGGGGTTCCAAATACGTAGCGCTGATAGAACCTTTAAAGTTCTATATAGAACCTTTTCTTCTAAGAGTGTAGAGAATAAAGCACATGTTGAAGTGTTCAGAGAAAATAAACGGACATGTTGAGACACTTTATTCAAATCACTGAACAAATCATGATATTCGGAGTGAACTATCAGGATATTTTCTCTTTTTCAGACCATTCTCTGTAAGTCAAGACACCTTTATTTATATAGCGCTTTTTACAGTACAGACTGTTTCAAATCAGCTTTACAGAGATAACAGGGAAATAATACAGCAAAGTTTGGAGAAAACCATGATGTCATTGTCCAGCTAAGTTCAGTTCTCATATAATGGTGTCAATGCAGATCAATAATATTGTTGAATATTAAATAGCCAATGGTGAAAAAGACCAAAATCCATCAGTGACAGAATGGAGAAAACCTTGTGAGAAACCAGACTCAGTCGGGGCCAGTTCTCCTCAGCCAATGAACAAACAGTGTATGATTATTATTCAGGCAACATTATAGGCCAGAAGTCAGATTGGATCAGAACATTCAGAATATTCTCCAGTTCATCTGGTTGAAGATCGGAGTCACGCTGGTCTGGAGCTCGAGTTTGTTGAGGATCAGTGTCGGCTGTCGTGTCGATGAGGGGAGAGTCTAGTTCACACAATCTCTGCTGACTCTTCAGGGATGCGTTGTGGTCGTGTCTAGGCTCAGGTCCACCATCTGATCTGGATACGGCCCGGATCCGGTAGATTACAGTAAATCTTTCGGCGGATCTAAACTATGCAGCCTAACATTGAGTTATAGAAGTCTATAATGTGTTTGCTAAGCCAAAGAGATGTGTTTTTACTCTAGATTTACAGTAAACTGACAGACTGTGTCTGCTTCCCGGAGTCGGACAATGCTATGAAGACTTCCAGAGTTTAAAGAGAGGAAAAGGATCTTCCACCAGCAGCCGATTTTGATATTTTAAGATTGCAATAGATGTGAAGGACTATAATGCGTATATAATGTGTATTTATGGTTGTGTGTGAAAATCCCAGTAAATTGGCAGTTTCAGAAAAACTCAGACCAGTTCGAAGTCGCCCTCTACACTCTTAGAAGAAAAGGTTCTATATAGAACTTTAAAGGTTCTGTCAGCACTACGTGTTTGGAACCCCTAAAAGGTTTTATACACTCTTAAAAAAAGGTTCCTCTGGGTTCTATATAGAACCATTTTGGAGTTCCATGTATGAAGCGGGGGATGGAACCATTTCTGGTTCTAAATAGAACCATTTCTTCTAAGAGTGTATGTGGCACTATTGAGGGAACTGTACGATGTACATTGAAGGCCAGGAGTCCCTGGTTTGTCCAGATGTTGTAGGATATAATGCAGTCCCAAGTTGACGGTATCATCCACAGACCTGTTTGCTCGATAACCAAACTGTCCAGCAAGGGTCCAGTGAGGTGGACCACCACCAGTCTTTCAAATGAACTCAAGACCACAGATGTTAAGGCAACAGGTCAGTAGTCATTCAGTCAGTGATGTTGATGTAGATGTTGATGGGTGTATGGAGAGAAGGTCAGAGAGGGTGTCAGACTGGGTTTTTCAAACCTGCAATAAAACTTGTTCAAATCTTCGTCCAGTTGTTGATTCTCCACAGTGCTGGAGGATGTGATCTTGTAGTTAGTAATGTCTTTCAGGCCTTTCCACACAGATGCAGGTCTTTGGCTGAAAACTGGATTCAGCTTTTCTGAATAGTTCCTCTATAAACAGCTTCTGTCGACTTTATTTGCACGTCTCATTTGCACTCTGAACAAAGTGAGCATTTAGAGCGTCACATCCGGGTCATAATCTATAGCTGTGGAATATGAATCATGTGAAGATATCAGAGGACACTTTCATACACACAGTTATAGCAGACGATCTGTTCCTGATCCTTTAAACCATTAGAGAAACTCTGAGATCAGTCTGAGAGGAGAAACAATCCAGACATTTGATCAGAAATGAAGAACAAACGTCCTGAAGAGAGTTACAGGAGAGAGCAGAGACAAACACTCTCAGGAAATCAAGACGAGATCAAACTGTTGCTTTAAGATGTTTTTAACATGTTATTGAATGTCATCATTGACTTACAGGATGTTGAGGCGTACAGGAGCTCAAAGTGTGAAATAATCATCAGAAATAGAGTTTGACGTCACATGCATTAACACTTATAGATATTTTATCTGATTGTAGAGTTTCACTCCACTTTACTCTACAGAGCAGCTTCACATCAGCACGTCTGTCATTTTATCAGTTTTGAAGAGTTTGTCTTTTCATATTTGTGGACTGAAACCGTTGAAGATGTTTCTCCCTGTTTTGCTCTGCTTGTGTTTCTGGCGTCTGGATGGTGAGTTTAATGTGTTTTTATGACTTCCCGGTTCCGGCTGATCTAAACTATGCAGCCTAATTTGAATTTAGGAAGTCTATCAGATTTAAACTGTTCAGACAATTTGAACTGCGGCGCAAACAAACAGCGGCGCCATCTCACAATTTGCAGTAATCATCAGGATTGTGAAATGAATACGATGTTTGATAGCGAGCAACGCAGTTTTGACAGAACCGGCTAATATGATGTCACTTCCTGGTTCTAGTAAGAGTTCGAACTGCTGGAGTTTGTTTGGTAACGCTTTAGATTACAGCCCGCAAATAAAACTAATTTACATTGTAACTTTCTGAAATTATAGTGTACCTACAACATGTAAAGTTTTAGGAATAAAGGAGTAATAACCAGAAGAATTAACAAATGATTTATAATAATAATAATAATAATACATTTTATTTGTATTGCGCTTTTCTTGTACCCAAAGCGCTACAATCACAGTACAAAAGTAAAATACATTAACAATTAAGATACATTAACAACCAATTAAGACACAAACACATTCTTAAAAAGATGGGTTTTTAACAGTTTCTTAAAACTCGTTAATGTCGCAGCATTCCGAACAGTTAAAGGAAGTGCATTACACAGAGAAGGCTCTTTCACCCATTGTTTTCAGTCTACAAGAAGGCTGTTTAAGTAAAAATGAGTGGGCGGAGCGGAGAGATCGAGAGGGCTTATATGGCGTAATTAAATCACATATATATGATGGTGCAGTTCCATGTACAGCTTTATATGATAAAATGAGAATTTTAAAATCAATACGAGCATCTACTGGAAGCCAATGGAGGTTCCTAAGCACACCAGAGATATGCTGACGAAGAGGAGTGTGTGTAAGAACACGTGCAGCTGAGTTCTGTATATGTTGCAGACGCTTAATAGACTTTGCAGGAAGGCCAAAATAAAGGGCATTACAATAATCAAGCCTAGAGGTCACAAGTGCATGGACAAGCCTTTCAGCATCAGGTAATTGTAAGGACCACCCATTGGCCCAAAGACGGAATCCAATGGCTGGGCGAAGGGATAATGCGTGTATGTCTTTTCAGCGCTCCAGTGAAGTTCACTTAATTTATTAGAATTTAGTTTCAATATTGCTTTAGCTCTACGCTTAATCTGACTCCAATTTTTACTGACGATCAAGTTTAGATTGTGTTTCTTATTAGAAAATAACCATAACTATTATGATTATGATTTAATTTAGGTCTTTGATTTGTCTGTGTTTCTTACACTTTCAATTATTCGTTCATTATGGACCCGATGCCGCACAGAGATCACGTCGGCCGGATCGTGTTTCTCACGGATACAAACCTTGTCAGTTCTGTATTTAGTCAGAGGGTGCAGGGTTAACTAATACTTCTTAAGTCGGTTGCCAACTGCTCACACGTACAAAAGCATGTAGTTTATTTTAGCCACTTCCATACAACTTGCTAAATCAGTGATAGACAGAAATCTAAAGGTCTTCAGAGGACGTGCCTACTGCTCCGTTCACATCTGCGCCTTTAGTTTGACCTATCCTGCAAGATTTGCGGTAGCACCAGCCTCCTATAATTTACTAAAATAATGACGTCAGTAAAGCAGTTCCTCCAAAAGAGTTTCTAGAACTGAAAGCGCTGCTAGTTCCTGCGGTGCGAACACGCCGACATCCGGGAACGGGGAAGAGGATCCTCCGGTGCTTCATAGACACACCATAGCAACCGGTCACAGCACCCTAGCAACCGTGGGCAATAGGCACGAGGCCGCAGGCCTCGTGCCATACTAAATAACTCTATAAAAACTCTATAAAACTCATTTTAGAGACTAAATAGTAATCATCTGTTAAAAAATACACGCCAACATCACAGACCCCTGATTGAGGCGTCAAATTGTGCGGATTAATTTGTGAGATCATATCTTTTGAACAGAGGGTCATAGAGACTTGGGGTTGGGCTCTTTTGACTCGGCCTATCATGCAGCTAAGAATATTCCAGAGTAAATCAAGATGTAACATTTATTTGTCAGGAAAAAATGTATCATGCCAATTACCCAAGCAATTAACAGCCAATTCAGAAATAGTAAATACATGACATCAATTACTCAAAGATGATTTTAAAAGTAAGCAATGCATTCCTGACAGAGACACACAGAAGTGTGTGAGTGCTTTCCATTGGGAGAAAACACTGACACAGCACTGTATGGGGGTTTTCCTGGTTACAGGTTCCTGAAGACTGCTCTGTTACCTAGCCTTAAATACCCAGACCAGAACAAAAGGGTTGTACCAATAGCTTTCAGAGTTTGTTTTGGGTCCATTCCTATACGGGGGTAACACCTGGTCTCGGGGGAGAGGGGAGATATCTTGAAAAGACATCACCCTTGGAGGAGAACTGGATTCTCCTAAGTTCTCAATCTTTCTCCTATTTCCAATAACTGTAATGAAATTAAGACCATTTTACCAATCGCACTTAAACACTTAAAATGATACCAAACATGAAAAAGGGAAAACCTTAGATTCACAAGCAAAAGAACAATAAACACAATGAATGCCTGAATGAGCGCTGGAGGAGAGAAGATATTGTGCAGAGTCAAGAACCACAACATGGGGGGAAGATATCGGGTTGGGCCAGTTGTGTGGTGCCCTCTGTCCCTTTGATCTCTCTTACAGATTAGTGAGTTTTTATTGTTTTACTGCAGTTTCGAATTCCTAAATTCAGTCTTAGGAAAGTCCTTCCTCACAAGACCACATATGTAAATTTTACTCCTCCCAAAAATGCTAAAACATAAACGTGTGAGAGCGTGTTATATAGGCTATATGTCTTGTTGTCAGATATGATGACGCCACTGCAACACGCATTACACCAGATGAGCGAGCGTCTATTCATCAAACCAACGTGCAATCTATCGCAAATCAAAGTGAATGTCGCAGACGCTTAACACACAATCATCTTCATTAAAAGTAAAGTAATGAAATGATCTTACCAGGGCTGTTGCCGCTCTCTCTTTTTACTGTCTTTGATTTTGAAATTAGCCGATGATCAATAAATTGCAGCTCATATCTGTTGCTTGCTTTCGGTGACGTCCACTAAATTTTGCAAAAACACATTTATGTGACCAGGCGTAAATGTAATCGGTTTGATAAATCAGATCTGAGGAAACGCATGAAGTGGCGAGGTGTAAACAGCCCCTCTACAGTATGTGCAGATCCACCATCTGACCAGTAAACGGGCCAGATCCGGCTGACTACAGTAACCTCGGGATCAGAAAGAGACAGATATTAGTGTAGATGCCGTTCCTCTTGCGATGTAACAAGTACATTGGATGTTCAAACTGTTCCAGTCGAGCTGATTTATGCAGCCTAACAATCACTTAATACCAATACTGTGTATGCATGGGCCTAATTTCCTATGGGGAAAGGGGGGCATTTTTTACTTTTGAAATTAAACAATAAAAAAGTAAGACAGCTTTTTGTTTTCAAAAACCAACATTTCTCTTTTCTGCTATTAGTTTTGATTCAGGGCCAGAATTCATTTGTAAATGTGAGATCAGCAAAAGCTTGTTGATGTTCGTGATGTTAAAGGAGACGAGTGTGTGAGCGGAAACTAACTGATGTTGGGGGAGGATTCACACACTGATAAATATCAGTTCAGTCGTGTTTCAGGTCAATCTGAGTGTTTCAGACATTAAGAGTTACTATCGTGGGCTTTTCAGTGAACCGATGAAGAAGATGTTTCTCAAATTAGTTTTGCTCTGCTTGTGTTTGTGGCGTCTGGATGGTGAGTTTAAATGTGTTTTCATGACTTCAGTTGTTTCTGTTCTGATGTGATAAATTACTGGTTAAATTAGTCAGAAAGGATTAACATTCACTGTTATTCTCATTTAAATTATATTATTAATATTATCATGAAATAATTATTTTTTCAAGTCACTTTTCATTCATATTTTGTCTTTGTAATGCTGCAGAATATTATTAATTTTTCATTTAAATGATTAAAGTATTTTAGCAAAGCTTCATCAAACCAACATCAAGAGATTTTAAAGATTTAATCTGTGAAAAACTCTGTTCTTCAGGAGCTGAAGTGAAAGTGACGTCAGTGATGGAGGGAGATTCAGTCTCTCTAAACTCTCGTCTCTCTGAAATAAAGGATGATGATGTGATTCAGTGGTGGTTTGAAGATGAAAACACTTTAATAGCAGAAATCGATAAACGGGCCGACAGATTTACTGTATATGATGATGTTCTTGATGGGAGATTCAGAGACAGACTGAAGCTGGACAATCAAACTGGATCTCTGACCATCACACACACCACAACTGAACATGATGGAGGTTATAAACTACTGATCAACAGTGAGATCAAGAGATTCAGACTCAATGTCTACGGTGAGTCAAATATTTCGATTGAGCTGTTTTATATTTTAATCATCATGTCAGCGAGTAAACCTTTTGAGTGATACGGTCCTAAATTTGGGATTTGGAATGTTCAGTGATGATGTCACATAACTGTCAGATTTAAACTGTTCATACAATTTGAACTGCGGCACAAAAAACATGGCGACGCCCATCTCAAATTTTAAATCAAGAACATGACGCTTCGCCATGGAAACAATAAGCGGGAAACCTTCTAAAATAAATGACGCCTTCAAAAAGAAAAACAAAATTCACCCAGTCAGAATTAGTGATGGGCGATACCACTGATTTTGTTTTCGATACGATACTGATACTTTCAATGCCAGTATCGCCAATACCGGTACCAATACGATACCTCTAAACCAGGCGCGGAGTTTGCGGGGGAGCAGGGGGAGCGTTGCCCCCCCCGGTGGCTGAAACGGGTAATCGCATTTTCTTAAAAAGGCTGTAAAAAAACTACCAACCCCAATCTCTTTAAGTTATCGCTCACTCGGTCGATTGTGTCATCTAACTCTGAGAGAAGCTTTTCTGCGATAAATGGGCGTCAATTTGAAATGTGCTGGGGACAGAGACGTACTCGAAAGGGCATTTTCACAAGTGCTGGGTACATTCTTTTTCTCTCTTTCGAGTAGGTCATGTTTTGAAAGACGATGTTCTGTAGCTCCTGATGTACATAAATAAAATTGAGCACAATGTCCGAGTATAGTGAGTATAAAGTATACGCCCTTTATTGCATAAATAAAAATGAGCACAATGTCAGAGTATAGCACTTTTTTCATGTGTATAGTGAGTATATAAAATATATACTCCCTTTTTCGTGTATACAGTGATGGTCCAGATCCAGGACTCGGGAGGTTCGAGGTTCTAATCCGCACTCGTAAAGTTTTTTTTTTTCCCCTCATCAAAACCAATAGGTAGCCTAATCCCGTGTCTTAAATTTTTTTCAATGATTCATGAAGTATAAATGCGAAATTTAACTAGTTTTTTAATCATTATCATTGCCAGAATGTGTTTTGAAAAAAGGAAAGAAAACTTTAAGGTTGAAGATAATATTTTAACAGTGCAAAAGTGGTCCACATTTCATGATCCTATAACGAAGATGCGACGCGAAGTGGCTGTTAATGCGAAGTTCTAGCTGTTTACAATGACATAAAGGCAATAAAATATCAGTGTATTGTTTTACTGTTTTTTCTTGGGATAAAAATAAATATGTGTTTATTTAGCATGTTTTTTTTTTGTTTTTTTTTTTTTCCCCCCCTGGCTCGAATGTCAAACTCCGCCTATGCTCTAAACTGAACTTTTGATTTTGAAAATGTCTTAAATTATTGAATTACTAATTAATGATACCCATTAAACATTATAGAGCTCGAGAAACCCGGAAAAAAACGTGAGGGTTGACAGCTAACGTTACTAACTACACTTTTGAAACACATAAAATTGATTAAAAAAAAATTAAACTCTCTTTTTGTTGTTTTATGATATTATTTCAGTCACTCTAAACTCTGATAGTAATAGTATTTTACAGTCAGGATTGTGAAAAGCATGCGATGTTTGATAGAGAGCAACGCAGTGTTTACAGAAGCGGCTAATATGATGTCACTTCCTGGTTCTAGTAAGAGCTCGAACTGCTGGAGTTTGTTTGGTAACGCTTTAGATTACAGCCCGCAAATAAAACTAATTTACATTGTAACTTTCTGAAATTATAGTGTACCTACAACATGTAAAGTTTTAGGAATAAAGGAGTAATAACCAGAAGAATTAACAAATGATTTATACTGTAAGAACTAAGGGTTTATTATTCTACTACACAATCTTACACTGCAAACCTTCTTGTAATAATAGTATATTCCAAAACATCGATTTTATACAAATTATAGGGTTCATATCTGCATTTATACTTTCTTTAAACAAAAGTGCTCTGAGAACTAAAACTATTGCAACTTTTGCTTTAATACTGGAGAAATAAACTCTTGTTCATGTAGTTACGGAGTCAGTGTGACGTCTGCGACCTGTACATTAGTGTTGCTTGTTACTCTTTTGTTCCTTAATACTAAAACTTTCTTTTCTTTATTATTTTCTAGTCTATATCTATATCTGGTCAATTTTTGTTATTTTTCCATGTATAAATCTTTTGTTCATCATTGTTTATCTTTGCACTGCTGCAGAATATTATTAATTTTACATTTAAATGATTAAAAGTATTTTAGTGAAGCTTCATCAAACCAACATCAAGAGATTTTAAAGCTTTAATCTGTGAAAAACTCTGTTCTTCAGGAGGGGTTCGCAATTTTAGGCCACTGTCAGTGTCAGTGATTGAGGGAGATTCAGTCTCTCTAAACTCTAATCTCACTGAAATAATGGATAATGATGCGATTCAGTGGAGGTTTGAAGATGGAAAAACTTTAATAGCAGAAATCAATAAACGGGCCGACAGATTCACTGTATATGATGATGTTCTTGATGGGAGATTCAGAGACAGACTGAAGCTGGACAAACAAACTGGATCTCTGACCATCACAAACATCACAACTGAACATGATGGAGTTTATAGACTAAAGATCAACAGAAAGATCAGAGAAAGTTTCAGACTCTATGTCTTCGGTGAGTTTAATATCAGTTTCACCTGTTTTATATTTTAATCAGATACAATTAATAATTCAAACTCCATTTTGCTTTTGGTGTTTAATAATGATATTCATTTAAATCTAAAATTTAAAACTATTTACTTTTATAAACTATTAACTGATCATCTTAATCTGTGACAAACTCTGTTTCTGTTTATTCTCTCTCTCTCTCTCTCTCTCTCTCTCTCTCTCTCTCTCTGTGTGTGTGTGTGTGTGTGTGTGGTGATTTAGGACTGAAGTCAGTGATGGAGGGAGATTCAGTCTCTCTAAACTCTAATCTCACTGAAATAAAGGATGATGATGTGATTCTGTGGAGGTTTAGAAACACTTTAATAGCAGAAATCAATAAACGGGCCGACAGATTCACTGTATATGATGATGTTCTTGATGGGAGATTCAGACACAGACTGAAGCTGGACAATCAAACTGGATCTCTGACCATCACACACACCACAACTGAAGATGCTGGATTTTATCATCTACGCATCAACAGTAAGATCAAGAGGTTCATTGAAGGAAGGAGGTTTATTCTCGCTGTCATTGGTGAGTTAAAAAAATGTTTCCACCTTTCTTTAATTACACAATAAGAGCCCGATGTGACGTTGGTGTCACAAACACTGGTGATCATCTGAAAAGGTTTTTTTTAAGCATTATACCTCATTTTCAAACCAGGAAGTCCCTATGGGACAATTAGGGAACACCCAGGTTCAGTCATGTGACAATGTGTGCATTTTTGTTGCCACAGTAACATTTCCAAAATGGTGGTCTGTCTGATGTGCACATGTTGCAGTGTCAGCAATTAAAAAAAAACACTTGTTTTTGTAATTAAAGGTATGTTTCAACACATGCAACAATTCTAATGTTTTAATAACATAACCTAGATTACACTTGACCTGATTTTCAAACATGTCTTGTACAAATTTATATAAAACAAGTATTGAAAATGTTGTTGTGACATATGTCACATCGGGCTTTAACCTGTATGTGTCACATTAAGAAAAATGGTCCTGACCATTTTTTCACCAGAAAAATGACCTGCTCAAATAATTTAGCTGATACAATTATTTTAGTGTTATATATATTCTGCTGCTCAGTTCAAAGCAAAAAAAAAAGTCAAATTAATAACATTGTTAAAGGGCAACTCAACCCCTGGTCAGAGCCTGACTCCACCCACTGGCAATATTTGAGAAATGCTGGAAAAGTGGTCAAGACGGGTCTCTCTGTAGGCAGGGGTGTGGTTAGCTTGTGCCTGCTTACATCACAGGGCACCACAACTTCCAATAGGAAAATTCAACTGCAGTAGCCACCGTTCAACCTGAAGAGGGCAGCACGTTTTTACACCATATATTGTAGAATTAAAACACTTTATACCCAAATGTCCAAATTCAATGAACAGCAATAATAAAGCCCCAGTCTTACAGATCACTAAAAAAACAAAAACTAACTAAAAAAAGTTGTTTTAGGGTTTACCCTTTAATGAAATTAAACTAAAGCAGGTATGCAACATATGGTATAAAACACCATATTTATTTTTATTCAGTTTGCACATTTTCGAGTTGTGAAAAAACAATCTAAAAAACTGTTTAAACTGTATATATACCTGAAGAGGTCACAGTTATGTGGTTTTGAAATATGTGGCAAAGCAAACAAAATGCTTTTTTTATCTTCCCAGAAAAGTTATAATTTTGAAAATGTTGTGGAAAAGAAAATAATCCAAAAAAAAGTAATTTAGCAAGAAAACTGACAAAATTTATTTATTTTCCAAATGAGAAATAAAAGCTCAATGTGACATATATGTAACATAAATAAATGCCCAATGTGACATAAACTGTATGTGTAACATTACAGATCTTTGATAAGGAGTGGTTGTATTTAATTTAAATGGTCCATATAGTCTGTTTTATATGACCCATAATTTTCCTAAGGGGAAATTGGTCCGGGTTCTTATGGGTTAAACAAATTCATACACCATTTTGTTTTTGTTATTTTATATTGTTTATTGTTCATGTAAATTTTAAACCATTCCCTTTAATAAATTATTATAAAGTGATTTAACAGTATTAATCTGTGACAAACCCTGTTTCTGTTTGTTCTCTGTGTGTTTGACAGATGAAGTGAAGTCAGTGTCAGTGATGGAGGGAGATTCAGTCTCTCTAAACTCTAATCTCACTGAAATAAAGGATGATGATGCGATTCTGTGGAGGTTTGAAGATGGAAAGACTTCAATAGCAGCAATCAATAAATGGACCGACAGAATCGCTGTATATGATGATGTTCTTGATGGGAGATTCAGAGACAGACTGAAGCTGGACAAACAAACTGGATCTCTGACCATCACAAACATCACAACTGAAGATGCTGGAGATTATAAACTACTGATGTTTTCAGGAGGAAGATTATCATCAAAATTATTCAGAGTTTCTGTCTATAGTGAGTAGAGATCATTTGTCTTCTTCAAATATTCTTATTAACAATTAACATATTGAATTGTTGAATCGTTTATAGTTTGAGATGACAGACCGTATAAAAATCTCACTTGGAACCGAATATATTATTTTTGATTAGATTTGATCATATTTCTGTGTATTCATAAATATCAAATCAAATCAAATAATTTTATTGTCACACAACCATATACACAAGTGCAACAGTGGGTGAAATTTTTGGGTGCAATTTCGAGCCGCATGTAGCAGTCATGAAATGATGGACGTATTTACAGTTTACAGTAAACATCCGATAGATTTACACATCTAATGTAAATTACTCACCATATACATAAACAATAAACAATACACAATATACAATATACAACATACAGAATACAAACACAAAGACAGTCCGGATGGTTTCGATGGTTCTGGTGTAGAACTGTGTGGCGGTTCGTTCCAAACTTCCTCAGCCGAAGAACAGGTGCGGATGAGGCTTCTTCACGATGGCCTCGGTGTGGACGGACCATGTGACACTGAGGAACTTGAAACTGCTGACTCTCTCCACCGGTGCGCCATTGATGCTGATCTCTGTCGTTCCTCCTGAAGTCGACCACTAGCTCCTTGGTTTGATGATGTTGAGGGAGAGGTTGTTATCCTGACACACAATGTGTCAGAGATTAGTTATTATTAGTTAATATTAGCTGTCAGCGCTGATATTAGTGTTTATTGACTGATCTGATGTCAGTTTGATGTGTTTATTCCTCAGACTCTGTCCACTGGTGTGATCCCACTGAAGCTGTGATCCGATTGGTCCTCTCTGCTCTGGTGGGCGTGGCTACTGTCAGCATTCTGGTTTATGACATCAGATCCAGAAGAGCTGAATGAGATCAAGCACATATTCACACATCAGGTGCATGATTGATGATGTCATTTCTCACAAACTGATTTGCCAAATATATATTTGTGAGGTTTATTAATTTTTGGCTTTATATTTTTTTTATCTTTTCTACTGAAATCTAAAGCAGAACGCTGAACTTTAAAGGTTCTTCAAGTGTGTTATTTGTTCTTCTAGTGTTTTTTTTTCATAATAAATACTGAATAAATGAGCTTGACGATTTTTGAGGTTTAAAAAACATCTTATTTGTAAGGCTTTATTGTTAATATTTCTCTCAGATACAAAAATAATAATAAAGAGACACAGATCTCACTTTAAACTGCTGTATATTTGCTGTATGTATTTTCTTGCCTTTATCAATAAAGTTTCTCACTCTGAGGTTCAAGAGTCTCTTCATGATTTATTACGTTTATTATGTCGAGCGCCTCGTGGAGGAATACTAACTTTATGTAGATATTATTTAACAATACTGAGGCTACTGTTTTTCTATTTACAATAATAACTTCCACCTGAGAAAATACTGATTTGTGAACACATTATAATATACTTTGAGATCACAGTGAAATACATAAACACAACATATCGATCCTCCATTTCCTCCGACAGGGAATGATAAAGTCTTTAAATCGCTAGTGTGATTTGTCTCTGTGGTCTCGTCTGAGGAGCAACTCCTCCATCTAGTGGCTCACCCTGAACTCACATGTTATCAGGAGTTATTCACTCAGATCCAGTGATTGTTACTCAAGAAAGCCACTAGATGGCGCTGTGTTCAGTGTTATGTGACGAATACACTGTGCAACGAGTAATGAAGAATAAAAGCACATGTTGAAGTGTTCAGAGAAAATAAACGGACATGTTGAGACACTTTATTCAAATCACTGAACAAATCATGATATTCGGAGTGAACTATCAGGATATTTTCTCTTTTTCAGACCATTCTCTGTAAGTCAAGTCACCTTTATTTATATAGCGCTTTTTACAGTACAGACTGTTTCAAATCAGCTTTACAGAGATAACAGGAAAATAATACAGCAAAGTTTGGAAAAAACCATGACTTCATTGTCCAGCTAAGTGCAGTTCTCATATAATGGTGTCAATGCAGGCGGATCAATAACATTGTTGAATATTAAATAGCCAATGGTGAAAAAGACCAAAATCCATCAGTGACAGAATGGAGAAAACCTTGTGAGAAACCAGACTCAGTCGGGGCCAGTTCTCCTCAGCCAATGAACAAACAGTGTATGATTATGATTCAGGCAACATTATAGGCCAGAAGTCAGATTGGATCAGAACATTCAGAATATTATCCAGTTCATCTGGTTGAAGATCGGAGTCACGCTGGTCTGGAGCTCGAGTTTGTTGAGGATCAGTGTCGGCTGTCGTGTCGATGAGGGGAGAGTCTAGTTCACACAATCTCTGCTGACTCTTCAGGGATGCGTTGTGGTCGTGTCTAGGCTCAGGTCCACCATCTGATCTGGATACGGCCCGGATCCGGTAGATTACAGTAAACCTTTCAGCGGATCTAAACTATGCAGCCTAACATTGAGTTATAGAAGTCTATAATGTGTTTGTTAAGCCAAAGAGATGTGTTTTTACTCTAGATTTACAGTAAACTGACAGACTGTGTCTGCTTCCCGGAGTCGGACAATGCTATGAAGACTTCCAGAGTTTAAAGAGAGGAAAAGGATCTTCCACCAGCAGCCGATTTTGATATTTTAAGATTGCAATAGATGTGAAGGACTATAATGCGTATATAATGTGTATTTATGGTTGTGTGTGAAAATCCCAGTAAATTGGCAGTTTCAGAAAAACTCAGATCAGTCCGAAGTCGCCCCCTACACTCTTAGAAGAAAAGGCTCTATATAGATCCTTAAAAGGTTCTATCAGCGCTACGTGTTTGGAACCCCTAAAAGGTTCTATACACTCTTAAAAAAAGGGTTCCTCTGGATATATAACCCTGGGGTTCCATACTTGGACAATAGAACCTTTTACCAAAAAAATGGTTCTATCTATATAGAACCATTTTGGAGTTCCATATATGAAGTGGGGGATGGAACCATTTCTGGTTCTAAATAGAACCATTTCTTCTAAGAGTGTATGCGGCACTATTTGAGGGAACAGTACGGTGTACATTTTAGGACATCCTCAGATCTCAGTCATATGACTAAAAGGCATGGGGCGAAACGTCAGCTCTTTTACTCTCTTCATGAGTTCAGTTCTTGGAGAGTTGGGGAGGGGTGCGCCAGTGATTCTCTCAGCAGTCCGGACTATATCCGCTGTAGTCTTCTGAGGTCTGATTTGGTAGCTGAGATGATCCAGACAGTTATAGAAGTGCAGCGGATGCGTTCAGTGACGGCAGAGTAGAGCTGTATCAGCAGATCCTGTGGGAAGTTGAACTTCTTCAGCTGGCGAGGGAAAGTACAGTCTCTGCTGGGCCTTTTTTACAATGGAGTCAATGTGAGTGTCCCACTTCTTAAATAAGTGCTCTTGATGACCACTAGAGGAGTCTTCCCATTTCCCACAATCACTGTGGCATTTTATTAGTCATAGAATTTTGCTCTTAACTCAGTTATTAGTGATAATTAAATAAAATAATGTAAAATAAATAGGCTTATGAAGCTCAAATACCCAACAGCATTAGTTTGAGTTATGTGGGCGTTTTAGAGAACCGTTAGAGAAACTCTGAGATCAGTCTGAGAGGAGAAACAATCCAGACATTTGATGAGAAATGAAGAACAAACGTCCTGAAGAGAGTTACAGGAGAGAGCAGAGACAAACACTCTCAGGATCTCAAGACAAGATCAAACTGTTGCTTTAAGATATTTTTAACATGTTATTGAATGTCAGTTTATTTCTGTTGAATGTCATCATTGACTTACAGGAAGTTGAGGCGTACAGGAGCTCAAAGTGTGAAATAATCATCAGAAATAGAGTTTGACGTCACATGCATTAACACTTACAGATATTTTATCTGATTGTAGAGTTTCTCTTCACTTTACTCTACAGAGCAGCTTCACATCAGCACGTCTGTCATTTTATCAGTTTTGAAGAGTTTGTCTTTTCATATTTGTGGACTGAAACCGTTGAAGATGTTTCTCCCTGTTTTGCTCTGCTTGTGTTTCTGGCGTCTGGATGGTGAGTTTAATGTGTTTTTATGACTTCAGTTGTTTCTGTTCTGGTATCATGTAATAAATGTCTGGTTAGTTTAGTCGAGGAGGATCAACATTCACTGTTATTCTCATATAGAAATAATTAAACTATGATTTTACTGTCAGATCAAGTTTGAATTCAGCTCAAAACTCAGTTATTATGGATTGATTGTAAATATGAAGTTCAGATAATCAACAGCATTAGTTTTGGTGTGACATTAAACATTACAGTAAAAGTGTATTTTTATATTATACCATATAAAAATATATTTCTCTTTTCATTCATCATCTTTTATCTTTGCACTGCTGCAGAATATTATTAATTTCACATGTAAATGGTTAAAAGTATTTTAGTGAAGCTTCATCAAACCAAAAACAAGAGATTTTAAAGCTTTAATCTGTGAAAAACTCTGTTCTTCAGGAGGGGTTCCTGAGCTAGTGTCAGTATTTGAGGGAGATTCAATCTCTCTAGACTCTGGACTCTCTAAAATAAAGCGTAATGATGTGATTCAGTGGAAGTTTAGAGACACTTTAATAGCAGAAGTCAATAAACGGGCCGACAGATTCACTGTATATGATGATGTTCTTGATGGGAGATTCAGAGACAGACTGAAGCTGGACAAACAAACTGGATCTCTGACCATCACACACACCACAACTGAACATACTGGAGAATATAGACTACAGATCAACAGTGAGATCAGAGAGATTTTCTATCTCAATGTCTACGGTGGTGAGCCAAATATTTATGTCACTTGTTTTATAGTTTAATCCCCACAAATATACCATTAATAATTTAAACTGTTTTTTTTTTTTTGCTTTTGGAGTTTAATGATGATATTCTCAAATTTAATTTTCTAACTTCTTTAATAAACCATCAAGTGATTTTTTTAATTTGAGATGAACCCTGTTTCTGTCTGTTGTTGTTGTGTGTGTGTGTGTTTGGTGATTCAGTCCTGCTGTCAGTGATGGAGGGAGATTCAGTCTCTATAAACTCTGATTTCACTGAAATAAAGGATGATGATGTGATTCAGTGGAGGTTTGGAGATGGAAAGACTTTAATAGCAGAAATCTATAAACGGTTCGACAGATTCACTGTATATGATGATGTTCTTGATGGGAGATTCAGAGACAGACTGAAGCTGGACAATCAAACTGGATCTCTGACCATCACAAACACCACAACTGAACATGCTGGAGTTTATGAACTACAGATCAACAGTGAGAGACGGATATACATTGAGAGAAAGATTTTCAGACTCTCTGTCATTGGTGAGTTCAAAAATGTTTCCACCTGTTTTTTAAATTTAATTGGATTCATACACAATTTTGTTTTTCGTATTTTATAATGTTTATCTTTAATGTAAAATTTAAACCATTCAATTTAGTAAACCATTATAAAGTTATTCAACAGTATTAATCTGTGATAAACCCTGTTTCTGTTTGTTCTCTGTGTGTTTGACAGATGAAGTGAAGTCAGTGTCAGTGATGGAGGGAGATTCAGTCTCTCTAAACTCTAATCTCACTGAAATAAAGGATGATGATGTGATTCTGTGGAGGTTTGAAGATGGAAAGACTTCAATAGCAGAAATCGATAAACGCTTAGGCATATTCACTGTATATGATGATGTTCTTGATGGGAGATTCAGAGACAGACTGAAGCTGGACAAACAAACTGGATCTCTGACCATCACAAACATCACAACTGAACATGAAGGAGATTATAGACTAGTGATGGTTAAAGGAAGAAGATTCTCATCAAAAGTATTCAGAGTTTCTGTCTATAGTGAGTAGAGATCATTTTTCTTCTCTTTCAAATATTCTTATTTACTATTTATATATATTTACTATAATATAATATAGTAACGGGCAATCATAATAATTAAATCAAATATAAAAGATTTTTATCACCATCAAATAATATAACATCAACTTCTTCACAGTTAACAGGAATCACAGCTTTTCTCTGTAAATAATACTGAGTTCTCTGAATATTTGGGTCTCGGGACTCTTCTAAAATAGATGATTTTACAGGATGATTTCTTTGTCTCAGAGGAAACTTTAAAAAAAACACAAATACTATTTACATATTGAATTGTTAAATCGTTTATAATGTGAGATGACAGACCGTATAAAAATCTCACTTGGAACCAAATATATTATTGTTGATTAGATTTGATCATATTTCTGTGTATTCATAAATATTAGTTGATGTCAGCGCTGATATTAGTGTTTATTGACTGATCTAATGTCAGTTTGATGTGTTTATTCCTCAGACTCTGTCCACTGTTGTGGTCCTACTGAAGCTGTGATCCGATTGGTCCTCTCTGCTCTGGTGGGCGTGGCTACTGTCATCATTCTGGTTTATGACATCAGATCCAGAAGAGCTGAATGAGATCAAGCACATATTCACACATCAGGTGCATGATTGATGATGTCATTTCTCACAAACTGATTTGCCATATATATTTGTGAGGTTTATTAATTTTTGGCTTTATATATTTTTTTATACTTTTTTAGGAAGTACTGAAATCTAAAGCAGAACGCTGAACTTTAAAGGTTCTTCAAGTGTGTTAATTTTTCTTCTAGTGTTTTTTTTTATAATAAATACTGAATATTTGAGCTTCATTATTATAGCTTCATTATTTTACATAATTTTTTTTAAGTCTTTTTTGTTTATATTTCTCCCAAAAAAGTAAATGAAGAGACACAGATCTCACTTTAAACTGCTGTATATTTGCTGTATGTATTTTCTTGCCTTTATCAATAAAGTTTCTCACTCTGAGGTTCAAGAGTCTCTCTGTGTTTTATTACATTTATTATGTCGAGCGCCTCGTGGAGGAATACAGACTTTATGTATATTTTAAACATTTAAGAAGTTTGGAACATATAAAGCTTGACATTTTTTTAAAGCTGAAGTCTACAGTTTTTCCTCTTTGTCGCCATCTCTGTTCGAAATCTGCAATTGCAGTCATTCGCGGAATTATCAACTTTATCGAGTAGGGGGAGGCTGCAGACCTGGAGCCGGCAGTTTTAAGCATAGATATCATATAGAGACCAAGCGGCAACCTCCCCGTCTCTCTCTTGAAGCCAATACGGAAGTGAATTAAACTGCAATTCATCGAGTGGCCGCTTGAGGCAGGCTGCAGAAGCGAGTCAAATCTGTATCTCCCCCATGTTAAAATGCCCAACTTTACAGCAGAAAAAAACATGTTTACAGCCTGGAGCAAAAAGTGGCTTTGGTCTATTGAGCTCATTTTTTCCTTCATGACGACTGTGAGGGGGGTGAATATTTTTACAACTCATCTGTTTAAATTATATTTTAGCCTTAAATTTCTGCATAATTAAGGGCGTGGCCACTTGAGTGACAGGTGGATTCTTGCCGCCGCTTTCACTGCTAGTAGTTTGTCTGCTGTCTGTTAGCGTCACCCTCAGCTGTGTTTGTGCTTTTTCCGCGATTATTTCATACAATTTAATACATGTATTATACCTTCGCCTGTGCACGCCGTTGGATTCCGTCGTGTTGAGTATACACCTTATTCAGAGCAGCGCCATGACAGGTATGAAAGTGAGGCTGTGAGGGATAGACTTACCGTGTTTCCAATGGCATCCGCTGTAAAAAGCTGAATAAAACTGCTAGATACTTACAATTTTCCACAGCTTACATTGTCGGGAGTTTTTTGTCAACTGAAATTTCTTGGAAAGATATTTTTTCAGTGTTTTATGAGCAGAACAATCCGAAAACACATTAAATAACAGTACAGCCCATTGAAGAGATGCAAGTCTATCCCTCACAGCCTCGCTTTCATTCTCATTAAAAATCAAAGATGGCGCTGCCGTGAATAAGGCGTATGGAGAGATCGACCAGCGCCGTGTTTCCAGCTGTTTCCCTCGTACACTAATGGATGTCTGATGATTTCAGCGCGTTCTCTCCGTCCATGCAATAGATGCACACCCTTGAATGAGCGCGGATTTCTAGTTCATTTACTTGAAGTTCTGAAGTAATATCTTTGGTTTGACCCATCTGAGAAACTGAGAGGCGGCCAAAATCGGATTGTAAAATGAACTGAATTAAAGCTCTTTACGAACTTGACGTGAGATGCCGACTGACATGTGTGCTTGCCTTGAATCACTGTCACATGCACAAGCTTAGAGCAATATTGTAAGTAATTAATACATTTTTAACTAGCAGAATAATAATGCATCACGATGCACATAGTTGACTGCTTGTATGTTGTGAGGAATGTGTTTGATCTGTGTTAATGTATTTGTATACATGCTCTTAACTAATTTTGCCCCTTATGAGATTAATAAAGTTGATAAAAAAGTAAAGTAAATAGTCTCACTTTTAGTTACGTCTTAACTATTCTAATATTTCGAAGGGCAAAACATGAACTTTAACCATTGGCTTTACTTTTTCAATCAGCTGTCAATTCAGCGGCAGTAGCATAGCATTAGCACCTCAGCTCCACCCGCGTCCCGCCTCTTTGCCCATTTTAATTTATCCGGTAGTGACGAGAGGTGACGCACTGCCAAGATGGCGACGGCCGGCCCCGCCCACTTTAGTCTTCAAAAACGCTCTTCAGAAACCCATGGGTGACGTCACGGACACTACGTCCATATTTTTTACAGTCTATGATAGAGACTAGATACCCTATTGGCCGCTGGAAAACGAGAAATCCGGCCGCCATCTTGAACCGGTCGAATTCCTAGTCTCGTTGCGTGGCAGCAGATGCCAGAACACTGTGGAGCATTTTCCTGTTCTAATCGCCGGACCACCGAAAATAGAGCTTTTCACAAGTAAGTCTTAACATTACCGTACTATTGGTTGCATTTTGTGAATAGAATATTACCAGATAATCGAGAAGGAGCAAGGATATTTGCTATGACTGTACTGAAATCGTTGTGAAATTCTGTTTACTGCATCAGCCGGTGTTCACCCGGCATGGAGAGGTGGGGTAACTGTCACCGTCCCACAGGTGGGACGTTTGCCACTATATTTTTAAAACAATAATATCTTAGTAAATACCTTAAATAATATTGACAAACTATATATCATTTGAAAGCTTACAATCTCTAGTTTCCATATTTGGTGACTGATTTTCAAAATATATTACAGAGGAGCCATAATTTATCAATATAAAACAAGAATATTTTCATACTCATAAGGCGTGTTCAGACCTTTGTTTTAAAATAGCAGTAAACATGAAAAATCATGAAAAAATGGTAGATACCTCAGTTTGTTTTCATGCCAAAAGTTCAAAAGATAGAATCCATTCAATTATTTTGGAAAAAAAAGGTCTGAAAAGTTTAAAATATCAAGAAAAAAAGAATAAATTCAGCATTTGTGACGTGGCAGCTAGCTATGACTTACATGCATGTTCTTTGTATGTGTTTCTTAGAGGTTCAATTCATATCAAAATCTGCCAAACTTCCCATGCTACTTCTGAATAGGATCTCTACTTCAGAAATTGTATTAAAATTGTGAAAATAATGGTTCATATCACTCAAAACATGAATGGAAATGCAGACTCCCTTATATGGGCAGTAATGGAGTCTGATTGTGCCCTAGTGAAAAAGTTTGGTACTGCGCTCAAACAAAATCTTACTGAAAGCTCATTTTTTGAGATATCAACCTAAAATTTGAAACACAACTTGTTCAGATTTTTGGCTTTGATCTTTCTACCATTTTAGAGTAGCCCAGGTTTTGAAAATATATATTTTATGTAAAATATGAATAATTAATATTTTTACATTGTACATTTCCATAAACTCAAACTTCTATAACTTTTTTTCTGTTTCACTTTCTTAATTTATTTCACTTCTACAAAAATCTGCCAAATGTCTTCTTTAAAACAAGACCAATCATATGTCTATATTCCAAAGCATTCTTGAATTACAACCATTTAAGTTCGAAATGTGCATTTTCATGTCTATTCAAAAAAGGGGGGGTGACAGTTAACAGGTTAAAGTAATAATTACAAGAGCTTCTAGGTTGTCAGATAAGCATTCAACTGCCCTGTTGTATAGGTTATTTGTGTTTGCGCACATCAGGAAGCAACGTAATATACACGCATGACAGCGATGCGCAAATTGAGTTTTGAGTTACCTCTCCAACTTCTAGTTTTATTGATAACCTATATCTTACCACATGCGATTTGGCTATTGATATTACAGAAGTCCTGTGGTAAAATTACATTAACTTACTCCATCTACCCTTGTAAAGTTAATCCGAATATGGCTTAGTCTCGACATTTTCCCCTCCTACATCCACATACAATAAAATAAGGTATAGCCTTAATGTTGTCCGAATTTAATTTTTAGAAATTAACGTTACTGATGCAAACACGCTGAAAAGCTTCTTCTCAATTTTTATTACAGGTGGCTGCGTTCTGTGTGTGTGAAAGTGTGTGTGTGTGTGTGTGTGAGAGAGAGAGAGAGAGAGAGAGAGAGAGAGAGAGAGAGAGAGAGAGAGAGAGAGAGAGAGAGTGAGAGAGAGAGAGAGAGAGAGAGAGACAGCGAGAAAGAGAGTGTGTGTCTGTTCGTGTGTATGTATGTGCGTGTGTCAATCATAAACTGTTTCTTCAACTTATTAAAATATCTTACTTTACTGCTAGTATCTGTTTCTGCTTCTTTATTATATTTATAGTGTGTGATTTATAAAATACACTATATCCTTCATCACATATATTGTGTCTGGTCACTTTATATCTTATATCAGAATATTATATTACTGTTAACCTACAATGGATATTAAAATACGCCGAACCATGTGTCCTGTATCATAGCTACATGAATGACCTTTGCAGCAAAAAAAAAAACCGCGTGAAAATCAGTTAAGTATTCAGTGAGATATGATTAATTTAATGCGCTGACAGCTCATTTCACCTGAGCGGAGCGGATGACCGGTTTAAGATGGCGGCTCCAATTCTCGTCCGTGCCAATAGGTAGTAGCGGTCGATAGGGCGTCTACCTATATGATGTCTATGGTTTTAAGCCCCTGACAGTTTTAAGCCCCTGTTGTTCCTGATGCGTCCAGTAGGGGGAGACTACACTAATGACGTTATATGAGCCTAGTCCTATTTCATTACAGATCGAAGCGACATGAATTGAGGTATTTTAAATAATCTGCTAAAGTTATTATTGTTGATTGAATTGTAATGATACAATATTGATTATTTCTAAACGAAAGCTAAGATTCAATATCAATTCAAAAGATAGGTCTATAATTTACAGTTTTTTACAATCACTTTGCTACTATTTTCAGAACCTTGATGTCATTTTTCAAAACTCTAGACACAAAACTCAAAACGGTTATCACTTGTAACACAGGCTGTCTAATGTTCAAAACATTGCATAGTGCATTCACATCTTTAAAGAAATCTTGCACTTGCACAATCATTGGTTCAAAAAACAAATTTACTGTGAAATAGGCCTAAACAAAACTATCACCCACACACAAGCAACCGATAGTTTCACTGTCATTTTTCGTACAATCATTAAATGTTGTAGAACAAAATAGGTGATACAGGTTTCATTATGGCACTACATGTACAGTAAACACATCTCTGTAAAAGCACTGCAGTAGTAGAGAGAATACACACATAGTGGGATCATTCAACAAAGTGTGTGATATATTGATGCAAAACCTTGAAACTTTCATGATTTACTGTAAACATGGAAGATTGTGTGTCATGCATTAAGAGTAACACAACAGTTACTGATCATTTTGAGCAGTTGTATCATTTGATAGTTAGATCATTGTAAGTAAATGAATATAGACACTCATTTGAAATGTAATGTGTGAATTGCCTTTTGAAATAGTCGTACTTTGATGTTAAGTTGTGTCATATTGAACAGGTGATTTTTGTTGAATGAACAAATGATCTAAGTTTTATGTGTATTGTATCCAAGCAATTGAGAAAAGGGTTAGAGTTTTGAAAATGTGCATTTTGATCATTGGTTGTGAGTTTTGTGTCTAGAGTGTTGAAAAATGACATCAAGGTTCTGAAAATAGTAACAAAGAGAAGGTAAAAAACTGTAATAAAGTCTATTATTTCGGGAGACAATAAAAGTTGGCTACTACTGGCCAGGTTGATGTTCTGTCTGGCTCAAACTTAGCAAACTTAACCACATAGGTTTAAAAGCTGCCCTAGTCTTCTCTTTACCTGCTCTGTCTCACTCACTTTTAAAATTCATTTAATTTTTATTTGTATCTTGTCTGTCTTTACTTTGCGTGACATGGCATCTACTGGTAAGACCCAGTTTACTCCTTGCATTTAAACATAGCCTACTCCACGTGGTTTCTGGAGCATTACAGTGGACATTGGAAATGTGTTAATTACAGTTTATGATGTGTACACAAACACATTTATAATAGGCATGTATGTATGTATGTATGTATGTATGTATGTATATATGTATTTGAATACAAATCTCTCTAAGTAAAGATTCAAACTGCACACTCACTCTAATATTTTGTCTTATAATACATACAAACATAAATGCATTATAAAGCCCACATTAAAAACTTTGGCCCATATGGTTTAAATGTATATTTTGGTTTACAGTTTTCTTCGATTGCAAAACGACAGTGAGCACGACTGGAGCTAAATGTGCAAAACTCTAACTACAGTCTGCATTACCAACAGTCACCTGAGCACAACTCTTAACACACGGCTCAAAACAGGCTCAGTGTGCACAACACTATGCACAACCCTCACTGAGATAACACACACCGTCACTCAGAACACACTGAGAGGAAAAACAGTAGCATCAAACACCAATACAGAAAATCCAAACTTTTCATCTTTACAGTTTCCACAATTTCACACTTCATACAAAGTTATATTTTCTTCAAAGAAAACAGTGACATTCTTTCATTTGATATTTTTACATTTTTAGATCATAACAATTGAAAATTAGCAGTTTGCTTCAATAGTCTGTAGTAATTTACAGAATTACGGTAATGAGAAAAAAAGGTAGAAACTAAAAGTACATACTGTAATAGGATGAAAACTTGTGGCCTGATGCTTGAGAGAGGCAGGGTTACTGCCTCTCTCAAGTATTAGGCCACAAGTTTTCATCCTTTCAGCTGAAATTGTTTGAAAGTCAGCAGTGTGTGAAAGGCACAAGGCTGAAATTTATTCTGTTTTGAACAAGTGGTTCACAGTTTTGACAGCAGTGTGTTAGCATTTGAACAAAGTGCTGTAAATCCACAGTGTTGTGCAGGTTGTGGTTAAAGTCATGGGATAAGTGTGTAGAGTTTTGAAAACTGTGTTCAAGCAATGAAAAACGATCTAGAGTTTGGTCCACATGAACTGCTGCTGTGCAGACTGTAGTTAGAGTTTAGCACATGTAGCTCCAGTTGTGCTCCACTGTGGTTTAGCAATCGAAAAAAAACTGTAATGTGTTTTTTTCCAGCGACGTTAAGCGTTATTTCGCCATATATCCTTCTCCCCCTACTGGAAACATCAGGAACAGGGGCGTAAAACTGCCGGCTCCAGGTCTGCAGCCTCCCCATCGACTTTATCAACACCCTCGAAACTGCACAGTGCGAATGAACACAGTGTTTGAGGAGAGCTATATACGCCCCTGACAGAAAATAAACATCTTCACCTCCAACATTGTCACACGCAATACAGCCTTACCAGCCGAGACTCTTCTTTATGTGTACAGATGTGTGTGTTTCCACCAGTACCAGTGGAATTAAAAACACTATTACAACCTCACCGCTTGAATCGAGCTATGGCAAGCAGATAATTTTGAACACTGGCTGGTTGTGTATTTTCTCAAATATGTATTTTGGATAATTTTTAACACACACAAAAAAAGCTAAAGACTGTAGATTTAAATATTATTTAACAATACTGATAGGACTACTGTTTTTCTATCTACAATAATAAACAAACAACTTCCAGCTGAGAAAATACTGATTTGGGACTCATTATAATATACTTTGAGATCACAGTGAAATACATAAACACAACATATCGATCCTCCATTTCCTCCGACAGGGAATGATAAAGTCTTTAAATCGCTAGTGTGATTTGTCTCTGTGGTCTCGTCTGAGGAGCAACTCCTCCATCTAGTGGCTCACCCTGAACTCACATGTTATCAGGAGTTATTCACTCAGATCCAGTGATTGTTACTCAAGAAAGCCACTAGATGGCGCTGTGTTCAGTGTTATGTGACGAATACACTGTGCAACGAGTAATGAAGAATAAAAGCACATGTTGAAGTGTTCAGAGAAAATAAACGGACATGTTGAGACACTTTATTTAAATCACTGAACAAATCATGATATTCGGAGTGAACTATCAGGATATTTTCTCTTTTTCAGACCATTCTCTGTAAGTCAAGTCACCTTTATTTATATAGCGCTTTTTACAGTACAGACTGTTTCAAATCAGCTTTACAGAGATAACAGGAAAATAATACAGCAAAGTTTGGAGAAAACCATGATGTCATTGTCCAGCTAAGTTCAGTTCTCATATAATGTTGTCAATGCAGGCAGATCAATAATATTGTTGAATATTAAATAGCCAATGGTGAAAAAGACCAAAATCCATCAGTAGCCGCGTTTCCACTGCCGGGCTAGGGCTGGGCCAGAGCTAACAGCGAGCCGAGCCGAGCTAGTGGCCTCGGGCCTCAAGCACCGGGCTTGCGTTTCCACTGCCGGGCCAGTAGCCCCACAGCGCTGCCCCAAACCCCACCCCTAACACGCCTTTCTGGATCAAACGTCATAAAACCCAACCCATTTCAGCGGGTATTATGAATTAATTTATTTTTTAAATTAGGAAGATAGTGTAACCCACACAAGGTTACTGATGTGCAATACCTTTTTTAAGCCACCAGGGGGTGGGGCGTACACTCCAGGGAGTTTAAAAAAAAAAGCAACGACACATCTTTCTTTTATTAAAGACATTGTCCGAACGCATCAACTGGTTGAAAGCTGTGAGAGAGAAAGTTAGATCGTACGACTTTGCAAACTCCTCAAGATATATCTCCGATTGGTTTTTTGAGAGGATTGAATCATCTGAATCTGACCTGCGGTCAGTGGCGAGCCAACCAAAGAGACTACTGAGTGAACCGAGAGCCTGGTGTGGCCAGCCGTGGCATCTTCGGAACCATCTTCATCTTTTTCCTCCATTATACACAGATAAGAGCATACATAAACCTACCCGGGTAGTGAAACGAACATACTTCGATACTTTGAGGAACACACATACACACCAAATACTGTTACGGACTCTTTATTTTATTTGAGTTTTGTTTTGGGTTCAGTGTGCGGATGTGCACTCAGGAAGCCGGCTTAGATAGGCAGGGAATGTAAATAATTGTCACCAATTTGTACGATACATCTCTTGAGCTTCATATGTATTGTTTCTTTTATCTATTGAACTAACTGTTATTAATTTGTTCAATACATCTCTTGAGCTCATCTGGGTTGTGTTCTCTCTTTCCTGCTAACGTTCCAGGCTCCGTAGTCGTATACCTAGAACTCTGATATTGGCCAGTTTGACCTATAGCTGATTAGATTGGTCGTCAGGTCTACTCAAAACCCAAGAGAGGGTTACAAGTGGCGAGCCAGCCAGGAGACTGGTTGTGTGTTAGCAGTGAATCACAAGAAGTCTGAGAAACTATTCCCAAAGTGTGTACATTTTGTTATCTTTTTAGAGAGCTACTAAAGATGGAATTCATAACGAGCTCTGGTGTCAAAGTACCCAATGCAGTAATGGTGAGTGGTTTGCTTGAATCACAAGAAGACGAGGAGATCATAGACTTCCTTAAGAGATATGGCTCCATGAGACTTGTCCCAGTTACTGATACTAACTCAGAATTCTATAAAAACCTGATTGTTGAGTATCAAGAGGGGGTTTCTTTTGAAGCCTTAGCCCCTCTTCTGCCCTACACGCATGTGCTTAAGGACAATCCAGGTGCAAAATACTATGTCCAAGCTCTGGCAAGTGTATACACCACTAAAGTTGGCTGCAGTGTTACTAAAGTCTACCTTGATGAAATAAAGCAGTTAGCGAAACTGAGTGGGCGAGGTTTCGAGGAGGTGTTGAAAGACATGATGTCAGAGATCAGTGAGGCAATAGAAACTGATGGCAGTGGTGATAATGAGTTTGAGCGCAGGCAGCTCAACACGTCTCTTGACACATTTGGACCCCCACATCCCCAGTTGCTCTCAGATACTTTAAAGGGAAGGTTCACTCAAAGTGGCGCCGAGCCATGCCCACCAGCTGATGTGAAGCGCAGCCTGTCCGTTGCGGAGAGCGACCTGAATCCACCTGAAATTCAAAAGGTCATTGTTGAGCACATTGTGAGGAGAGATGAATTAAACACGCATTCACACTTTCCCATCAAGCTTCGTTCATTCTCTGGTAAACTCCCCAGACCCAACAGTGAGACAGACTACGACACATGGCGTTCACATGTTGAGCTTCTCAGGAAAGACCCAACCCTGTCCAATCTTCAGAAATCACGGAAAATCTTTGAAAGTTTGCTTTCCCCTGCTGCAGATATCGTCAAAAGACTGGGCTCTGAAGCCACTCCTGAAACTTACCTTCAACTGCTGGATGCAGCCTTTGGGACCGTTGAGGACGGCGAGGAGCTTTTTGCCCAATTCATGAATACTCTTCAGGATCCTGGTGAAAAGGCCTCTACCTACCTCTGCCGCCTTCAAGCTGCCCTGAACCTTGCTGTTAAAAGAGGAGGAGCTAATGCTAGAGAAGCAGATAGACACATTCTGAAACAGTTCTGCCGCGGGTGTTGGGATAACCCCTTACTCTCTGACCTCAACCTCGAAGTAAAGAAAAGTCACCCACCAACATTTTCGGAGCTCCTGTTATTAGTCCGCACTGAGGAAGATAGACAGGCAGCCAAAGTCACACGGATGAAGAAGCACCTTGGCTCACACCGGCAGCGAGTTGTGGCAAGTTCTCAGAGTGCATGTGTCTGCAATCAACAGGCAGCATTCCAGCCTGAGTCAGATCCATTGACAGAGCTTAGACAGCAGGTGGCGTCCCTGCAGAGCCAACTCACCATGCTAATGTCTAAGAAAACCAAGAAGGTTCCAAAGACCAAGGGGAACTCTGAGCATCCATCAGGTGGGCCAACATCTAAACTTGACCCCAGAGCACCAAGCTGGAAACCTATCGACTCAAAGACAAGCACCCAGCCGAGACCTTGGTATTGTTTCAACTGCGGGGAAGACGGACACATCTCCTCTGCCTGCAGCAACAATCCAAACCCCACTCTCGTTAACGAAAAAAGAGATCAATTGAGAGAAAAACGACGCCTCTGGGAGGCTAAAGAACACTCACCAGACAAAAGGGATTTTTAGATGGAGTCTCAGTTGCAGGGCAAACTGAGGCTGGAGCAGTTCACCAACGCCCTGCTAATGATAAAAGTGATGCCGAGCCCAAGTTCAGTGCTGCCTTGAACCAATCTACTGTTAGAAAACACCCCTTCAGAATCCCGCAGAAACTTATAGGCATGAAAAGTACAGGCCAAGTTACCATCCAGGGTAAACAGTTTAGCTGTCTCCTTGACACAGGTTCACAAGTAACCACAGTCACCAAGTCTTTCTATGATGAAAACCTACCTGAGCAACAGATCAAACCGCTCTATGACCTTTTGGAAGTTGAGGGGGCCAATGGTCAATCTGTGCCCTACCTTGGGTACGTTGAACTCACCATCACCTTCCCAAAGCAGTTCCTTGGAGATGAATATGAAGTCCCGACATTGGCCTTGGTTGTTCCAGACAGCGGCACTTCAGGGTACCAGCTACTGGTTGGTACAAACACACTCGATGTAGCATTTTGTATGTGCAGGGAGAAAAGTCCAGCAAAATACCATCCTGTCTCGAACGGCTATAGGACAGTCCTGAAAGTACTTCAACTGCGACAGGAACGAAGTCATGACAGTAACATTGGACTGGTGAGGATGCGAGGCAGGGACAGAAAGCTCATTCCAGCTGGAGAAACCGTCGTTCTGGAGGGAGTGGCATCAGTTAAAGAGTTCCATACTGAGAGGTCTGCTATCATTGGGTACCCTTCATCCTCTTCTCTGCCTGGAGGGCTGCTAGTACAGCCCTGTCTAGTTGAACTACCAGGCCGTCTACCAGTTGTGGTCTTAAACGAGTCGGAACACGACATCATTATCCCAGCTAAGAGTGTGATTGCTGAGCTCAGTGCAATCCAGGCTATCCTGTCTCACAAACAGAGCATGACCAATCCAGGTGAACCAGAACACTCCAAGATGGCTGATTTAACCTTCGACTTTGGTGAGTCCCCGGTCCCCCCAGAATGGAAAGATAGAATTACTCAAAAATTGAATAGCATGCCTGAGGTCTTCGCCCAGAACGACACAGACTTTGGAAGGACAGACAAAGTCAAGCATCACATCAAACTGTCCGATGAAACACCATTCAAACTCCGAGCTCGCCCGATACACCCACACGACGTAGAAGCTGTTCGTCAACATCTTCAAGAGCTTCTCAATGCTGGGGTGATTCGGGAAAGTGAGTCCCCCTTCTCTTCCCCAATCGTTGTAGTCAGGAAGAAGAATGGCCAGGTGCGCCTCTGTATTGACTACAGAAAACTGAACCTGCAAACAGTGAAAGATGCATATGCACTTCCGAGGATGGATGACACCTTCACAGCACTCTCCGGTTCCAAGTGGTTCAGCGTCCTCGACCTTAAGTCTGGTTACTATCAGATTGAAGTCGACGAGGTTGACAAGCCAAAGACTGCCTTCGTTTGCCCACTTGGTTTCTGGGAGTTTAACCGGATGCCTCAGGGCGTGACCAACGCCCCAAGTACCTTCCAGAGACTGATGGAAAAGTGCATGGGAGATATGAATTTGAAGGAAGTTGTTGTTTTCCTGGATGACCTGATAGTCTTCTCGAGAACATTAGAAGATCATGAAGCCAGACTCACCAAGGTCCTTAATCGCCTGAAGGAGTATGGACTCAAGCTGTCCCCGGAGAAATGTAAGTTCTTTCAGTCCTCAGTTCGGTACTTGGGGCATGTGGTCTCAGAGCAAGGTGTCGAGACCGACCCGGAAAAAATTGCAGCGTTAAAGACCTGGCCAGTTCCTCAGCATCTAAAGGAGTTAAAGGCTTTCCTCGGGTTCTGTGGTTATTACAGGAAGTTCATCAAAGGCTATTCAAACATAATGAAACCCCTGAATGACTTAACATCTGGCTATCCACCTCTAAAGAAACACCCAAAGTCCAAAGAAAAGAGTGGCCAATACTACCATCCCAAAGAACCGTTCTTGAACCGTTGGACTCCTGCCTGCCAACAGGCATTCGAGATGATCATCGATAAGTTGACGACGTCCCCAGTTCTGGCTTTCGCAAATCCTGAACTTCCTTACATCCTTCACACGGACGCAAGTACCACCGGCCTCGGAGCGGCCTTATATCAGGAGCAGGAGGGACAGCTGCGTGTCATCGCTTACGCGAGTAGAGGGTTATCGCGTAGTGAGTCCCGCTATCCAGCTCACAAGCTTGAATTTTTAGCGCTAAAATGGTCTGTGACAGAGAAGTTCAGCGACTACCTCTATGGCAATCAGTTCACAGTAGTCACAGACAGCAACCCTCTCACCTACATACTTACGTCAGCCAAACTCGATGCAACTAGCTACAGGTGGTTAGCTGCTCTCTCTACCTTCTCCTTTAAGCTCCAATACCGCCCCGGGAAGCAGAATGGAGATGCTGACGCACTATCACGACGTCCCCATGGTGACCTGCGTGACGACCCCTCATCTCAAAAAGAGTGGGACAAGATCCGCCAGTTCGCGCAACACCATCTATCAAATCCTGATAATATTGAGGCTGTAGATCAGGGGGTTGTTCGTGCCATCTGTGAGAGACACCTTGTTTATTGTGCCAATGATGGAACGGGCAATGATGGAAGTATCTCCCTCGTTGAAAGCCTTGCCATCTCTGGAGATGCTGTACCTGACAGCTTTGCACAGGAAGATGAGCTGGGAGGGCTTCCCATCGTCCCACACTTATCAGAAGCCGATCTCAGAGACAAACAGAGGGTGGATCAGTGCATTAAACATGTCATCTCCCAGATTGAGTGTGGAGAGAAACCACCGCCCACAGTAAGAGCTGTGCTCCCAGACCTACCTCTGTTGTTGAGAGAGTTGACCAGGCTTGAACTGCGGAACGGCATCCTCTATAGAACACGTCAAGAAGAAGGCCACACAAAGTACCAGCTAGTTTTACCTGAAGAACTTCGTGAGACGGTCTTAACGAGCCTGCATGACAACATGGGTCATATGGGAAAAGATCGCACGCTGGACTTGGTCAGAGCCAGATTCTACTGGCCGAGGATGGCCTCTGACATTGAGAGGAAAGTCAAGATGTGTAACAGGTGCGTGCTCAGGAAAACCCTACCTGAGAGGGCGGCACCTTTAGTGAACATCATGACAACAAGACCGCTTGAACTGGTCTGCATGGACTTCTTGTCCATTGAACCGGACAGAAGTGGCACAAAGGACATTCTCGTGATCACAGATCACTTCACAAAGTATGCAGTGGCTATTCCAACGCCAAACCAGAAGGCTCAAACGGTTGCAAAGTGCTTATGGGACAATTTCATCATCCATTATGGTATTCCAGAGAAATTGCACAGTGACCAAGGCCCAGATTTTGAGTCACGGCTAATCAAACAACTGTGCGAAATTGCAGGCATACAGAAAATACGAACAACTCCGTACCACCCGAGGGGAAACCCGGTGGAACGCTTTAACCGCACTCTGTTAGACATGCTTGGCACTCTGGAAACCCAAGATAAGTCGCACTGGAAAGACTTTGTGAAGCCTCTGGTCCACGCATATAATTGTACCAGGAGTGAAGTGACTGGGTTCACGCCGTATGAGCTAATGTTCGGACGCCAACCACGCCTGCCGGTCGACCTTGCATTCGGCTTGCCTGTCAAGGAAGAGCAACAGAGGACACACTCCCAGTACGTGAAGCACCTCAAATCCCACCTCGAGGAGAGCTACAAAATTGCTGCAAGGAGTGCTGCCAAGGTAGCTGAAAAGAACAAAACGAGGTTCGACAAGCGTGTGACTCCTTCTGCTCTGGACATTGGAGATAGAGTACTTGTTAGGAACGTACGTATTCGTGGAAAGCACAAGCTCGCTGATAAATGGGAATCCACTGTCCATGTAGTAGTGCGGAAAGCTGGAGATCTTCCCGTTTATACAGTAAAACCAGAGACCGGAGAAGGCCCTTGGCGCACGCTGCATCGAGACCTCTTGCTCCCATGTGGTTTCCTCCAAGTAATGCCAGAAGAACAACCCAAAACACTTGAGCGCCGCAAGACACGCCAGAACGTTTGCAGTGGCCTAAGAGAAGTTGATCAGTCCTCGGATGAGGATGATATTACTCCTGTTACATGGTCCCAAAAAGAATCAGTTCCAGAAGTAACCAGATACATTGTCTCGCGAGATGTCCCAATACACCATGGTCAAAGTCATCCTAAAGAGAATTTGACAACAAAACCCCACAATGTGACTGATGATGCCCCAGCTAATGCGATTATCGTACCTGACATCACTCCAGTCGACCGAGTACAGCTGGACCTAAACTTACCTGGAAATGATCCTGTGGAGAGGGAGATGAACTTACCTGAAAATGGTGACCTTGCGGAAGGCTCGGAGGAGGACTGTACTGAACAACTCCCAATCCTCTCCGACATACCAGAATGTGATGAGACGCCTGTCGCTGAAAAGAAAGGAGAAGAGGAGATTAAGGAGCTGGAGGAACAAGCAAATGCTGATGACCTTATCAGGAGATCTGAGAGGAATCGTCGGCCACCTAGGCGGCTGGACTACACTGAATTGGGAACTCCCTTAGTAACAGTGGTGAAGTCATTCTTTCAAGGGCTGACTACTGTGTGGGATGACATCATGAGTGAGAGTGATGCGTCAAAACATTCCCCTGTTTTGTCCCTTCCGGTGATGACCGTCTGAACATTGCCATGCACAGGGACGTGCATAAGTTTGGAGGGGAGAGTGTAACCCACACAAGGTTACTGATGTGCAATACCTTTTTTAAGCCACCAGGGGGTGGGGCGTACACTCCAGGGAGTTTAAAAAAAAAAGCAACGACACATCTTTCTTTTATTAAAGACATTGTCCGAACGCATCAACTGGTTGAAAGCTGTGAGAGAGAAAGTTAGATCGTACGACTTTGCAAACTCCTCAAGATATATCTCCGATTGGTTTTTTGAGAGGATTGAATCATCTGAATCTGACCTGCGGTCAGTGGCGAGCCAACCAAAGAGACTACTGAGTGAACCGAGAGCCTGGTGTGGCCAGCCGTGGCATCTTCGGAACCATCTTCATCTTTTTCCTCCATTATACACAGATAAGAGCATACATAAACCTACCCGGGTAGTGAAACGAACATACTTCGATACTTTGAGGAACACACATACACACCAAATACTGTTACGGACTCTTTATTTTATTTGAGTTTTGTTTTGGGTTCAGTGTGCGGATGTGCACTCAGGAAGCCGGCTTAGATAGGCAGGGAATGTAAATAATTGTCACCAATTTGTACGATACATCTCTTGAGCTTCATATGTATTGTTTCTTTTATCTATTGAACTAACTGTTATTAATTTGTTCAATACATCTCTTGAGCTCATCTGGGTTGTGTTCTCTCTTTCCTGCTAACGTTCCAGGCTCCGTAGTCGTATACCTAGAACTCTGATATTGGCCAGTTTGACCTATAGCTGATTAGATTGGTCGTCAGGTCTACTCAAAACCCAAGAGAGGGTTACAATAGCATGTATATTAACTCAACTGCCGTAGTGGCTGCAATAGTGTCACGAGAACAGTACAGGCGATTCTCCATTTCAAGCAGCGATTTTTTGCACGATATAACAAGTAGGGCTGCGGGCATGTTTTCAAGTTATTCATTAATCGTTAACCGAGGCCCATCGGTTAATACTCGGTGCTTAGTGTGCGCGCCGCAACCTCGAGATACAGAGTTAATTTTTAACACCTTTAATAACTGATTGGACCCCATTTGAAACGAAATTAATTTATAGAAATAAAACGCAGCAAGTACGGAGCAGTTAAAGCCGCATTTCCATCACCCTTCAAACTGAAATTGCCAATTGAAAATAAGCAAAACGTCCATTTCACAAAAACTCCTTGTCTGCAAATAATAATAATAATATAATAACCATCATCATTATTGTAACATTTTATTAGGCTGCATATGTAGAAGACGCCTTTATCCAAAAAAGATAGAGCACAAATAAACACAATATTTTTGACGCATATCCAGTGTGTGTGGAGCACGCACTGATGGCTGCGAGACGCCCATGTGAACACTTGCAGTTTCATTGCATTTCTTTCAGTGGAAACAACTTAAAATACTCTTTAATTTCTGGTCATACAGAAAATAATAATACATTATTCGCAAATACATTTATTTGCGTAAACTCACAATAACAAGAAAACGTTGTGCTTTAACAATTAATCAAGGCGCGCTTCATGATCTCCGTGAACTGAAGCGCGAGACCTGAAACAGCCGCATTCGAATTTGTTCATTTTAAATTGGACATTTAAAGCTTTAGTCTGCCTTTGTAGATTAAAGCTTTAAATGTCCAATTTAAAACGAACAAATTCGAATCGAAAGCCAATATCTTCTGACTATGTAATTATGTAGCTAATTAATTTCTCTCTAAATGTGCATCCGGAGATGGAGATTTTTAGCCGAAAATGATTTAGAAAACAATAGTTTATTAATAAACAATTAATGCCTCGTTATTGTATATTATTTTATTATCAAACACATTTATTAAATCACCTTTCTGTAGGCTGTACGGCTCTTCTCATTCAGCACTGCGGGGAAAATATCATTTCCAGGTTCTAATTTGGCCTCAGAAAACCAGAAAAATATATATTTTTTTCATATTAATTTGTCAAATATTTTAAATGTTTAGGGGGCAAAAAAAAATCAAACAAATATCTGAAAATTCGTCGATATGTAGCTATATATAGCCTATATATTTTTGCGCAGCATTTGGCATAGGCCTACAGTTCAAATTAAAATGTTATGCAATTTTAAACGGTTAATCGGTTAAACATGGACACCCCTATGTGCATCTTGCTTCAGATCATAACGTTCCATAACACCGATAAACTCCGCCTTTTACCTTGAGCACGCCTCTAGCCCGAGCTGGCCCCCTCTGGCCCAAGGTATTCGACGGGCCAGAAATCCTGGCCGTTGGCCCCGAGGAAGCCCCGATCAAGCCCCGGAAGTGACAGTGGAAACGCGACTGGCCCTGGCACGCACTAGCACGGCCCGGCCCTGGCCCGGCAGTGGAAACGCGGCTACTACAGAATGGAGAAAACCTTGTGAGAAACCAGACTCAGTCGGGGCCAGTTCTCCTCAGCCAATGAACAAACAGTGTATGATTATGATTCAGGCAACATTATAGGCCAGAAGTCAGATTGGATCAGAACATTCAGAATATTCTCCAGTTCATCTGGTTGAAGATCGGAGTCACGCTGGTCTGGAGCTCGAGTTTGTTGAGGATCAGTGTCGGCTGTCGTGTCGATGAGGGGAGAGTCTAGTTCACACAATCTCTGCTGACTCTTCAGGGATGCGTTGTGGTCGTGTCTAGGCTCAGGTCCACCATCTGATCTGGATACGGCCCGGATCCGGTAGATTACAGTAAATCTTTCGGCGGATCTAAACTATGAAGCCTAACATTGAGTTATAGAAGTCTATAATGTGTTTGCTAAGCCAAAGAGATGTGTTTTTACTCTAGATTTACAGTAAACTGACAGACTGTGTCTGCTTCCCGGAGTCGGACAATGAGAGTTGACTTCCAGAGTTTAAAGAGAGGAAAAGGATCTTCCACCAGCAGCCGATTTTGATATTTTAAGATTGCAATAGATGTGAAGGACTATAATGCGTATATAATGTGTATTTATGGTTGTGTGTGAAAATCCCAGTAAATTGGCAGTTTCAGAAAAACTCAGATCAGTCCGAAGTCGCCCCCTACACTCTTAGAAGAAAAGGCTCTATATAGATCCTTAAAAGGTTCTATCAGCGCTACGTGTTTGGAACCCCTAAAAGGTTCTATACACTCTTAAAAAAAGGGTTCCTCTGGATATATAACCCTGGGGTTCCATACTTGGACAATAGAACCTTTTACCAAAAAAATGGTTCTATCTATATAGAACCATTTTGGAGTTCCATATATGAAGTGGGGGATGGAACCATTTCTGGTTCTAAATAGAACCATTTCTTCTAAGAGTGTATGTGACACTATTTGAGGGAACAGTACGGTGTACATTTTAGGACATCCTCAGATCTCAGTCATATGACTAAAAGGCATGGGGCGAAACGTCAGCTCTTTTACTCTCTTCATGAGTTCAGTTCTTGGAGAGTTGGGGAGGGGTGCGCCAGTGATTCTGTCAGCAGTCCGGACTATATCCGCTGTAGTCTTCTGAGGTCTGATTTGGTAGCTGAGATGATCCAGACAGTTATAGAAGTGCAGCGGATGCGTTCAGTGACGGCAGAGTAGAGCTGTATCAGCAGATCCTGTGGGAAGTTGAACTTCTTCAGCTGGCGAGGGAAAGTACAGTCTCTGCTGGGCCTTTTTTACAATGGAGTCAATGTGAGTGTCCCACTTCTTAAATAAGTGCTCTTGATGACCACTAGAGGAGTCTTCCCATTTCCCACAATCACTGTAGCATTTTATTAGTCATAGAATTTTGCTCTTAACTCAGTTATTAGTGATAATTAAATAAAATAATACAAAATAAATAGGCCTATGAAGCTCAAATACCCAACAGCATTAGTTTGAGTTATGTGGGCGTTTTAGAGAACCGTTAGAGAAACTCTGAGATCAGTCTGAGAGGAGAAACAATCCAGACATTTGATCAGAAATGAAGAACAAACGTCCTGAAGAGAGTTACAGGAGAGAGCAGAGACAAACACTCTCAGGAAATCAAGACAAGATCAAACTGTTGCTTTAAGATGTTTTTAACATGTTATTGAATGTCATCATTGACTTACAGGAAGTTGAGGCGTACAGGAGCTCAAAGTGTGAAATAATCATCAGAAATAGAGTTTGACGTCACGTGCATTAACACTTACAGGTATTTTATCTGATTGTAGAGTTTCTCTTCACTTTACTCTACAGAGCAGCTTCACATCAGCACGTCTGTCATTTTATCAGTTTTGAAGAGTTTGTCTTTTCATATTTGTGGACTGAAACTGATGAAGATGTTTCTCCCTGTTTTGCTCTGCTTGTGTTTCTGGCGTCTGGATGGTGAGTTTAATGTGTTTTTATGACTTCAGTTGTTTCTGCTCTGATGTGATAAATTACTGGTTAAATTAGTTTGAGAGGATCAACATTCACTGTTTTTCTCATATAGAAATAATTGAACTGTGATTTTACTGTCAGATCAAGGTTGAATTAGCTCTAGGGGTTTCACAACTGATTTTTGCTAGTCGACTAGTTTTGCATAACAGTCGACTAGTCGTTAAATGGTTTATTCTAGGGGTGTGCGATATCACGAATAGTAAATGTCTCCACGATCTGCTTTTGAAGAAATATGGTAGTATCGTGTTACAGTGCATTCTATCAGTTCTGGCGCCTCTGTCTCAACTGTACAACGTGACGTAGCCTACAAATCACACGTTAAGCAATAGGTACGGAACACTGCAATTCACAAAAGTTCATTATTTGCATAAGCCTTGCCCGTTAAACATTTAATTCACGCGCTGTTAACGTGCCTTTCCTGAGCGCGCGGCATAAGTTACCCCCGACGCTCACAGGCACCAGAAGCCTGTCAAACAGCGCCTGAATACTGGACTAAGTTATCTTTCGAGTCTTATTATGCTAATATTGTTAAATAAACACAATGTTTACATAAACAGAATTGGCTATGTCTAAAGTGAAAGCAAACATTTGAGAGAAAATCTGGTGTAATATGCATCTTAAACACGTCTGGTCTAATAAAAGCGAGAGTCCTACTCGTATTTTCCGCACTATAAAGCGCACTTATAAAGTAGGGTTGGGTATCGTTTGAATTTGAAAGATTCTGATTCCGATTCCGATTCCGATTCCTTGTTTCGATTCCGGTTCCTAACGATTCTCGTTTTCGATTCTTTTAAGAGGCAGGGTCAAAAAAGTTTAGCTAACCTTGTTAACCAACGGTCTTTCTGAAGGAAATACTCCTTCTGTCACAAATACTTGTCAGAAATTTTGCATTTTGCCGAGATTTCGTTAATTTTTAGAAAAGTGAAGCCACACTTTGGACCACCGACGTAAGCTACTCATGTTCGACTCGCGCGGTTATGCCAACACTTCCGATAGACGCTTCTTCGTTGGTGTTGTTCAGCGGTTTCTTCTTCCGCTCGGCGGACTGTGAATATTGAAACTCAGGAATTGAAATTTTAACTTTTGAACGATTCCGGGAAAAACAAAAAGTTAGTCCCGGTTCCAATCGATACTCGATTCTCGATACCCAACCCTACTTAAAAGCCTTTGATTTTCTCAGTCCGGCCTTTTCTCAAGCTTTATAATCCGGAGCGCATTATATATGGACCAATTGCTCGCACTCGTGTCGTGTCCATCTTATGCCCGCTTTGTCACACGGCCAGTTCAACCTCGTATAAATCAGGTTATGCGTGTCTCCCGCTCACGAGCGCTCACTCTTAACACACACACACTACAGACACACTGTCCCCGGTGCTGCTCTCGCGTCACAGAATGTGCATAAAGCGTATGGAATGCCAAAGCTGACTTAATTAAAAATAAATTAATGCATAAATAAATATACGAAGAAATGTAAAAAAGCAAAAATACATAAATAAATACAGAAATAAATATATAAAGAAATGTAAAAAAGTACAAATAAATGAGCATTTATACTTTTATTTCCTTATTTATGTATAATTGTATTTTTTCCACACATTTATTTATTTATACATTTATTTATTTATTTATTTATTTCCACTTTTATTTATTTCTACATTCATTTATGTATTTATGTTTTTATGTCTACATTTATTTATTTTCACATTTATTTATTTTCACATTAATTTATTTCCACATTTATTTATTTCCACATTTATTTATTCCAACATTTCTTTGTCCATAATAAGGGGGGCGTGTTTTAACTCAGACATGAGCAATCGATGACACCTTGTGGAATGTGACCAAACGAAACGCAAGAGCTGTGTGGGCAATATCACATTTTAAGTCATGTATATCACCCTAACTGTATGTAGGGTAGGCTATATAGGGTTAACACATGAATATGATAGCTGATAGCTTGCTTTTGGCTTGTGATTATTGACGATGAGACTCGCACACCAGCGCAGAACACGGAGAGAAACCAGCACACATTTCACTGACTCCCACACAAGCATATCAATGAGTTGATCGTCCGCGGTTACATTCGCGTTTCCTAATTTCGTATGCATAACAGGTGACAATTCAAATGCTTAAAACGCAATCCATATTTAGATGCTGCTCTTAAATAGATATTGATTAATCACAAGTCATCAATTTTGAATTATTCTTAAATCAAACAAAAGTGGCTCATTTAAATGCAGTGAGCCACGCATCTCACGCCATGCATTGGAGCACAGACGCATACTGCCCATTCAAACAGCACCGGTCGTGGTGATATTTCCCCCCGTAAATTGATTTTATATCTCCCCAAACCTTATTAAAGGTAGGCCAGGCGGTACATCATCATATAGGCTATGTCAAGTTCTTAATATTAATCGATAAACTACTCAGTTATAATAATAATAATAATAATAATAAGGCACTATGACTGTTATCAGTAAAATCAAATTAACAAAAGTCATTAAAAGTCAAAATCTTAATACAGAATGCATGGCGTGAGAAGCGTGGCTGGCTGCGTTTGATTTTAGAATAATTCAAAATGTAGGCTATGTCTTGTCTTGTGATTAATTAGTATCTGAGCAGCATCTAAATATGGGTTGCGTTCCTAATTTGAGTTTCCTAACTTTTGAGTTTCCTAATCGACTCAAACAAATTATTGAGTCGTGTTTCAAACTCATTGATCAATATGCTTGCGTGGGAGTCAGTGAACTGTGCGCCGGTGTGCGAGTCTCGACAGTAAACTCAAGCTATCAGCCCTATCCACCACGTTTAGGCCTACATTGTTATTAATAGTGGATACTTTTATGCACTTTCATGTCCAAGTATCTGTTAACCCTATATAGCCTTCCCTACATACAGTTAGGGTGAAATACACGACTTAAAATGTGATATTGCCACTGTGGCCTCAAAGCTTCAGCACTGCCACTCTGAGCTCGATTGCTAAAGTCTGAGTTAAAACGCGCCCCCCTCATTAAGTTACGGAGAGAGAAATGTTGGAATAAATAAATGTGGAAATGATGAAATGTGGAAATAAATAAATATAGAAATAAATAAATGTGAAAATAAAGAAATGTAGACATAAAAACATAAATACTGAAATAAATGTGTAAATAAATAAATGTGTGGAAAAATACAATTATACATAAATATGGAAATAAAAGTATAAATACTCATTTATTTGCACCTTTTTACATTTCTTTGTATATTTATTTATGTATTTAATTATGTATTTTTGCTTTTTTACATTTCTTTGTACATTTATTTATGTATTTATTTATTTTTAATTTAGTCAGCTTTGGCATTCCATAATCTAGTGGATGCATAATGCAAACCCAGTCAAACGTTTGAAAAATGTTCTAAAATAGATCATTGAAGGTGCGCCTTATAGTGCTTATAGTATATAGTACTGCCGCTACTTAAAGGGATAGTTCACAAAAAAAAATATATCTATATATGTCATCATTTTGTTTCCGACTAGTCGACTAAGGCCAACAGCGCCAACTAGTGGTTGTGACATTCGACTAGTCGACTAGTTGATGAAACCCCTATTCAGCTCTAAACTCAGTTATTAGTGATTGATTAAAATAATATAAATATAAAGTTCAGATAATCAACAGTTTTAGTTTTAGTGTGACGTTAAACATTAAAGTAAAAGTGTATTTTTATATTATACCATATATATATATATATATATATATATATATATATATATTTCTCTTTTCATTCATCATCTTTCGTCTTTGTAATGCTGCAGAATATTATTAATTCAATAATGATTTAAAGTATTTTAGTGAAGCTTCATCAAACCAACATCAGCGTTTAAATTTAAAGATTTAATCTGTGAAAAACTCTGTTCTTCAGGAGGGGTTCCTGAGTTAGTGATGGAGGGAGATTCAGTCTCTCTAAAGTCTCCTCTTAATGAAATAAAGGATAATGATGTGATTCAGTGGAGGTTTGGATATGAAAAGACTTTAATAGCAGAAATCAATAAACGGGCCGACAGATTCACTGTATATGATGATGTTCTTGATGGGAGATTCAGAGACAGACTGAAGCTGGACAATCAAACTGGATCTCTGACCATCACAAACACCACAACTGAACATGCTGGAGATTATAAACTACAGATCAACAGTGAGATCAGAAAGAGTTTCTATCTCATTGTCTACGGTGAGCCAAATATTTGTTTCACTTGTTTTATATTTTAATCCCCACAAATATACCATTAATAATTCAAACTCTTTTTTGCTTTTGGAGTTTAATGATGATATTCTCAAATTTAATTTTCTAACTATTTACTTTAATAAACCATAAAGTGATCGTTTTAATTTGTGATGAACCCTGTTTCTGTTTGTTGTTGATGTTGTGTGTGTGTGTGTGTGTGTGTTCGGTGATTCAGTCCTGGTGTCAGTGATGGAGGGAGATTCAGTCTCTCTAAACTCTCGTCTCACTGAAATAAAGGATGATGATGTGATTCAGTGGAGGTTTAGAAACACATTAATAGCAGAAATCAATAAACGGTTCGACAGAATCACTGTATATGATGATGTTCTTGATGGGAGATTCAGAGACAGACTGAAGCTGGACAAACAAACTGGATCTCTGACCATCACAAACACCACAACTGAACATGAAGGATTTTATATGCTAGAGATTGGCCATGAGAGACAGATGTTCACTGAGAGAAAGAGATTCTATCTCACTGTTATTGGTGAGTTCAAAAATGTTTCCACCTAGTTTTTTTTATTTTTATTTAAATGAATTCATACACCATTTTGTTTTTCTGATTTTATATTGTTAATTTTGAATGTAAATTTTAAACCATTCAATTTAGTAAACCATTATAAAGTTATTTAATAGTATTAATCTGAAACCCTGTTTCTGTTTGTTCTCTGTGTGTTTGACAGATGAAGTGAAGTCAGTGTCAGTGATGGAGGGAGATTCAGTCTCTCTAAACTCTGATCTCACTGAAATAAAGGATGATGATCTGATTCAGTGGAGGTTTAGAAACACTTTAATAGCAGAAATCAATAAACGGGCCGACAGAATCACTGTATATGATGATGTTCTTGATGGGAGATTCAGAGACAGACTGAAGCTGGACAATCAAACTGGATCTCTGACCATCACAAACATCACAACTGAACATGAAGGAGATTATAAACTAGTGAAGCTTAAAGGAAGAAGATTCTCATCAAAAGTATTCAGAGTTTCTGTCTATAGTGAGTAGAGATCATTTGTCTTCTCTTTCAAATATTCTTATTTATTTGCCTCTTGAATTGTTAAATCGTCTATAGTTTGAGATGACAGACCATATATAAAAACTCACTTGCAATAGAATAGATTGTTGATTAGATTTGATCATATTTCTGTGTATTCATAAATATTAGTTGATGTCAGCGCTGATATTAGTGTTTATTGACTGATCTGATGTCAGTTTGATGTGTTTATTCCTCAGACTCTGTCCACTGTTGTGGTCCTACTGAAGCTGTGATCCGATTGGTCCTCTCTGCTCTGGTGGGCGTGGCTACTGTCATCATTCTGGCTCATGTCATCAGATCCAGAAGAGCTGAAGGAGATCAAGCACATATTCACACATCAGGTGCATGATTGATGATGTCATTTCTCACAAACTGATTTGCCATATATATTTGTGAGGTTTATTAATTTTTGGCTTTAAATATATTTTTTAATCTTTTTTAGGAAGTACTGAAATCTAAAGCAGAACGCTGAACTTTAAAGGTTCTTCAAGTGTGTTAATTTTTCTTCCAGTGTTTTTTTTAAATAATAAATACTGAATATTTGAGCTTCATTATTATAGCTTCATTATTTTACATATTTTTTTTTAAGTCTTTTTTGTTTATATTTGTCCCAAAAAAGTAAATGAAGAGACACAGATCTCACTTTAAACTGCTGTATATTTGCTGTATGTATTTTCTTGCCTTTATCAATAAAGTTTCTCACTCTGAGGTTCAAGAGTCTCTCCATGATTTATTACATTTATTATGTCGAGCGCCTCGTGGAGGAATACAGACTTTATGTATATGTTAAACATTTAAGAAGTTTGGAACATATAAAGCTTGACATTTTTTTTTAAAGCTGAAGTCTACAGTTTTTCCTCTTCGTCGCCATCTCTGTTCGAAATCTGCAATTGCAGTCATTCGCGGAATTATCAACTTTATCAACACCCTCGAAACTGCACAGTGCGGATGAACACAGTGTTTGAGGAGAGCTATAAATCTTCACCTCCAACATCCTCACACGCAATACAGCCTTACCAGCCGAGACTCTTCTTTATGTGTACAGATGTGTGTGTCCACCAGTACCAGTGGAATTAAAAACACTATTACAACCTCACCGCTTGAATCGAGCTATGGCAAAAAAGCTACCAACTGTAGATTTAAATATTATTTACCAATACTGATAGGACTACTGTTTTCCTATCTACAATAATAAACAAACAACTTCCACCTGAGAAAATACTGATTTGGGACACATTATAATATACTTTGAGATCACAGTGAAATACATAAACACAACATATCGATCCTCCATTTCCTCCGACAGGGAATGATAAAGTCTTTAAATCGCTAGTGTGATTTGTCTCTGTGGTCTCGTCTGAGGAGCAACTCCTCCATCTAGTGGCTCACCCTGAACTCACATGTTATCAGGAGTTATTCACTCAGATCCAGTGATTGTTACTCAAGAAAGCCACTAGATGGCGCTGTGTTCAGTGTTATGTGACGAATACACTGTGCAACGAGTAATGAAGAATAAAAGCACATGTTGAAGTGTTTAGAGAAAATAAACGGACATGTTGAGACACTTTATTCAAATCACTGAACAAATCAGGATATTCGGAGTGAACTATCAGGATATTTTCTCTTTTTCACACCATTCTCTGTAAGTCAAGTCACCTTTATTTATATAGCGCTTTTTACAGTACAGACTGTTTCAAATCAGCTTTACAGAGATAACAGGGAAATAATACAGCAAAGTTTGGAGAAAACCATGATGTCATTGTCCAGCTAAGTTCAGTTCTCATATAATGTTGTCAGTGCAGGCAGATCAATAATATTGTTGAATATTAAATAGCCAATGGTGAAAAAGACCAAAATCCATCAGTGACAGAATGGAGAAAACCTTGTGAGAAACCAGACTCAGTCGGGGCCAGTTCTCCTCAGCCAATGAACAAACAGTGTGTGATTATGATTCAGGCAACATTATAGGTCAGATTGGATCAGAACATTCAGAATATTCTCCAGTTCATCTGGTTGAAGATCGGAGTCACGCTGGTCTGGAGCTCGAGTTTGTTGAGGATCAGTGTCGGCTGTCGTGTCGATGAGGGGAGAGTCTAGTTCACACAATCTCTGCTGACTCTTCAGGGATGCGTTGTGGTCGTGTCTAGGCTCAGGTCCACCATCTGATCTGGATACGGCCCGGATCCGGTAGATTACAGTAAACCTTTCGGCGGATCTAAACTATGAAGCCTAACATTGAGTTATAGAAGTCTATAATGTGTTTGCTAAGCCAAAGAGATGTGTTTTTACTCTAGATTTACAGTAAACTGACAGACTGTGTCTGCTTCCCAGAGTCGGACAATGCTATGAAGACTTCCAGAGTTTAAAGAGAGGAAAAGGATCTTCCACCAGCAGCCGATTTTGATATTTTAAGATTGCAATAGATGTGAAGGACTATGATGCGTATATAATGTGTATTTATGGTTGTGTGTGAAAATCCCAGTAAATGGCAGTTTCAGAAAAACTCAGACCAGTTCGAAGTCGCCCCTACACTCTTAGAAGAAAAGGTTCTATATTGAACCTTAAAAGGTTCTATCAGCGCTACGTATTTGGAACCCCTAAAAGGTTCTATACACAGTGCTATCGTCGCCATAATACTAACGCGCATCACAGAACAGAGCAAGGCGAGCATTTGAGCTTATAAAACTTAAACTTTGTTGTTTTGTTTTTTAACATCGTTTCGCTTGATAAGACCCTTATTCATCGTCTGGAATCGTTTAAAGCCCTTTGAACAGTTTGCACTAAAACTCTCATTTGGACCTTGAACCGTTTGGTTCCCATTGAAGTCCATTATATGGAGAAAATCCTGGAATGTTTTCATCAAAAACCTCAATTTCTTTTCGACTGAAGAAAGAATGATATGGACATCTTGGATGACATGAGGGTGAGTAAATTATCAGCAAAAGTTATTTGAAAAGTGAACTACTCCTTTAAGTAATGCAACAAATACATAAAAATGTTTTTCTGAATTTAACATTGAGAGCATATGTTGTATTTTAGAGACATTTTTAAGCTGGGGGAAAAAGCAGGTTTACAAATGTCAGAAATGTGGCTTTAAAAGAAAGATTGACATCAAAGATCGCAACCAGTTTGTGTCAAATCTAATCACAGGGTGAGATGACTAAACGCCTGTGAAGTGACGGCACAAGGCCGGCAATATGTTATGCCCTAAATTAATACATGATTAGCTAACTGTATTTTCCATGTACTTTTCTGAAATGCACTTTCTGTAAAGCTGCTTTGAAACAATATATTGTGAAAAGCGCTATACAAATAAATTTCAATTGAATATTATACATGTGATTAACTGGCTTTTGTGTCTAAATTAACCCTGCAATGTTTTTTTCTCTTTTATTTTATCTGTACTAACATCAGTGTGTCTGGTTTGATCTGTCGGGGGATAAACAGCTTCTGCTGGGTGTTTGTGGTCTCTGTGTGTGTCAGCAGTTTCTGGCTGAAGCGTTTCTTCATTTTCTCTCTTGTTAATAAGGAGCTCACAATCTTCCTCACAAAACATCTTTACACTGAAATAAAGTGAATAAGAGTCAGAGGACAGGTCAGAGGTCAAATATGATTGACCGCTCACATCACTAAATAAATAACACACCAGTAGATACAGATATCTAAGCCAATATTTCACTCTTCTGCTATTAGTTTTGATTCAGGGCCAGAATTCATTTGTAAATGTGAGATCAGCAAAAGCTTGTTGATGTTCGTGATGTTAAAGGAGATGAGTGTGTGAGCGGAAACTAACTGATGTTGGGGGAGGATTCACACACTGATAAATATCAGTTCAGTCGTGTTTCAGGTCAATCTGAGTGTTTCAGACATTAAGAGTTACTATCGTGGGCTTTTCAGTGAACCGATGAAGAAGATGTTTCTCAAATTAGTTTTGCTCTGCTTGTGTTTGTGGCGTCTGGATGGTGAGTTTAAATGTGTTTTTATGACTTCAGTTGTTTCTGTTCTGATGTGATGAATTACTGGTTAAATTAGTCAGAAAGGATTAACATTCACTGTTATTCTCATATAGAACAAATAATGTGTGATTTTGATGAGAGATAACACTCTTATTTGAGATTAAAGTCGATATTTGGGATTTGGAATGTTCAGTGATGATGTCATATAACTGTCAGATTTAAACTGTTCAGACAATTTGAACTGCGCCCATAGACTGTAAAAAATATGGACAAAGCGTCTGTAACGTCACCCATAGACTCTCTGAAGAACGAGTTTGAGGCTGTTTATGGGTGGTATGGGTGGCGCCATACTGGAAAATCTTAGGAAATACAAAATACTAAAGTTTCAGAAAGGATACAGAGGTGGTATGATGTGTTGTGTCAGATCATGGCCGAGACGTCAAATTCACTCGGCGCAGCGCCTTATCAGCTGTCAATCAAAGTTAACCGCCACATTTTATATTTAAATATGATCTATTCTAAACTAAGGAGTTAGAAAAAAAATTCACCCCCTCACAGTTGTCAGGCACGCGGAACATAGCCTATTGAAGATTACAATAAAAGTCCATGGGACCAAACTGTACACATATGAATTTATGCTGTGAAAACGGATATTTTAACATGGCGTCTATGGATATTTGCTCCCTTTTGGGACCGGCCCCTAGCGGATTTGAGATGTATTGCAGTTTTTCACACTTCTGTTCTGGGTAGGCCTCATTTTTCAGATTTTGCTGCGTCCCAATTCGCATACTATCCGTCCTAAATAGTATTCGAAAATAGAATTAGTGCGTCCCAAACCGTAGTATGTTGAAATGAGTATTTCAAAGGTCTACTTTTTCCGGTCAGAATCCGAAGTGTAGATCGATCAAGGGGGTAATCCATCGCGCGGAAGTTGAAGCCTCGCGGGAGCTGCCATCTTGTAGCAGAACTTCACTTGCGTTAGCATTCCCCATTGACTCCCATTCATTTTGGCGTCACTTTGACAGCGAATAACTTTACATCTGAGGCGTTTGAAGACCACATTTGTCCTTTATTTATTTCTAAAGGAACAACAATGTATAAAATGCTCCATTACCTTGTAGCTTATGTTATGGCCCCGTAGAAGCAGTTTTAGTGAAAGTAGGCTAACGATTGCGTCATGCCCAATCGACTCTCTGTCGCACAGTAGAGAGATTACCGTATGGACAGGAGAAGCTCGCGCAATCGGAGAAACGTGGAGCCAAAATTACAAAATAATTAATCAGAATACCTAGCAAAATTGTCTCCTTCTCTTAGCTCATGGACAGCTCCTACTCACACTCTCCGCCTCTGTGAGTTTCGGAAGGGAATGATTCAGATTTCTCATGCCACAGCCACTAGAAGACAAACGGTTTGCTCTCGTCACATCTACGTAGTCAAGCTCTGTTTGAGTCTGCGCATCAGGGACGGAAGTGCTAAAAAATCGCCAAAAACGGGCTTCAATCGTCTCAATGGAGTTCCAATGAAATCGCTCTGTCCATTTCTTTTACTGTCTATTGCTGTGTCCGAAATCACCCATTACTCACTGTATAGTGGACTATATAGTGAGCTCGCCATTTTGTACTGCTGTCTGAATGTATAGTAATAATTATTATACCCTATATAGTCCACTCAATGTATCCCAGAATGCATTTTGAAAAGTAGTGTACAACCGATGGTCGCTAACCCAAGCCCTACATACCATCATGCATTGCGCTGATCGTAAAAATGAGTTATAATCATGTGTGGAGTAGCGCATTATAACAAAAACGGCCAGAAATCACTTTTAGTTTTAAAATTTTGGAGAAATAAGCTCAATATAATGTAATGTATTTATTTTAAAAAATATATTTAGCCCAGAGCCGGCTCGATCGAGACGATCGAGTAGTGTCCGAAAGTGTTGTTTTATGATGGTGGTGAGCTCACTATATAGTGCTCTACTCTCTACCCCATATATAGGGGGTAGGGAGTAGGGGTTTGACTGGAGATTTCGGACACAGCATATGAGATCGATGCGAAGTGAATTAAACTGCAATTCATCGAGTGGCCGCTTGAGGCAGGCTGCAGAAGCGAGTCAAATCTGTATCTCCCCCATGTTAAAATGCCCAACTTCACAGCAGAAAAAAACATGTTTACAGCCTGGTGCCAAATAGTTGTTTTGGTCTGTCGCTAATTTTGCCCTTCATGACGACTGTGAGGGGGGTGAATTTTTTTACAACTCATCTGTTTAAATTATATTTAAGCCTTAAAGTTCTGCATAATTAAGGGCGTGGCCACTTGAGTGACAGGTGGATTCTTGCGGCCGCTTTCACTGCTAGTCGTTTGTCTGCTGTCTGTTAGCGTCACCCTCAGCTGTGTTTGTGCTTTTTCCGCGATTATTTCATACAATTTAATACATGTAGGGGAGAGTGGGGTAAAGTGAGAATTTTTTTACATTTGCTCTCCTCTAAGTGAGCTAAAATGATACATCAGTAAGATTTATACATTTCCCATTAATTCAGGATGTTTTCTAACAATGGAAATTATCTGAATGTATTCAGGACGAAAGGCAGTGAAAATATGATTGTTTTTAAAAAAGGGTTGTGTTGCACTTTACCCCATCAGCTTAGGGGTAAACTGAGACAGACCAGAGAAATCAAGGGGGTAAAGTGAACCAGCTGGGGTAAACTGATCCACTTACTTTTTATCAGAGCCCTAGCTCCCTGGAAAGTGGACGACTGGTATCAGTCATGGGTTTGTTTAAAAGGAGTGATCTCGACAAATGCATCCAACCTAGGTTGGAGGGCCCTTTACGAAGGCTCGTCTCATAGTAAAGCCTGGAGAAACGCCTACATATAAACTGTCTAGAGATGAGAGCAGTCACTTTATCGCTGAAAGCCTTTCTCACAGATTTGAAAGGCCACCATGTCCTGGTCCAGACAGACAACATGGCAGTGGTGTCCTATATAAATCGCCAGGGCGTTCTCAGGTCAAGCAACCTGCACGCCATGGCCAAAACACGAATTTTATGGGCTCAGCACAACCTGTGCTTCCTAAGGGCGGCGCATGTGCCAGGCATCCTGAACCAGGGTGCGGATATGTTATCCAGAGACAATGTTCCCCCAGGAGAATGGTCTCTTCACCCAACAGACGGTTCAGCTAATATAGAGCATCTTCGGCGAGGAAGAGGTAGACCTCTTCGCCTCAGAACAGCAGGGGTGTGCTTGCCCATGATTGGCCAAAACATCCGCTGAATGCATTCCTTCCAGTCACGATGTTACCACAGGTCATCGAATGGATCAGGGAGAGCAAGTGTGTAGTACTACTAATAACCCCTCTCTAGAAGACCCAGTTATGGTTCTCCATGCTGGTACAGCTGCAGTGGCGCTGAGGAGAGATCTCCTCATGCAGGCAAACCGATTAATTTGCCATCCCCGTGAGGCAAGAGTGCTGTCAACTAGACGCCTCTACGCTCAGAAATGGGTGGTAATTTCTGGCTGGTGCGCTGCACGGAGCCTGGACCCCTATTTGTGCGAAGTATCAAGTATACTCGCCTACTTACAAGGGAGTTTGGACGTGGGTCGTACCCCCTCCACATTCAAAATGTATGGGGCTTTGATCAGGGGATCGCTTCAGTCGACTTAACCTGACTACCTTTGGCTGAGCTGGCCAATATAAAGGCTTAGGCCACGCCCATTCTGGATGGTTCTGACATGCCACGGCATGAAGCAGCCTGATTTGTTCTTTCGTCTGAGACGCCTCTCCACAGGTTCATCATGTTCATGAAACATGAACTTTAACCATTGGCTTTACTTTTTTCAATCAGCTGTCAATTCAGCAGTTCATTGGAACGAATGCGTCAATAGAGCCGCCATCTTGAAACAGGGGAGCCCCTCCACTTTAATGCATCAGCGTCAATGTAGTGGACACAGGTCTAACGGAAATAAAATCACCATAAATCATCATGAATGCGATTTTTCTTGTTTTTTTCCAACGGTCAGACATGTATTTATCATTGATTCCAGAAAGAATTATTATTTTTTTTTTTTTAAAAACATTCTTCCTAGTTCAGATTTCATCCGTGAACTTCATACGCTGCACAAAAGTCCACCACCATCAATGAATTCGACGTAAAGGCAGAGATAGCAGCGTTACCTAGCTATTTCCTATGACAAGACCCCTGTTCCAAGATGGCGGCGGTTTTGACGCATGCTTAGAACCCCAAGGTGACGTCTAGTGTATATGTCTATGGCTAACGGCGCGGACACAAAACCAGGACTGGAGTCAAAGCCAATTCCTCTCTGCACTCTAAGCCAGTGTTTCCCAACCCTGTTCCTGGCGGCACACCAACACTGCGTGTATTCGTTGTCTCCCTTATCAAACACACCTGACTCAACCCATCAGCTCATAATCAGGTGGGTTAATGAGCTGATGGGTTGAATCGGGTGTGTTTGATAAGGGAGACAACGAATACACGCAGTGTTGGTGTGCCGCCAGGAACAGGGTTGGGAAACACTGCTCTAAGCGTTCTGTTATCACTCCCATTAAATCCACACGACGGAATCCAACGGCGTGCACAGGCGAAGGTATAATACATGTATTAAATTGTATGAAATAATCGCGGAAAAAGCACAAACACAGCTGAGGGTGACGCTAACAGACAGCAGACAAACGACTAGCAGTGAAAGCGGCGGCAAGAATCCACCTGTCACTCAAGTGGCCACGCCCTTAATTATGCAGAACTTTAAGGCTTAAATATAATTTAAACAGATGAGTTGTAAAAAAATTCACCCCCCTCACAGTCGTCATGAAGGGCAAAATTAGCGACAGACCAAAACAACTATTTGGCACCAGGTTGTAAACATGTTTTTTTCTGCTGTGAAGTTGGGCATTTTAACATGGGGGAGATACAGATTTGACTCGCTTCTGCAGCCTGCCTCAAGCGGCCACTCGATGAATTGCAGTTTAATTCACTTCCGTGTTGGCTTCAAGAGAGAGACGGGGAGGTTGCCGCTTGGTGTTGACAGAACCGGCTAATATGATGTCACTTCCTGGTTCTAGTAAGAGCTCGAGCTGCTGGAGTTTGTTTGGTAACGCTTTAGATTACAGCCCGCAAATAAAACTAATTTACATTGTAACTTTCTGAAATTATAGTGTACCTACAACATGTAAAGTTTTAGGAATAAAGGAGTAATAACCAGAAGAATTAACAAATGATTTATACTGTAAGTATTTTAGAACTAAAGTTTTATTATTCTACTATTATATTATACAGTTTACTGAATATCTGCATTTATACAGTACTTTCTTTAAACAAAAGTGCTCTGAGAACTAAAACTATTGCAACTTTTGCTTTAATACTGGAGAAATAAACTCTTGTTCATGTAGTTACGGAGTCAGTGTGACGTCTGCGACCTGTACATTAGTGTTGCTTGTTACTCTTTTGTTCCTTTAAGTTAATACTAAAACTTTCTTTTATTTTTTTTCTCTACTATTCTATATCTATATCTAGTTTTTTTGTGTGTTATTTTTCCATTTATAAATCTATTTCTGTTTTTGTTCATCATCATTTGGCTTTGCACTGCAGGAGAATATTATTAATGTCACATTTAAATGATTAAAAGTATTTTATTGAAGCTTCGCCAAACCAACATCAAGTGATTTTAAAGCTTTAAACTCTGTTCTTCAGGAGCGTTGCTGAAGTCAGTGTCAGTGATGGAGGGAGATTCAGTCTCTATAAACTCTGACACGAAAATAAAGGATAATGATGTGATTCAGTGGAGATTTGGAGATGAAAACACTTTAATAGCAGAAATCAATAAACGGTTCGACAGATTCACTGTATATGATGATGTTCTTGATGGGAGATTCAGAGACAGACTGAAGCTGGACAATCAAACTGGATCTCTGACCATCACACACATCACAACTAAACATGCTGGAGAATATAGACTACAGATCAACCGTGAGATCAAGAGATTCAATCTCATTGTCTTCGGTGAGTTTAATATCAGTTTCACCTGTTTTATATTTTAATCAGATACAATTAATAATTCAAACTCCATTTTGCTTTTGGTGTTTAATGATGATATTCATTTTTAAATTTAAAACTATTTACTTTTATAAATCATTAACTGATCATCTTAATCTGTGACAAACTCTGTTTCTGTTTGTTCTCTCTCTGTGTGTGTGTGTGGTGATTCAGGACTGAAATCAGTGTTTGAGGGAGATTCAGTCTCTCTAAACTCTGACACTGTAATGAAGGACGATGATGAGATTCAGTGGAAGTTTGAAGATGGAAAGACTTTAATAGCAGAAATCTATAAACAGTTCGACAGATTCACTGTATATGATGATGTTCTTGATGGGAGATTCAGAGACAGACTGAAGCTGGACAATCAAACTGGATCTCTGACCATCACACACACCACAACTGAAGATGCTGGACGTTATAATCTACTGATGTATTCAGGAAGACCAAAAGCATTCAGAGATTCTGAACGTTATAAACTACAGATTAAGAGTTTTTTTCTTGCTGTCATTGGTGAGTTAAAATAACGTTTACACCTTTTTTTTAATTACACAATTTAAATTAATTCATTCACCAATTTGTTTTTTGTTATTTTATATTGTTAATTTTTATGTAAAATTTAAACCATTCAATTTAGTAAACCATGATAAAGTGATTTAACAGTATTAATCTGTGATAAACCCTGTTTCTGTTTGTTCTCTGTGTGTTTGACAGATGAAGTGAAGTCAGTGTCAGTGATGGAGGGAGATTCAGTCTCTCTAAACTCTAATCTCACTGAAATAAAGGATGATGATGTGATTCAGTGGTGGTTTGAAAAGACTTTAATAGCAGAAATCGATAAACGGTCCGACAGATTCACTGTATATGATGATGTTCTTGATGGGAGATTCAGACACAGACTGAAGCTGGACAAACAAACTGGATCTCTGACCATCACACACACCACAACTGAAGATACTGGAGGTTATCTACTACTGAAATTTAAGTTTACAAGAAGAAGATTCTCATCAAAATTATTCAGAGTTTCTGTCTATAGTGAGTAGAGATCATTTGTCTTCTCCTTCAAATAGTCTTATTTACTATTTACATATAAAATTGTTAAATCGTCTATAGTTTGAGATGACAGACCATATAAAAAAACTGTCTTGCAATAGAATAGATTGTTGATTAGATTTGATCATATTTCTGTGTATTCATAAATATTAGTTGATGTCAGCGCTGATATTAGTGTTTATTGACTGATCTGATGTCAGTTTGATGTGTTTATTCCTCAGACTCTGTCCACTGCTGTGGTCCTACTGAAGCTGTGATCCGATTGGTCCTCTCTGCTCTGGTGGGCGTGGCTACTGTCATCATTCTGGTTGATGACATCAGATCCAGAAGAGCTGAAGGAGATCAAGCACATATTCACACATCAGGTGCATGATTGATGATGTCATTTCTCACAAACTGATTTGCCAAATATATATTTGTGAGGTTTATTAATTTTTGGCTTTATATTTTTCTTTATCTTTTCTACTGAAATCTAAAGCAGAACGCTGAACTTTAAAGGTTCTTCAAGTGTGTTATTTGCTCTTCTAGTGTTTTTTTTCTTAATAAATACTGAATATTTGAGCTTGACGATTTTTGAGGTTTAAAACAATCTTATTTGTAAGGCTTTATTGTTGATATTTCTCTCAGATACAAAAAAAATAATAATAAAGAGACACAGATCTCACTTTAAACTGCTGTATATTTGCTGTATGTATTTTCTTGCCTTTATCAATAAAGTTTCTCACTCTGAGGTTCAAGAGTCTCTTCATGATTTATTACATTTATTATGTCGAGCGCCTCGTGGAGGAATACTAACTTTATGTAGATATTATTTAACAATATTGATCAATACTGATCTACTACAATAATAAACAAACAACTTCCACCTGAGAAAATACTGATTTGGGACTCATTATAATATACTTTGAGATCACAGTGAAATACATAAACACAACATATCGATCCTCCATTTCCTCCGACAGGGAATGATAAAGTCTTTAAATCGCTAGTGTGATTTGTCTCTGTGGTCTCGTCTGAGGAGCAACTCCTCCATCTAGTGGCTCACCCTGAACTCACATGTTATCAGGAGTTATTCACTCAGATCCAGTGATTGTTACTCAAGAAAGCCACTAGATGGCGCTGTGTTCAGTGTTATGTGACGAATACACTGTGCAACGAGTAATGAAGAATAAAAGCACATGTTGAAGTGTTCAGAGAAAATAAACGGACATGTTGAGACACTTTATTCAAATCACTGAACAAATCATGATATTCAGAGTGAACTATCGGGATATTTTCTCTTTTTCAGACCATTCTCTGTAAGTCAAGTCACCTTTATTTATATAGCGCTTTTTACAGTACAGACTGTTTCAAATCAGCTTTACAGAGATAACAGAGAAATAATACAGCAAAGTTTGGAGAAAACCATCATTGTCCAGCTAAGTTCAGTTCTCATATAATGGTGTCAGTGCAGGCAGATCAATAATATTGTTGAGCATTTAGAGCGTCACATCCGGGTCATAATAGCTGTGGAATATGAATCATGTGAAGATATCAGAGGACACTTTCATACACACAGTTATAGCAGACGATCTGTTCCTGATCCTTTAAACCATTAGAGAAACTCTGAGATCAGTCTGAGAGGAGAAACAATCCAGACATTTGATCAGAAATGAAGAACAAACGTCCTGAAGAGAGTTACAGGAGAGAGCAGAGACAAACACTCTCAGGAAATCAAGACAAGATCAAACTGTTGCTTTAAGATGTTTTTAACATGTTATTGAATGTCATCATTGACTTACAGGAAGTTGAGGCGTACAGGAGCTCAAAGTGTGAAATAATCATCAGAAATAGAGCTAGATGGTCACATGCATTAACACTTACAGATATTTTATCTGTAGAGTTTCTCTTCACTTTACTCTACAGAGCAGCTTCACATCAGCACGTCTGTCATTTTATCAGTTTTGAAGAGTTTGTCTTTTCATATTTGTGGACTGAAACTGATGAAGATGTTTCTCCCTGTTTTGCTCTGCTTGTGTTTCTGGCGTCTGGATGGTGAGTTTAATGTGTTTTTATGACTTCCCGGTTCCGGCTGATCTAAACTATGCAGCCTAATTTGAATTTAGGAAGTCTATCAGATTTAAACTGTTCAGACAATTTGAACTGCGGTGCAAACAAACATCCCAGATAGCAAACTGACATTGAAAAAACGTGGAAATATGACATCGAAACAACGTTGATCTGACATTGTTTTGCTCATCGAATTAACGTTGAACCAACGTCAGACGCGTCATTCTTTCAAAACTAACGGAAAATCAACTTGAAATCAACGCGTTGTTTCAACGTTATGAAAGCAAACCAATTTTCGATTTTCATTTAGCTTTGAAGAATGCCGCGTCTGACGTTGGTTCAACGTTAATTCGATGAGTAAAATCAACGTTGTTTCAATGTCATGAGAGACGTCGTTTCCACGTTGATTCAATGTCAGTTTGCTGTCTGGGTAAGGGCTTGGGGCACAATTCCAGTAGTAAGAGAAGCATTAACAATGTTCAAAATGAGAGGACTGATCGATGACAGACACTCCTTGAGAACAGAAGTTGGAACAGGATCCAGGGAACAGGTAGTGGAACTCATCGTTATAATTAATTTGGAAATATAATCAATGGAGACAGTTTGAAAACTAAGGAACCGGGTAAGCGGGCAATTTAAAGGCTGAATCTCAGGAGGTGCACAGAAAGAGACAGAAGTAATACACTGATAAATATTCTCAATTTTATCAGCAAAGAATTTCAGAAACGTATTGCACTGCTGCACGGTGGAACAGATGAGTGAATTAGTAGGTTTAAGTAGTTTGTTGATTACTTTAAACATCTTGTTTGGTTCTGCAATACCGTGATTAATGATTTGAGAGTAATATTCGGTTCTTGCTATTTTTGTCATGATCCTGGTCCCTTTCTCGGTTCTTTGTCTCCCCCTGTTGGTTATCCTGTGTTCTCGCTTTCTCCGCTGTTTCATTATCTACAGCTGCGGCTGCTTTATGCTCGTTATCCAATCATTCTTTCACACCTGCTCTCCCTTTTTTCTAATTCTGTCGGCTTCTTTTACCACTGCTTTTCTCTACCTCTTTGCCAGATTATTCTTTGAGCCAAGACGTGTTAGTCTGTGTATGTTACCGCTCGTGCGAGTCCCGTCCTGTCCTGTCCAGCACTGTGCTACTGTGAGTTTGTTCCACTGCTACATTGTCGCTACTCAGCTGTGCTTGTTTCAGAGCCCCTGTCTGATGCCAGCTCACCTCCACTAGCCGAGGCAGGCCCGGTTCTACGGGGGTGCTTGAGGGTGCTAAGCACCCTCAAACAAAAGTGAAAGCACCCTCAGATTATTTTGCCGACAAAAGAAACACAGACGGATTTCAAACTCATACAAATAATAGGTTACACAAACTAAATCAATTAACGTGATTTTTCAAATCAGAATTTATTTCAGTATTTCAGTATTATGTTTAATGCATTAAATTGGTTGTGCCCTTTCGCGATCGTATTACCCACAGGTGACGCTGTCTGTCTCTTTAATTGCCCACTTTGTTTGCGTGTGTGCGTCCCGCTCAGGAAATTCGTTAGCGACGGGGCTGCCTTTAGATAGCCAATAAAATGTCTCTATATAAATCGGAATGAATAGAGAGTCTCTGCAACGGCGGTAGATTGAAGTGCGCGCAGTGCGCGTCCGAGTGAAGATTGCGCGAGACACAAGAGAGCTGTATCCATGAAACTGACAGCAGTGGCAAATAGTGCTCAGCTTGATTTCAAAAACATCAAATTTAACCAGTAGCTAGATGTCTTAATTAAGAGCGAACTAAATGAATGCTCTGCTAGTTAACTGGAGATGTTTTATCTGTAGTAGGTAAATCCCCAGATAGCAAACTGACATTGAATCAACGTGGAAATATGACATTGAAACAACGTTGATCTGACATTGTTTTGCTCATCGAATTAACGTTGAACCAACGTCAGACGCGTCATTCTTTCAAAACTAACGGAAAATCAACTTGAAATCAACGCGTTGTTTCAACGTTATGAAAGCAAACCAATTTTCGATTTTCATTTAGCTTTGAAGAATGCCGCGTCTGACGTTGGTTCAACGTTAATTCGATAAGCAAAATCAAGGTTGTTTCAATGTCATGGGAGACGTCGTTTCCACGTTGATTCAATGTCAGTTTGCTGTCTGGGTCTGTTCCTCAATATTTCCAAAAGTGGTGGGTACAAAATTACTAATGACGAAATCTGGTGGGGATCGACATCGAGTGACCAGCATTTAATCTTTAAACGAGCTGTTTCGTTTAAAAGGACTGATTCATTGTCGTCAGAAACTAAAAGTCTAAAATGTACGTTACTTATACTAACTTATTTATTTAACTGCAGAATAAAATCAGTTTCAATACTTCACACATTTGCATATAGGCTACTGCTGTTTTTTTGGGGAAAAAGTAACATTTCTTAAATGAAATGATATGTAAAGGACAAAAACTCATACAGGGACATATGCTACTCGATCATGAATATCGAATATTGTTTAACATTTGAGCACACTCACTATTTTCAAAAGCACCCTCAGTGATTTGGTTCTAGAACCGGGCCTGAGCCGAGGGATCTTCCTCCCGTGCTCGCCAGGGCTGCTGTGGTTCTTCGGTGTCTGATTTCACCTGCCGCTCTCGCTGGTCATAGACATATACACTAGACCTCACCTTGGATACGGCAGTTCATTAGAACGAATGCGTCAATAGAGCCGCCATCTTGAAACAGGGGAGCCCCTCCACTTTAATGCATCAGCGTCAATGTAGTAGACACAGGTCTAACGCAAATAAAATCACCATAAATCATCATGAATGCGATTTTTCTTGTTTTTTTCCAACGGTCAGACATGTATTTATCATTGATTCCAGAAAGAATTATTATTTTTTTTTTTTTTAAAAACATTCTTCCTAGTTCAGATTTCATCCGTGAACTTCATACGCTGCACAAAAGTCCACCACCATCAATGAATTCGACGTAAAGGCAGAGATAGCAGCGTTACCTAGCTATTTCCTATGACAAGACCCCTGTTCCAAGATGGCGGCGGTTTTGACGCATGCTTAGAACCCCCAGGTGAGGTCTAGTGTATATGTCTATGCTCGCTGGTCAGCCTTTCCACTGGACACGACATTCGCATACGATTGCCGCATTTCGCCCCCTAGTGTCAGTCGCACGGAACTTTGAAATTGGTCGTGAAGCAACCGTTACCCTATATATTATTCACAATGGTAAAATTAATGATTTTAATAAATGTAATGCATGCATGAATATATCTGCACAAAACAAATGACCCTCAATTCATCTCAAATAAAAATATAGTAGTATAAATATTGGTTTAATAGTTATAACATATTTTTTCTGCTATAGTTAATTATAACCAACATTTTACAGAGCGAGCGTTTACAGAAAAACATTAAAGAGTTAAAATATTGGTAATTCTAGCCTCGCGCTCATAGTTTTTATTAGAATACATCACTTCCGGTTGGCAGGTCGGATACGGTCTAGCCGCAGAAGTTCAGATATTTCAACGGATCCAAAGCCCAAAACGGATCCGAATTTTCCGCATACGCATATGATCGGAACTCCCCGCAGCTCCCGTACGACTCTCCATTGGAAATGAATGACTTCCGGTCCGACGGCGGTCGTTTGTCGTGTGCAGTGGAAAGGCGGCTAAACGCTGCATTCACACTGGCAGTTGAAATCAGCTCCGTAATACGCAATACGTTCCCAACGGACGTCGTACTACACAGTGAAAAGCGTCGGACGCGGGTAGAACAAAAATGGCGGAGAGATTAAAGTTTGTCAGTTCTGTATGATCTCTCTGATTAGGGTTATGCTGCGTGAGGAAAGTTGCTCAGGACGTTGACATGTCAGGTCGGCTAAAAAATGAGATATAGTGGTCAATAGTTCAATGTCTACCTTCAATTTAATTCTATTAACTGCCCTTATAAACGTTAGAAAGTCATGAAAATAAAAAATGACATCACAACTTATCGTTATAAAATCAATATTTATTTTATTAAAAGTTAATAATTCAGGTTTGTTTATCAGTACCATAGCAACGGTCAACTTCCGCTGGAATTGTCGGATAGGAACCGTCCGTAGCTTTTCGCAAGAGTTCAAATTTTTGAACGCATCCGGATGACCAACGGACACGATTTTCTTCGCACCGCACTCGGTCGGACCCGTTTCGGACCCATTCGCATGCGGTCTGCGAATCTCCATAGAAAATGAATGACTTCCGGTCGTTTCGCAGCCGCATCGGAGCTGATTTCAACTGCCAGTGTGAAGGCGAGTCTCGCCTGTTACCTGCTCTGCGGGTCGACCTTTGTTGAACTTTATATTATTTGTGAACAGTCCTTACCTGTGGACATCTTTCCGTTCATTAAACTGACTTCTTGCTGCAAACGCTTTTGGGTCCTCTGTCTGTCTCATCACAATTTTAAGGGCATTGCTGTACTGAACCAAATGCTCATCATACATAAGTTTATGAACGGTGAGCCCTGATTTCTTATACTGTCGTTCCAGTAATACAATATAACTTACAGTATAATACAGTATAATACTTATACTGTAAGTATTTTAGAACTAAAGGGTTTATTATTCTACTATTTTGAGACAACACAATCTTACACTGCAAACCTTCTTGTAATAATAGTATATTCCAAAACATTGGCTTTATACAAATTATAGGGTTCATATCTGCATTTATACAGTACTTTCTTTAAACAAAATTGCTCTGAGAACTAAAACTATTGCAACTTTTGCTTTAATACTGGAGAAATAAACTCTTGTTCATGTAGTTACGGAGTCAGTGTGACGTCTGCGACCTGTACATTAGTGTTGCTTGTTACTCTTTTGTTCCATTAAGTTAATAATAAAACTTTCTTTTATTTTTTTCTTCTATATATATATATATATATATATATATATATATAGTATTTTTGTGTTATTTTTCCATTTAAAAAAGTATTTCTCTTTTCATTCATCATCATTTGTATTTGCACTGCTGAAGAATATTATTAATGTCACATTTAAATTATTGACTTCACCAAACCAACATCAAGTGATTTTAAAGCTTTAAACTCTGTTCTTCAGGAGCGTTGGTGAAACCACTGCCAGTGATGAAGGGAGATTCAGTCTCTATAAACTCTAATCTCACTGAAATAAAGGATGATGATGTGATTCAGTGGAGATTTGGAGATGAAGACGCTTTAATAGCAGAAATCAATAAACGGGCCGACAGAATCGCTGTATATGATGATGATCTTGATGGGAGATTCAGAGACAGACTGAAGCTGGACAATCAAACTGGATCTCTGACCATCACAAACACCACAACTGAACATGCTGGAGAATATAGACTACAGATCAAGAGTGAGATCAAGAGATTCAATCTCATTGTCTTCGGTGAGTTTAATATCAGTTTCACCTGTTTTATATTTTAATCAGATACAATTAATAATTCAAACTCCATTTTGCTTTTGGTGTTTAATAATGATATTCATTTACTTTTATAAATCATTAACTGATAATCTTAATCTGTGACAAACTCTGTTTGTGTGTGTGTGTGTGTGTGTGTGTGTGTGTGTGTGTGTGTGTGTGTGTGTGTGTGTGTGTGGTGATTCAGGACTGATGTTAGTGATGGAGGGAGATTCAGCCTCTCTAAACTCTGACACTGAAATAAAGGATGATGATGTGATTCTGTGGAGGTTTGGAGATGAAAACACTTTAATAGCAGAAATCGATAAATGGGCCAAAAGATTCACTGTATATGATGATGTTCTTGATGGGAGATTCAGAGACAGACTGAAGCTGGACAAACAAACTGGATCTCTGACCATCACAAACATCACAACTGAAGATACTGGAATTTATAATCTACTGATGTATTCAGGAACATCAAAAGCATTCAGAGTTTCTGAACTTGATAAACTACAGATTAAGAGTTTTATTTTTATTCTCGCTGTCATTGGTGAGTTAAAATAACGTTTACACCCTTTTTGTAATTAAACAATTTAAATTAATTCATGCACTATTTTGTTTTTGTTATTTTTATTGTTTGTTTATTTTTAATGTAAATTTTAAACCATTCCATTTAGTAAATCATTATAAAGTGATTTAACAGTATTAATCTGTGACAAACCCTGTTTCTGTTTGTTCTCTGTGTGTTTGACAGATGAAGTGAAGTCAGTGTCAGTGATGGAGGGAGATTCAGTCTCTCTAAACTCTGGTCTCACTGAAATTAGGCTTGAAGATGTGATTCTGTGGAGGTTTGGAGATGAAAAGACTTTAATAGCAGCAATCAATAAACGGTCCGACAGATTCACTGTATATGATGATGTTCTTGATGGGAGATTCAGAGACAGACTGAAGCTGGACAATCAAACTGGATCTCTGACCATCACAAACATCACAACTGATCATGAAGGAGAATATATACTACTGAACTTTTCAGGAAGATCAAAAGTATTCAGAGTTTCTGTCTATAGTGAGTAGAGATCATTTGTCTTCTCTTTCAAATATTCTTATTTATTTGCCTCTTGAATTGTTAAATCGTCTATAGTTTGAGATGACAGACCATATAAAAAAACTCACTTGCAATAGAATAGATTGTTGATTAGATTTGATCATATTTCTGTGTATTCATAAATATTAGTTGATGTCAGCGCTGATATTAGTGTTTATTGACTGATCTGATGTCAGTTTGATGTGTTTATTCCTCAGACTCTGTCCACTGGTGTGGTCCTACTGAAGCTGTGATCTGATTGGTCCTCTCTGCTCTGGTGGGCGTGGCTACTGTCATCATTCTGGTTTATGACATCAGATCCAGAAGAGCTGAATGAGATCAAGCACATATTCACACATCAGATGCATGATTGATGATGTCATTTCTCACAAACTGATTTGCCATATAAATTTGTGAGGTTTATTAATTTTTGGCTTTAAATATTTGTATCTTTTCAACTGAAATCTAAAGCAGAACGCTGAACTTTAAAGGTTCTTCAAGTGTGTTATTTGCTCTTCTAGTGTTTTTTTTTTCATAATAAATACTGCATATTTGAGCTTGACGATTTTTGAGGTTTAAAACAATCTTATGTGTAAGGCTTTATTGTTGATATTTCTCTCAGATACATAATAATAATAAAGAGACACAGATCTCACTTTAAACTGCTGTATATTTGCTGTATTTTCTTGCCTTTATCAATAAAATTACTCACTCTGAGGTTCAAGAGTGTCTCCATGTTTTATTACATTTATTATGTCGAGCGCCTCGTGGAGGAATACTAAATTGACCTTTCGCCGGCCCCTCCCACAAAATGGCCATTGTCCAATCACACATCATAGCAACCGTTACTGTGTGAGCTGTTCCGTCAAACAGTAAGCGGTGCGCCCACGGCGTATGTAAATCGGACACATGATACCCCGAGAGATTGTCTGGAGAAGTTGTGTTTTTTCCCTTTCCAAAGCCCAAAACACAACGCGAGCCGTGCCTATATTAAACAGTGTGGACGCCCCAATTCCAGTTAAATGTGTCGAACATGGTTAACTCGTCTCGCGTGCAGCGTGCGTGCGACTGAGATTAGTCAAAGAAGCACGGAGAAAGCAGATCAGGAGGATCCACAAAGGACTTACTGTACATTTTCTAAAGGGTTGTTGTTAACATACCATGATATTCTCTGGGAAAATGAGCAGCAGTGCAGCACCGTAGACTACAGTTTAGAGGACGTTCGCAACGGGGAAAGCATAAAGCTTACATGACAACATCAGTTCATATATCAATATCGTAACGAATAGAAATAACCTTATGGTTCTCTGCCTCTTTCCGTCTCTTATGCATAACGTTAGTTACTTTTTGAACACGAAAATCGCATTCAGCATGAGCATGACACGCAATCGGTTGCTGTGGTAATGAACAACCTGCTTGTTAAAGCGAACGTGTACTCCTGTATCCTGTATCGGAGGCAAAATGAATAAATATGCAGCGCAAGTTATATATTTCGAACTCCAAACAATTAGCCACTGAACCAGTTTATAAAATCTTCAAGGCTGTGCTGGTTGCATTTGAGGTAACTTAGCATGGTCATGGGGTTTTTCTGATTTTTCTTGAGACTGGTAAGCATTAGCATCAATAGTAGTTGTGTCTCATTCATTTCTTAATTTTATATTTGGAATAAATCCCTCCACCGCATACCGTAACCCCTTTTGCTTCGATCTTGCTTGATATCGCGGAGGTATTGCTCCAAAAAAGGTCACTGACACGCACGGGAATACCCTTTGCCGTCATGGCAATCTGTCGCGCTGCCCGTGTTTGACCATTTGTTTGACGGAGGTAGCAACAGTAACTAAGGGGGGCGGGGCTCGGCGAAAGGCTAATTGAGCGTCAGCGTCAGTTCTGGCAGGCCAGGTCAAGACGCTGTTTATGCCATTTGCTAATACAATCTCGTCAGCTGATCCGCTCCAGCTGAGCTGCATTAGCTGAGTTACTCCCCTTGCTCAATGGCCAAAGCTCAAACAAGTGCACCATTTAAAGCACATTCAGTTTGCTCAATTCATGCTTGCTGCTCGCTTCTGCTGCTTCATGCGTTGTTTAAAAAAATCACTTATGTTGTTAAGCGCAAAAGTACTGTTTTCACTCATTCTATTGTCTGCTATGACTTCCACCGCTGTCGAAGAAGAATGGCACGACTCTTCTGAGGAAACCCGGCCATCATCATTCCAAACAGATCAGAGGCAGGATGCCAGCCCGGAAGATAACGCCACCGCTCGTAGGAGTTCTCGGCGGCTGGCGAATAAATCGTCCCAACTATGCATCGGCGATTGGCCCGTGGCAAAAATACTGGAAAGCCTATTTTTAAACGACATTCAGTCTCCGCGTGGCACTTCTCATGAGGACCTATTTGCCCTCCTCTGCGATTCTGTAGCCATTCCAGTCGTTGAATCTCCGCCGGTGCCTCCTCCCCAGTCCGGAAAAAAGCACACATCGAAGCGAAAAAATCCCGAGACGGCCAACAAAGCCCCAGCGCAAAAACGAGTCACCTGCCCTGTTCGTCCAGGCCCAAGTGCTTTTCAGATGATCCAGTGCTCATGGCACTTTCTGATATCCAATCTTCTCTCCTCGGAATGTCCGCTAGGATATCAACACTGGAAGACGGCTCCCTCTCGACGTCCACCACGGCTTCAACTTCCGCTGTTGTCTCCGACCTGCATCATCCGCGCCAGCCTCAAAGTGATGACGTCACCACGGAATTTTTACCTAAAAGGACCCTAGCAACCGCCGTACCTTTCTCCACTGGCTCGCCTTTTTTCCCACCAGCTGCTGCCATCTCTCATCAGCTGAGGGGACAGATATTGGCAGGTAATGACATTAACCTCGTTAAACTCCTAGGCTCCGAGCTGTGTGAACGGCGTGTCGTAGACTGTGGTGACGTGCATGTGGAGCTTAAAGATGGGGATCCTAGACTTTCAAAAATCCTGACTTTTCCTGAGTTCGTTACCGCATTCGGAGTTTATAGGGACGTAATTTGTGAAGTCTATCCAGCGCGCAGAGCCGAACTAGATACCTATCTGGCCATAATTTCTGACCTAGCTCTCTCTTACGGTGGGGTTCTATTCTATGAGTATCACAAGTCTTTTTCTGCAAAAGCGGCTATGTTTTAGCCTATTCAACGCTTCAATCAGAGACTAGACTGGTCCGTGGTCGATCTCGCGCTCATAAGTAGACACTTTACAGGTCACCAAATCCTGTCCTGCTCCGTTTGTGGCTCTCTCTCACATTCTACTAACATGCTCTAAATCTAAGCCTATTTCCTCCATGTCTCATCCTGGCCCGAGCTACAAAACTGGCTCCCAGGTGAATAACTTTACTACTCCTATTTGCTTTAATTTCAATGAAAATATTTGTAGGATGCATAATATTTTCACGTTTTACTGTGGGAACGCCCACCCAAAGTCCGTGTGCCCGAGGAGAACACGCTACATAAAAATGGAACGAAAGAAATAAAACCATCAACTCCCATAAACGTTCCCAAGTTGGGTCCTGACCGCTGTTTTGTGGATTATTTACTGACTGGTCTTGTTCAGGGTTTTTTTTGCTGGGCTGCTGCATTTTCCTGCTGTATCTTTCCATTGCCATAACCTATTGTCCGCGTCTCAGGAGCCGGAAACTGTGGATACCTTGCTCGAGAAAGAGATTCATGATAGGCCCATTTGACAATTCTCCCTTCCCGACTTTTAGGATAAGTCCTATAGGGGTAGCCACTCGAAAATATTCGGGTAAAAAACTTTTAATTATCGATCTTTCTGCTCCCCACAATGGTTTGGCTGACAGCATTAATAGCCTTATTCCTTTAACCCCGTTTTCACTTTTTTACAACACCGTGGATGACGCTATCAAATTCATTAAAAAGGCAGGACGTGGAGCTTGGCTTGCAAAAGCAGATATTTCCGATGCTTTTAAAATTATGCCATGTGGCATTTGTTCGGCGTCCAGTGGAGGAAAACATTGTATTTTGCGGTTAGACTTTTGGCTGTCGTAGCAGTCCAAAAATATTCGATACTTTGTCTGAAGCTTTGTGTTGGATTCTTCTTAATAACGAGAAATTATCATTCGTCCTTCATCTTTTAGATGATTTTCTTCTAGTAAATTTTCCTTAAAAAAAATCAGACTTCTCCATATCGATTCTCAAACGCACCTTTTCTGAATTAGGCGTTCCTCTCTCGGAAGAAAAGACCGTGGGTCCAGTCAAAGTCATTGAATTCTTAGGCATTTCTCTCGATTCAAATAAAATGCAAGCTTCACTCCCCCTCGAGAAATTATCCCGGATAAGACAAGTTATGAAAGTCGCAAAAAATTCAAAATCTTTTTCAAAAAGGGAATTGCTCTCTCTGTTGGGGCACCTTAATTTCGCAATGAGAGTAATTTCTCAAGGCAGATCATTTATTTCCAGGCTTCTTGACCTTTCTAAATCTGCACAAGATCTCAGTGATGTTGTCATTTTAGACGCGGGATGTAGATCTGAGCTAAAATTTTGGTCTCTGCTTTTAGATAAATGGAATGGCATTTCCTTTTTTCTCAATGATTTCATGGAGTCCTCTTTAGCCCTTAATCTGTATACTGATGCTGCACCTTCAGTAGGGTTCGGGTTTTTTTTAAAAAAAACGAATGGTTTGCATCCGCTTGGCCGGAAGAAATGCGTTCCCTACCTGCTGGTGATTCTTCGACAGCCCTATTAGAACTGTATCCGATCGTCGTCGCATGCATTCTGTGGGGTAAATACTGGGCCAGGAAACAAATCATGTTTTTCTGCGATAACGAGGCTACGGTTAATATAATCAATAAGAGGCGTTCATCCATTCCATTTATCAACAGGTTCATGAGACGTCTTACATGGCTATCAGTTTTGGGGAACTATCATTTTCGTGCAGAACATATTCCCGGTTTGAATAATAAAGTTGCCGATTCTTTGTCTCGTTTCAATTTTCAGAAATGTCATCTCCTGTGTGTGTCCAGCTGCAGCACAATCAAGCCTGGAATGCCCACCTTTCAGTCAAACCATTCTAGATTGAAAACCCCTCTAAATCAATTGTTAGAAACAGTCATTCTCACAGCTTTTTTTTGGTTTTCTAAGGGGTGGTGAAATTTCTTCACGCACTTCTTTTGACCCAAATCTCAATCTAACAATTTCCGATGTCTCAATTCACGATCACCATTTCACATTATATTTAAAACACTCCAAAACTGATAAAAACCGTGAAGGCGTTATTGTGTACATCTCTGAGTCCAACACTGCTTTTTGTCCTCTGATTTCCATGCTGTTCTATTTGAGGTACCGTGCAAGTGCTGATCCGCAGGAACCGTTGTTCGTCACGCAGGCAGGGAAAACAAAATGTCCAGAACCTGGTTTTCTTGTCACCTACGCTTCCTTTGACAATTCTGTGGACTGCCCCCGGACCGCTATACTGCTCATTCTCTGCGCATCGGCGCAGCAACAACAGCGGCTGCATCCGCTCCGGTTTCAACCCTCAAAGACATGGGACGGTGGTCTTCTGCTGCTTACGAAAGATACCTCCGTCCCGATGTTCGGGCTATTCTTAACGCACAGAAAGCCATGAGTTCAGTTCTCTGATTTGTTTCGCTAAATAAATTTATAATCATTATTTTGCTTTAGCACTCTCCTCATTAATGTCCCTGAATGAGCGACCTGTTAATTTTAATCTAGTTCGTCTCGGATGTGGATATCTCCACACACCGTAGTCCGTCAAATAGTTCAAGACAGATAGATTATAATCTATGTAACAACAACATGTTTAAGTTTGTGGTCTGACGTCATTCCAATAATAATAGCTACATTTTAATTGTAGCTCAGACGACACCGATCGAGTATTTATTTATTATTTATTTTGGGGGGAATTATTTATTTTAGCTCGTCTAGTCAATTAATCATCCTCTGTATCACAGATGATTGCCAGGTGTGGTTTTGTTTTGGGGGATATTTTAGTTCTCACAGTCCTAAACTGTGTGAGCGTTCCCTAATGCTGCTGCTGCTGTCAGAGGACTCCCTGAACAGAGCCATACCGCCAAATTTCAATTCAGGAACATCAACTATTGCAATCATTTAATAAATTCTAAATAAACATTTTTTCATTAAAATTTTTGTCTGTGTTGTTCTTGACTTAATGGACCTGACAGAACTTTATGTAGATATTATTTAAAAATACTGATAGGACTACTGTTTTTCTATCTACAATAGTAACTTCCACCTGAGAAAATACTGATTTGGGCCACATTATAATATACTTTGAGATCACAGTGAAATACATAAACACAACATATCGATCCTCCATTTCCTCCGACAGGGAATGATAAAGTCTTTAAATCGCTAGTGTGATTTGTCTCTGTGGTCTCGTCTGAGGAGCAACTCCTCCATCTAGTGGCTCACCCTGAACTCACATGTTATCAGGAGTTATTCACTCAGATCCAGTGATTGTTACTCAAGAAAGCCACTAGATGGCGCTGTGTTCAGTGTTATGTGACGAATACACTGTGCAAAGAGTAATGAAGAATAAAAGCACATGTTGAAGTGTTCAGAGAAAATAAACGGACATGTTGAGACACTTTATTCAAATCACTGAACAAATCATGATATTCGGAGTGAACTATCAGGATATTTTCTCTTTTTCAGACCATTCTCTGTAAGTCAAGTCACCTTTATTTTATATAGCGCTTTTTACAGTACAGACTGTTTCAAATCAGCTTTACAGAGATAACAGGATAAATAATACGGCAAAGTTTGGAGAAAACCATGATGTCATTGTCCAGCTAAGTTCAGTTCTCATATAATGGTGTCAATGCAGGCAGATCAATAATATTGTTGAATATTAAATAGCCAATGGTGAAAAAGACCAAAATCCATCAGTGACAGAATGGAGAAAACCTTGTGAGAAACCAGACTCAGTCGGGGCCAGTTCTCCTCAGCCAATGAACAAACAGTGTGTGATTATGATTCAGGCAACATTATAGGCCAGAAGTCAGATTGGATCAGAACATTCAGAATATTCTCCAGTTCATCTGGTTGAAGATCGGAGTCACGCTGGTCTGGAGCTCGAGTTTGTTGAGGATCAGTGTCGGCTGTCGTGTCGATGAGGGGAGAGTCTAGTTCACACAATCTCTGCTGACTCTTCAGGGATGCGTTGTGGTCGTGTCTAGGCTCAGGTCCACCATCTGATCTGGATACGGCCCGGATCCGGTAGATTACAGTAAACCTTTCGGCGGATCTAAACTATGCAGCCTAACATTGAGTTATAGAAGTCTATAATGTGTTTGCTAAGCCAAAGAGATGTGTTTTTACTCTAGATTTACAGTAAACTGACAGACTGTGTCTGATTCCCGGAGTCGGACAATGCTATGAAGACTTCCAGAGTTTAAAGAGAGGAAAAGGATCTTCCACCAGCAGCCGATTTTGATATCAACTGCAGATTTTTAAGACTGCAATAGATGTGAAGGACTATAATGCGTATTTAGGGCCAATCCCAATTCTACCCCTTACCCCTTCACTTTCCCCTTCCCCTCCGTTGTGCGCGTTCACGTGAAGGGGTAGGGCTGTCCCAATTCTCTTTTGGTTGGAGGGGGAGGGCTAGGGGGAAGGGCCAGATAGCCCTTCAAATGAAGATTTTTCGGGAGCACACTTCAAACGAAGGGGTATGAGAAGTGTCACTGCTAACCCAGGCTACAGACGCAAAATGGCTGCCCAAGCGAAAAAGGAGACCCATAAATGTAAGTATTTGTGGCTTTAATAAGTATTGTAATGACTTTATGTTACATTCAATATTGTGTTCATATTTACGGTCAGTTTCTTCACAGAAACGTTTGTAAAAAAAAAAAAAAAAAGCTAAAATTACTGTAGTTTGCTAAGATATCGTCGTCTCCGTTGTTTTCTGCGAACTTCACAAGATAAATGCAAGAAAATAGCTGTAACCCACGCGACTGAGATAACTGCAGCTGTCGACGGCATCTTGGAAGTTGTGATAAACATCGGCGCATCTCCTGTGACGTAGGCGCTAGCGACGACTTATAATGACGTTTAACGGAGGCGTAGTGGTGTCCCATTTCTTAGGGGAATATTTTCACCCCTACGCATTGGCACTCTGTTTCAAGGGTCAAGGGGATCGGCGAAGGGGTAAGGGGTAGAATTGGGATTGGCCCTTAATGTGTATGGTTGTGTGTGAAAATCCCAGTAAATTGGCAGTTTCAGAAAAACTCAGACCAGTCCGAAGTCGCCCCCTACACTCTAAGAGGAAAAGGTTCTGTATAGAACTTTAAAGGTTCTGTCAGCACTTTGTATTTGGAACCCCTAAAAGGTTCTATACACTCTTAAAAAAAGGGTTCCTCTGGGTTCTATATAGAACCCTGGGGTTCCATACTTGGCCAATAGAACCTTTTACCAAAAAAAAAAAAAGGTTCTATATAGAACCATTTTGGAATTCCATATATGAAGCGGGGGATGGAACCATTTCTGGTTCTAAATAGAACAATTTCTTCTAAGAGTGTATGTGGCACTATTGAGGGAACAGTAAATGTGAGTGTCCCAATTCAGGCCTGGAGATGGCAGTGCCCAGGAACTGGAAGCTGGAGATCCACTCACAGATGGAGGTGGGCACGCGGAGTTGGGTTAAGGTGGACAGGAGGATGTTTGGTATGATGGTGTTGAAGGCCAGGAGTCCCTGGTTTGTCCAGATGTTGTAGGATATAATGCAGTCCCAAATTGACGGTATCATCCACAGACCTGTTTGCTCGATAACCAAACTGTCCAGCAAGGGTCCAGTGAGGTGGACCACCACCAGTCTTTCAAATGAACTCATGACCACAGATGTTAAGGCAACAGGTCAGTAGTCATTCAGTCAGTGATGTAGATGTAGATGTTGATGGGTGTATGGAGAGAAGGTCAGAGAGGGTGTGAGACTGGGTTTTTCAAACCTGCAATAAAACTTATTCAAATCTTCGTCCAGTTGTTGATTCTCCACAGTGCTGGAGGATGTGATCTTGTAGTTAGTAATGTCTTTCAGGCCTTTCCACACAGATGCAGGTCTTTGGCTGAAAACTGGATTCAGCTTTTCTGAATAGTTCCTCTATAAACAGCTTCTGTCGACTTTATTTGCACGTCTCATTTGCACTCTGAACAAAGTGAGCATTTAGAGCGTCACATCCGGGCCATAATCTATAGCTGTGGAATATGAATCATGTGAAGATATCAGAGGACACTTTCATACACACAGTTATAGCAGACGATCTGTTCCTGATCCTTTAAACCATTAGAGAAACTCTGAGATCAGTCTGAGAGGAGAAACAATCCAGACATTTGATCAGAAATGAAGAACAAACGTCCTGAAGAGAGTTACAGGAGAGAGCAGAGACAAACACTCTCAGGAAATCAAGACGAGATCAAACTGTTGCTTTAAGATGTTTTTAACATGTCATAGGTCAGTGTTTTTCTGTTGAATGTCACACTGTTGACTGACAGGAAGTTGAGGCGTACTGGAGCTCAAAGTGAGAAATAATCATCAGAAATAGAGCTAGACGGTCACGTGCATTATTTAACACTTACAGATATTTTATCTGATTGTAGAGTTTCTCTTCACTTTACTCTACAGAGCAGCTTCACATCAGCACGTCTGTCATTTTATCAGTTTTGAAGAGTTTGTCTTTTCATATTTGTGGACTGAAACCGATGAAGATGTTTCTCCCTGTTTTGCTCTGCTTGTGTTTCTGGCGTCTGGATGGTGAGTTTAATGTGTTTTTATGACTTCAGTTGTTTCTGTTCTGGTAACATGTAATAAATGTCTGGTTAGTTTAGTCGAGGAGGATCAACATTCACTGTTATTCTCATATAGAAATAATTAAACTGTGATTTTACTGTCAGATCAAGTTTGAATTCAGCTCTAAACTCAGTTATTATGGATTGATAGTAAACATGAAGTTCAGATAATCATAATCAACAGCATTAGTTTTAGTGTTGACGTTAAACATTACAGTAAAAGTGTATTTTTATATTATACCATATATTTCTCTTTTTATTCATCATCTTTTATCTTTGAACTGCTGCAGAATATTATTAATTTCACATTTAAATGATTAAAAGTATTTTATTGAACTTCATCAAACCAAAAACAAGAGATTTTAAAGCTTTAATCTGTGAAAAACTCTGTTCTTCAGGAGGGTTTGCTGTTGAGTTAGTGTCAGTGATGGAGGTAGATTCATTCTCTCTAAACTCTGATCTCACTGAAATAAAGGATTATGATGTGATTCAGTGGAGGTTTGGAAACACTTCAATAGCAGAAATCAATAAACGGATCGACAGATTCACTGTATATGATGATGTTCTTGATGGGAGATTCAGAGACAGACTGAAGCTGGACAATCAAACTGGATCTCTGACCATCACACACACCACAACTGAAGATGAAGGAGTTTATAAACTACTGATCAACAGTGAGATCAGAGAGAGTTTCTATCTCAATGTCTTCGGTGAGCCAAATATTTATTTCACTTGTTTTATATTTTAATCATCAAAAATACACCATAAAAAATTGAAACTGTTTTTTTGCTTTTGGAGTTTAATGATGATATTCTCAAATTTTATTTTCTAACTATTTACTTTAAAAAACCATCAAGTGATAATTTTAATTTGAGATGAACCCTGTTTCTGTTGATGGTGTGTGTGTGTGTGTGTGTGTGTGTGTGTGTGTGTGGTGATTCAGTCCTGGTGTCAGTGATGGAGGGAGATTCAGTCTCTCTAAACTCTGATCTCACTGAAATAAAGGATGATGATGTGATTCAGTGGTGGTTTGAAGATGGAAAGACTTTAATAGCAGAAATCTATAAACGGTCCGACAGATTCACTGTATATGATGATGTTCTTGATGGGAGATTCAGAGACAGACTGAAGCTGGACAATCAAACTGGATCTCTGACCATCACACACACCACAACTGAACATGCTGGAGATTTTAGACTAGTGAAGATTACAGGAGGAAGATTATCATCAAAAGTATTCAGAGTTTCTGTCTATAGTGAGTAGAGATCATTTTTCTTCTCTTTCAAATATTCTTATTTACTATTTATATATACAGTATTTACTATAATATAATATAGTAACAGGCAATCATAATAATTAAATCAAATATAAAAGATTTTTTATCACCATCAAATGAAAAATATTTTAGTATAACATCAACTTCTTCACAGTTAACAGGAATCGCAGCTTTTCTCTGTAAATAATACTGAGTTCTCTGAATATTTGGGTCTCGGGACTCTTCTAAAATAGATGATTTTACAGGATGATTTCTTTGTCTCAGAGGAAACTTCACAAAAAACACAAATACTATTTACATATTGAACTGTTGAATCGTTTATAGTTTGAGATGACAGACCATATAAAAATCTCACTTGGAACCAAATATAAGATTGTTGATTAGATTTGATCATATTTCTGTGTATTCATAAATATTAGTTGATGTCAGTGCTGATATTAGTGTTTATTGACTGATCTGATGTCAGTTTGATGTGTTTATTCCTCAGACTCTGTCCACTGGTGTGATCCTACTGAAGCTGTGATCCGATTGGTCCTCTCTGCTCTGGTGGGCGTGGCTACTGTCATCATTCTGGTTTATGACATCAGATCCAGAAGAGCTGAACGAGATCAAGCACATATTCACACATCAGGTGCATGATTGATGATGTCATTTCTCACAAACTGATTTGCCATATATATTTGTGAGGTTTATTACTTTTTGGCTTTATATTTTTTTTTATCTTTTCTACTGAAATCTAAAGCAGAACGCTGAACTTTAAAGGTTCTTCAAGTGTGTTATTTGCTCTTCTAGTGTTTTTTTTTTCATAATAAATACTGAATAATTGAGCTTGACGATTTTTGAGGTTTAAAAAAATCTTATTTGTAAGGCTTTATTGTTGATATTTCTCTCAGATACAAAAATATTAATAAAAAGACACAGATCTCACTTTAAACTGCTGTATATTTGCTGTATGTATTTTCTTGCCTTTATCAATAAAGTTTCTCACTCTGAGGTTCAAGAGTTTCTCCATGATTTATTACATTTATTATGTCGAGCGCCTCGTGGAGGAATACTAACTTTATGTAGATATTATTTAACAATACTGATAGGCCTACTGTTTTTCTATCTACAATAATAAACAAACAACTTCCACATGAGAAAATACTGATTTGGGACACATTATAATATACTTTGAGATCACAGTGAAATACATAAACACAACATCTCGATCCTCCATTTCCTCCGACAGGGAATGATAAAGTCTTTAAATCGCTAGTGTGATTTGTCTCTGTGGTCTCGTCTGAGGAGCAACTCCTCCATCTAGTGGCTCACCCTGAACTCACATGTTATCAGGAGTTATTCACTCAGATCCAGTGATTGTTACTCAAGAAAGCCACTAGATGGCGCTGTGTTCAGTGTTATGTGACGAATACACTGTGCAACGAGTAATGAAGAATAAAAGCACATGTTGAAGTGTTCAGAGAAAATAAACGGACATGTTGAGACACTTTATTCAAATCACTGAACAAATCATGATATTCGGAGTGAACTATCAGGATATTTTCTCTTTTTCAGACCATTCTCTGTAAGTCAAGACACCTTTATTTATATAGCGCTTTTTACAGTACAGACTGTTTCAAATCAGCTTTACAGAGATAACAGGAAAATAATACAGCAAAGTTTGGAGAAAACCATGATGTCATTGTCCAGCTAAGTGCAGTTCTCATATAGTGGTGTCAATGCAGATCAATAATATTGTTGAATATTAAATAGCCAATGGTGAAAAAGACCAAAATCCATCAGTGACAGAATGGAGAAAAGCTTGTGAGAAACCAGACAGATGCTGCGTTCATGTGCTATATGGTAATTATGGTAAATACCAAAAGCAGACGTGGAAAATGCACATGAACACCCCCTCATGTGGTATTTTCTACTGGGCAACTCGTAGAATATTTTGATGGACGAGTTGCCGAGATGAGATAACCTTTGAACTTTTCAAAATGGCGGAGAGCAACGCAAGAGTCGTGAATGGTAAAAATATACTATTCATGATCTAGAAAATATATAGCATATTATTTACCTTTTGAGTTTTGATAAATCATTTTCTTGCTGTTGCAGATGACTTAAGCAATCTAAAATAGTTCTAGCTAAATAACAGGTCTGGATCTCCATCTTTTTACCACATCATTACGACAACAAGATAGATAGATAGATAGATGGATGGATGGATGGATAAATAGATAGATAGATAGATAGATAGATAGATAGATAGATAGATAGATAGATAGATGCTAGGGTATTCTGGGTGGTTGCTATGGTGTTGCTAAGTGGTTGTTAGGGTGTTCTTGGTGGTTGCTAGGGTGTTGCTAGGCAGTTGCTAGGGTGTTCTGGGTGGTTGCTATGGTGTTGCTAGGCGGTTGCTAGGGTGTTCTGGGAGGTTGCTATGGTGTTGCACAGAGTGTGTCTGCTTCCTGGACAATGCTATGAAGACTTCCAGAGTTTAAAGAGAGGAAAAGGATCTTCCACCAGCAGCCGATTTTGATATTTTAAGATTGCAATAGATGTGAAGGACTATGATGCGTATATAATGTGTATTTATGGTTGTGTGTGAAAATCCCAGTAAATTGGCAGTTTCAGAAAAACTCAGACCAGTCCGAAGTCGCCCCCTACACTCTTAGAAGAAAAGGTTCTATATTGAACCTTAAAAGGTTCTATCAGCACTACGTATTTGGAACCCCTAAAAGGTTCTATACACTCTTAAATAAAGGGTTCCTCTGGGTTCTATGTATGTGGCACTATTTGAGGGAACAGTACGGTGTACATTTTAGGACATCCTCAGATCTCAGTCATATGACAAAAGGCATGGGGCGAAACGTCAGCTCTTTTACTCTCTCTTCATGAGTTCAGTTCTTGGAGAGTTGGGGAGGGGTGCGCCAGTGATTCTCTCAGCAGTCCAGACTATATCCGCTGTAGTCTTCTGAGGTCTGATTTGGTAGCTGAGATGATCCAGACAGTTATAGAAGTGCAGCGGGTGCGTTCAGTGACGGCAGAGTAGAGCTTTATCAGCAGCTCCTGTGGGAAGTTGAACTTCTTCAGCTGGCGAGGGAAAGTACAGTCTCTGCTGGGCCTTTTTTACAATGGAGTCAATGTGAGTGTCCCACTTCTTAAATAAGTGCTCTTGATGACCACTAGAGGAGTCTTCCCATTTCCCACAATCACTGTGGCATTTTATTAGTCATAGAATTTCGCTCTAAACTCTGTAAAGACACAAGGCAGTCCGATCAGGGGGGGAATTTGCATATCGTAATTAATAATTGATAATTAATAATTATTCATACAGATTTGGATCAGACCGGTCTTACATGTTAATAAATGTCCCATTTAGAGAGGCTTATTAATTCTAACCATATGCATACATGTGCATCCCCGCAATTAACCACAAGTTAATTGTTATTAATTGCAAGGACCACGTTTTACAAGACAGGCAAAATCAAATAGCTCAATTAAGTTATAGAGCCTGCTCACGTCCCGTCTGCCAAGCGAGAGACTGTTCACGTCCCGTCTGCCAAGCGAGAGACTGCTCACGTCCCGTCTGCCCAGCGAGAGACTGCTCACGTCCCGTCTGCCAAGCGAGAGACTGTTCACGTCCCGTCTGCCAAGCGAGAGACTGCTCACGTCCCGTCTGCCAAGCGAGAGACTGTTCACGTCCCGTCTGCCAAGCGAGAGACTGCTCACGTCCCGTCTGCCCAGCGAGAGACTGTTCACGTCCCGTCTGCCCAGCGAGAGACTGTTCACGTCCCGTCTGCCAAGCGAGAGACTGTTCACGTCCCGTCTGCCAAGCGAGAGACTGCTCACGTCCCGTCTGCCAAGCGAGAGACAGCTCACGTCCCGTCTGCCAAGCGAGAGACAGCTCACGTCCCGTCTGCCAAGCGAGAGACTGTTTACGTCCCGTCTGCCCAGCGTGAGACAGCTCACGTCCCGTCTGCCAAGCGAGAGACAGCTCACGTCCCGTCTGCCAAGCGAGAGACAGCTCACGTCCCGTCTGCCAAGCGAGAGACAGCTCACGTCCCGTCTGCCAAGCGAGAGACAGCTCACGTCCCGTCTGCCAAGCGAGAGACTGTTTACGTCCCGTCTGCCCAGCGAGAGACTGTTCACGTCCCGTCTGCCAAGCGAGAGACTGCTCACGTCCCGTCTGCCAAGCGAGAGACTGCTCACGTCCCGTCTGCCCAGCGAGAGACTGTTCACGTCCCGTCTGCCAAGCGAGAGACTGCTCACGTCCCGTCTGCCCAGCGAGAGACAGCTCACGTCCCGTCTGCCAAGCGAGAGACTGCTCACGTCCCGTCTGCCAAGCGAGAGACTGTTCACGTCCCGTCTGCCAAGCGAGAGACTGCTCACGTCCCGTCTGCCCAGCGAGAGACAGCTCACGTCCCGTCTGCCAAGCGAGAGACAGCTCACGTCCCGTCTGCCAAGCGAGAGACTGCTCACGTCCCGTCTGCCCAGCGAGAGACTGCTCACGTCCCGTCTGCCAAGCGAGAGACTGTTTACGTCCCGTCTGCCCAGCGAGAGACTGCTCACGTCCCGTCTGCCAAGCGAGAGACAGCTCACGTCCCGTCTGCCAAGCGAGAGACTGCTCACGTCCCGTCTGCCCAGCGAGAGACTGCTCACGTCCCGTCTGCCAAGCGAGAGACTGCTCACGTCCCGTCTGCCAAGCGAGAGACTGCTCACGTCCCGTCTGCCAAGCGAGAGACTGTTTACGTCCCGTCTGCCCAGCGTGAGACAGCTCACGTCCCGTCTGCCCAGCGAGAGACTGCTCACGTCCCGTCTGCCAAGCGAGAGACTGCTCACGTCCCGTCTGCCAAGCGAGAGACTGCTCACGTCCCGTCTGCCCAGCGAGAGACTGTTCACGTCCCGTCTGCCAAGCGAGAGACAGCTCACGTCCCGTCTGCCCAGCGAGAGACTGCTCACGTCCCGTCTGCCAAGCGAGAGACTGCTCACGTCCCGTCTGCCAAGCGAGAGACTGCTCACGTCCCGTCTGCCCAGCGAGAGACTGCTCACGTCCCGTCTGCCAAGCGAGAGACTGTTCACGTCCCGTCTGCCAAGCGAGAGACTGTTCACGTCCCGTCTGCCAAGCGAGAGACTGTTTACGTCCCGTCTGCCAAGCGAGAGACTGTTTACGTCCCGTCTGCCAAGCGAGAGACTGTTCAGAGATCCCCTTTGGCGTGGCCGCCAAGGTTGTGACGGACTATCTGGAGCGACTGGCTCAGATCTTGGAGATGCCAGTCTTTGCTGTTCCAGTACCTGAGGCAGAGTCAATGCCTGTTCCAGAGGTAGAGCCAATGCCTGCTCCAGAGGCAGAGCCTATGCCTGTTCCAGAGCTGGAGCCCATGTCGGTTCTGGACCCTGTGTTTGTTTCTGTGTTTGTGTCTGTCCTTGTGATGATTTCCATTTTAGTGGCTCTTCCTGAGCCGGTGGCTGCTATTCCAGAGCCGGAGGCAGAGCCAATGCCTGTTCCAGAGCTGGAGACAGAGCCAGTGCCTTTTCCAGAGCCGGAGGCAGAGCCAGTGTCTGTTTCGGAGCCGGAAGCAGAGCCAATGCCAGTTCCAGTGTTTGTTCCTGTGTTTGTGTCTGTTTTTGTGGCTGTTGCAGTTCTGGTGTCTGTTCCCGAGCCGATGTCTGTTCCAGAGCCGGTGTCTGTTCCCGGGCCGGTGTCTGTTCCAGAGCCGGTGTCTGTTCCCGAGCCGGTGTCTGTTCCAGAGCCGGAGGCAGAGCCAGTGCCTGTTCCCGAGCCGGTGTCTGGTCCCGAGCCGGTGCCTGCTCCTGAGAGAGCATCTCCGCCCTGGCCACCCGAAGGGTCTGCTCCGCCCTGGCCACCTGAGTGGTCTTCACCGCCCTGGCCGCCCGAGGGGTCTTCACCTCCCTGGCCGCCCAAGGGGTCTTCACCTCCCTGGCCACCCGAAAGGTCTGCTCCGCCCTGGCCACCCGAGTGGTCTTCACCGCCCTGGCCGCCCGAGTGGTCTTCACCGCCCTGGCCACCCGAGGGGTCTTCACCTCCCTGGCCGCCCAAGGGGTCTTCACCTCCCTGGCCACCCGAAAGGTCTGCTCCGCCCTGGCCACCCGAGTGGTCTTCACCGCCCTGGCCGCCCGAGGGGTCTTCACCGCCCTGGCCGCCCGAAGGGTCTTCACCGCCCTGGCCACCCGAGGGGTCTTCTCCGCCCTGGCCACCCGAAGGGTCTTCAGCGCCCTGGCCACCCGAGGGGTCTTCACCGCCCTGGCCACCCGAGGGGTCTTCACCGTGTCTGGATGTGTTCCCTTCTTTGTCCACTAGATGTCCTCCTTCCCCACTGTGTCATTCACTTCTGGAACTACATTTCCCACGATCCTTGTTTTATCATGGGGGGGGGGGGTTGTGTTGAGTCCTGGCATAGTCCTTACAACTCAGTTATTAGTTATAATTAAATAAAATAATGTAAAATAAATAGGCCTATGAAGCTCAAATACCCAACAGCATTAGTTTGAGTTATGTGGGCGTTTTAGAGAACCATTAGAGAAACTCTGAGATCAGTCTGAGAGGAGAAACAATCCAGACATTTGATCAGAAATGAAGAACAAACGTCCTGAAGAGAGTTACAGGAGAGAGCAGAGACAAACACTCTCAGGAAATCAAGACAAGATCAAACTGTTGCTTTAAGATGTTTTTAACATGTCATAGGTCAGTGTTTTTCTGTTGAATGTCACACTGTTGACTGACAGGAAGTTGAGGCGTACAGGAGCTCAAAGTGTCAATGATCAAAGTGTGAAATAATCATCAGAAATAGAGTTAGACGGTCACATGCATTAACACTTATAGATATTTTATCTGATTGTAGAGTTTCACTCCACTTTACTCTACAGAGCAGCTTCACATCAGCACGTCTGTCATTTTATCAGTTTTGAAGAGTTTGTCTTTTCATATTTGTGGACTGAAACTGATGAAGATGTTTCTCCCTGTTTTGCTCTGCTTGTGTTTCTGGCGTCTGGATGGTGAGTTTAATGTGTTTTTATGACTTCAGTTGTTTCTGTTCTGGTATCATGTAATAAATGTCTGGTTAGTTTAGTCGAGGAGGATCAACATTCACTGTTATTCTCATAGAAATAATTTAACTGTGATTTTACTGTCAGATCAAGTTTCAATTCAGCTGAAAACTCAGTTATTATGGATTGATTGTAAATATGAAGTTCAGATAATCAACAGCTTTAGTTTTAGTGTGACGTTAAACAGTTCAGTAAAAGTGTATTTTTATATTATACCCAATATATTTCTCTTTTCATTCATCATCTTTTATCTTTGCACTGCTGCAGAATTATTAATTTCACATTTAAATGATTAAAAGTATTTTAGTGAACTTCATCAAACCAAAAACAAGAGATTTTAAAGCTTTAATCTGTGAAAAACTCTGTTCTTTAGGAGTGGTTTGTGATTATGGTTTTAGGCCAATGTCAGTGTCAGTGATGGAGGGAGATTCAGTCTCTCTAAACTCTGATCTCACTGAAATAAAGGATGATGATGTGATTCAGTGGAGGTTTAATCGCACTTTAATAGCAGAAATCAATCAACGGGCCGACCGATTCACTGTATACGATGATGTTCTTGATGGGAGATTCAGAGACAGACTGAAGCTGGACAATCAAACTGGATCTCTGACCATCACAAACGCCACAACTGAACATGAAGGAGAATATGAACTACTGATCAACGGTGTGTTCAGAGAGAGATTCAGTCTCAATGTCTTCGGTGAGTCAAAAATTTATTTCACTTGTTTTATATTTTAATCATCACAAATATACCATTAATAATTTAAACTGTTTTTTTTTTTTGCTTTTGAAGTTTGATGATGATATCCATATTTATTTTTATAAACCATCAAATGATTGTGTTAATTTGTGACGAACCCTATTTCTGTTTGTTCTTTGTGTGTGCATGTGCGTGTGTGTGTGGTGATTCAGGACTGAAGTCAGTGTTTGAGGGAGATTCAGTCTCTATAAAGTCTGGTCTCACTGAAATAAAGGATGCTGATGTGATTCTGTGGAGGTTTGGATATGAAAACACTTTAATAGCAGAAATCAATGTAACGGCCGACAGATTCACTGTATATGATGATGTTCTTGATGGGAGATTCAGAGACAGACTGAAGCTGGACAATCAAACTGGATCTCTGACCATCACACACATCACAACTGAACATGAAGGACGTTATGAACTACTGATCAACAGTGAGATCAAGAGATTCTTTCTCACTGTCATTTGTGAGTTCAAAAATGTTTACACCTATTTTTTTTTTAATTCAAATGAATTCATACACCATTTTGTTTTGCGTATTTTATATTGTTTATTTTTAATATAAATTTTAAAGTATTCAATTTAGTAAACCATTATAAAGTGATTTAACAGTATTAATCTGTGATAAACCCTGTTTCTGTTTGTTCTCTGTGTGTTTGACAGATGAAGTGAAGTTAGTGTCAGTGATGGAGGGAGATTCAGTCTCTCTAAACTCTGATCTCACTGAAATAAAGGATAATGATGAGATTCAGTGGATGTTTGGAGATGGAAAGACTTTAATAGCAGAAATCAATGTAACGGCCGACAGATTCACTGTATATGATGATGTTCTTGATGGGAGATTCAGAGACAGACTGAAGCTGGACGATCAAACTGGATCTCTGACCATCACAAACACCACAACTGAACATGCTGGAGTTTATGAACTATGGATCAACAGTGCGATCAGAGAGAGTTTCTTTCTCATTGTTATTGGTGAGTTCAAAAATGTTTACACCTGTTTTTGTTTTTTTTATATTCAAATGAATTCATACACCATTTTGTTTTTCGTATATTATATTGTTTATTTTTAATATAAATTTTAAAGTATTCAATTTAGTAAACCATTATAAAGTGATTTATGTCTGAAAGCCTATTTGTTCAGCGCTGATATTTCCTAAGTGCGCTCATGCTCCATCACGTGAACTGCGCCTGGAAAGGAATGCGCGCGCCTAAGTTATTCGCGCCTCAGATATTTGCGCCTCAGTTATTCGCGCTCAGAGATGATGAGAGGATTCTCAGAGACCCCTTCCTTTACTTTTGTGTGCGTTTTATGAAAAACAAGTAAGTTCTGACTACTGTTGTATGTTTATACTATGCTTTGAACTTTATTTATGTTCATTCAAACTCGTTTATTCTGTGTGATTTGTGTAGTCATGAAACAGAGCGTGCTGTAATAGTTAATATGTTTTCTGTGGGTAAATAATTAGCCCATCTATACGTCGATATAGACCTCTTTGTGTTGTATATTTAGACATATAATTCCGTGTTCGGATGCAGCATTTACTGTTTATTTGATGCTACAGCGTTATAGCGATATAATGTTATATTTTGCATAGTCACTTAAAGGTGCAGTAGTACACCATAAAAGGGCATATAGTGACGTATTCTGTACTGGATTAATGTTAACTATTACTTTCATTACTATACTGTTGTGAATGATGACAATAAGTATATTATAGTATTCTTTATTTGTTTATTATCATTTCATTATTTATTTTTTCTTTCTTTCTGTTTAGACCACACACACACAGCATATACACATGCAAACTTGTATATTGGCATCCTGGTCTGTGAAATAAAAGGATGATAAAGGATTCTCTGGCCGGAATCTTTCTGTAGTGTTCCCATCCTACAAAGAACCACTAGTCCATACTTTACATTGGTCCTTCGAGCCGGAGCTAGGGTTTTCCTCGACACTATGGAGTCATCAACTGAAGGTCAGCAGCTGGAGTCATTGGATCGACCCAAGAGAGAAACCCGTCCACCTGCACATTTGGCCCAGTACGAAGTCACTCTTCTGCCCTCTCAACAGCCTGTGGTCCAAACCTCCTCTACGCCTGTAGGACAACCAGACCAGGCTCAGTCAACCAGGGCTAGGAGTTTGACAAGTTATCGGTCAGCTACACAGTCACGACGGTCCTCTCGGTTATCTTACGGACTCCATCTGTTTCGAAGTACGTCTGATATACAAGAAGCGGCTTTAGAGGAGGAGATCAAAGGATTGGAGCTAGCTGATCTGCAACAGGAAATAGAAGAAGAAAGGAAAGCTGACTTAGAAGCAGCAGCATTGGATGCACAAGCCAGAGAAGGACAGCGACTACAGGAGGAAGCACATTTGGCTAAAGAGAGAATAGCTAGAGAAATGGGGAGACGCAGGCGCTTGAAGAAACTCGAGAAGGAGGTACACATTGCCAGTCTTGTAAAGACCTACCTGACAGGGACGAACAATGAATCATTGTCTACGTCAGCTCCTGCTGTATTCTCCAAGTTACCTCTGTCATCACCATTGACTCAACAGCCACCTCTGGTGCCATTGGTTCCCATGCAGTACCCACCTGTACAGCAACCAAATCTAGCGCCAGTTCAGGTAGCATCTTCCTCCACTGTTCCTTATCAGGTATTGGCACCATCTGCTAGTCCCGTCGCAAGTGCCCAAATCAGTGTTCCTGTTAGCACAGCACCGATTGCAGTACCAGTCTCTGTACTTCCATCTGCGCCCGTCTCATTTGCTCCCATTCCCTCCATGGTAACTACTCAGGAAGGTGGAGTGTTGCCGATGACAAGATCTTCTGTCACAACTAGTCTCCCGTCTCAGTACCAAGGGGCTCCAACTACCAGTACAAGTTTCATAATGGCACCACCACCTCCTATAGCTGCATCACCAGTTCAGATGGCATCACCATGGACTTACCCGGGTATGGAGACCTTGATTGCTACATCTTATGGCATTCCCAAACCGACACTTCCTTTTTTCGAGAGTGGCAAAGAAAGTGATTTTGCACTTTTGAAGATGGCGCTTGACAACTTGATGAATAGTCACCCTCATCTCAGCGAGCACTATAAATACCAAGTTCTCCTGGGCCAGCTCAAACTTCAGAGTGCTCTGCAGTTGGCCAAATCATACATGTATGACCCTGCACCGTATACAGCAGCATTGGGGGCTCTGCAAGATAAATATGGCCAGCCAAGACAATTGGTGCAAAGTGAACTTGGGGCAATCCTCAACTCCCCAGCCATTAAGTCAGGAGACGCAGATGCATTTGACTCCTTTGCCCTCTCGGTGCAGTCGCTTGTCGGTATGCTACGCACTTTAGAGGGACCGGTTGGATACGAGCTCAAGTGTGGTTCCCATGTTGACCGTCTTTTAAGCAAAATGTCTCCTTCCTACAGAGATGGATTTGTGGAATATTGTCTCGTTCGCGGCATACTGCAGCCAGGTTCAGAGCTCACCTACTCCTTGCCCGACCTCGCTGCATGGCTCCAGATGAAGGCTCAAGCCAAGCGTCTCGCCAGTCGTGCTACTTTTCTCTATAACTCTACAGGGCCTACCTTACCAAAGCGAGATCAACGTAGCCAAAAGTCCAAAGATAGAACAGCATCAGTCTTCCTCTGCTCTGGAGAGGCAGCTGACAAGGAGACTTTTCCCTATCGAAATCCCAAGCTTTCAAACTCAGTCCTTATTGTCCGTTTTGCAATAATAAGGAGCACTACCTTAACTCATGCTCGGACTTCAAGAAACTGAGTACAGCTGAGATCAAGAGGTGGATCCATGAAGGTGATAGATGTTGGAAATGCGGCCGCGGCCACAAAGCTACAGCCTGCACCCTTAAACGCCCATGTAAGCTTTGCAAAGAGAAACACCTTACAGTCCTGCATGATGTTATCCAAGAGTCATCCCATAAAGTGCTGATGGTTAGAAATCCGAAGCCCATTGTCTACATTGAGCAGCCTAGAAGCCCTCAGAGAGTGTTGCTGAAGATTGTCAAAGTACTTCTGCATCATGGAGACCGCATTCTTGAGACATTTGCAGTGCTCGATGATGGATCGGAGAGAACTATTATCCTTCCACAGGCTGTAAAGCAACTACAACTCTCTCAGCATCCAGAGACACTTCATCTGAGGACAGTACAGCAAGAGGTGAAAGAGCTGAAAGGTTCTTCAGTTAGCTTTCATGTATCCCCCATCTTCAAGCCAAACAAGAAGTTTTGGATTCCACATGCTTTCACAGCAAGCAGTTTGAGCTTATCTGAACACACGTATCCAGTAGAAGCTCTCCAGAAGCGCTATGAGTATCTCAAAGGACTTCCTTTGACACTTATCCACAGAGCCCAACCTCTGCTCCTCATCGGTTCTGATATGCCTCAGCTTCTCACTCCTACCCAGCCAGTCAGAGCAGGCCCATCTGGTGGTCCTATAGCCATCTGCACGAGGCTAGGTTGGTCCTTGCAAGGTCCTTCTGACATTATGCCAGTCTCTTCTCACCAGTCTTCCTGTCTGCACATCGCCACTGAGTCTTCGCATTCTGAACTCCTCAGAAATGTGGAACGTCTTTGGCACATTGACACAGTCCCCTATGTCAGTGAGAAGACTGCAATGCGTTCCAAGCAAGACCAGCAGGCACTCATCCTCTTACAGACAGCCTCCAAACGTGTATCTGTCGATGGTACCCAGCGCTACGCTACTCCACTGTTGCGTCGTCAGCCATTTATCAAACTCTGTGCTCAGCAAGATGCCGTGATGCCAAACCTACGCAGCACTGAGCGCCGGTTGGCTAAGGACCCTGTGCGAGCAGCCTCATACTGCAAGGAGATGGATAAACTTGTTCAGTCTGGCTATGTTGCAGAAATCTTAACAGAAGAAGCAGCAAAGTCCACAGAGTCGTGGTATGTACCTCATCATATGGTGCACCACAATGGAAAGGACAGAGTGGTCTTTAACTGCTCCTTTTCCTTTAATGGCCTGTCCCTGAATGACCAACTCCTGCCGGGACCAACGCTCGGTCCGACCATGATTGGAGTCCTGATGCGGTTCAGATGTCATGCTGTGGCCATCAGCGGAGATATTAAGTCGATGTTCCATCAGATCCGCTTGTTACCCAGTGACAAACCACTTCTACGATTCCTGTGGCGTGACATGCAGAGGACATCGGAACCACGCATATTCCAATGGGAGGTGTTACCATTCGGAACGACGTGTAGCCCCTGTTGTGCAGTCTTTGCTCTGCAGCAGCACGTCAGAGATCACGAGCCACCAGATTCTCCTCTCATGCACGTGATCGAGCACTCGTTCTATGTCGACAATTGCCTCCACAGTGTTAGTAAACCTGAGGATGCCAAGGTTCTAGTTGATGATCTACGAGCGCTTCTGAACAAGGGAGGTTTCGAGATCCGGCAATGGGCTAGTAACATGCCTGAAGTTGTAGCAAATCTACCTCCTGAAGCACAGTCAGCTAGTAGTGAGCTATGGCTATCCAAGGCCAGCGACAACCTCCAAGAACCCACGCTTGGACTCTGCTGGGATTGTTTGAATGATACCCTGGGTTACAAACAGCGTCAAGCTGAATGTTCAGACGCTACTCTGCGTAACGTCTACAGTGTTCTTGCCAAGCTTTACGATCCGTTGGGATACATTGTGCCATTTACGACAAGATGTAAAGTGCTTGTTCAGGACATGTGGAAGGCCAATATTGGTTGGGACGACAAGATCCAACCCGCTGACCTTCTGGAGAAATGGTCAAGTTGGGTGCAAGAAATTCCCACTTTGCAACATCTAAAGCTGCCTCGTCCATATGCACCAGCCATTGCCGATACTGCCAACGCAACCCGTCACATTCACATTTTCTGTGATGCTTCGCAGCGCGCCTATGGATCAGTAGCTTACATGCAGACGACAGATTATGATCAGCAAGTCTATGTCTCCTTCGTGTTTGCTAGATCGAGAGTTGCACCCCGTAAGCTGCTGTCTATTCCACGGCTTGAGCTCAGTGCCGCGCTTACAGGCGCACAGTTGGCTAGATTGATCGAGACAGAGCTTGCAGTACCATCTGAGCATATCACTCTTTGGTCAGACTCCACAACTGTACTGCACTGGATCAAATCAGAATCTTGCCGTTATAAAGTGTTTGTGGGAACACGCATCGCAGAAATCCAGAACCTGACCAACCCTGTTCAATGGCGGTATGTTGACACTCTAAGTAATCCAGCTGATGATATAACCCGCGGACTCACTCTGCAAGAGATGGTACAGGATCATCGCTGGAACAAAGGTCCACATTTTCTCCGTTTGTCTGAAAGGGAATGGCCCAAAATGCCCTTATTTGAGCCAGAACTAGACCCCACCGAGTTTAGAAAGTCTGCCTTCGTTGGAACTGTGTCCAGCATCTTGCCCACACCACTTCCGGATCCCAGTAAGTTCTCCAGCTGGAAAGAGCTTCTTAAGGAAACTGCTAGCTCCTTTCACGGGGCGGCTGAGGATAAAACTACAGTACCCCTTTCCGCTGCCGATTTTCTGCAAGCAGAGAAGCTAATGTTACAGAAGGTTCAAGAGGACTGCTTTGCTGAAGAATTGAGGGCTCTCAAAGCTGGACGTACTCTTCCGTCAGACAGTCGTCTTGCATCTCTGTCACCAGAATATAAAGGAGCCACGGAGCTACTCAAAGTTGGTGGCAGGTTAAGTCATGCTGAAGGACTAGACCCTGATACTATCCACCCAGTTATCCTGGACCCAAGCCATCCGGTGACAAAGCTTATCATCAAGGATTTTGATGAGTCACTACTGCACCCTGGGCCAGAACGGGTTCTTGCCGAGATCAGACGCAGGTTTTGGATTATCCGTGGTAGAGAGGCCATTCGAAAGCATCAGCATTCATGTCTGGAGTGCCGACGATGGAGAGCAAAACCTGATGTACCGAAGATGGCAGATTATCCACCAGCTCGGTTACGACTCCATAAGCCACCGTTCTATTCAACTGGAGTTGATTGCTTCGGGCCTTTCCAAGTACGGATCGGGCGCCGCACTGAAAAGAGGTGGGGCATTGTCTACAAATGCATGACAACTCGCTCGGTGCATCTGGATCTATTGGAAAGCCTCGATACAGATGCTTTCCTGCTGTCACTAAGGAGATTCATCTCTCGGCGTGGCAGACCGTTCGAACTCCTCATGGACAATGGTACCAACTTTGTCGGTGGAGAGAGAGAGTTACGTGAGGCCGTTGCTGCTATGGCACCTCAGTGGAGAGAGCAACTCGCTGAACAGCAGATATCCTTCCGATTCAATCCTCCAAGTGCGCCGCACTTTGGTGGCACATGGGAGAGGGAAGTGAAGTCTATCAAGACTGCTCTTCGTGTTGTCCTCAAAGATCAGACTGTTCCTGAACCTGTCCTAATGACAATTCTAGTAGAAGTCGAGGGCATAATGAATGCGAAACCCTTAGGCTACTTGTCATCAGATGCCTCTGATCCAGATCCGGTCACGCCTAACCTCCTCTTAATGGGCCGACACGACTCATCGCTTCCTCAAGCAGTTTATGACCCCAGTGACCTCGGGAGAAGACGCTGGAGGCACAGTCAAGTCATTGCTGACCGCTTTTGGTCATCCTTCATCAGCCACTACCTACCAGGGCTACAAGAACGCAGTAAGTGGAGGAAAGACGTTAAGCCACTCTCCATCGGTGATGTTGTTGTAATTGTGGATCCCCAACTCCCTCGAGCGTCATGGCCCGTAGGACGGATTACCCAGACTCATCCAGGAGCAGATGGACGCGTACGAACGATCAGTGTTCAAGTGAAGGACCGTACTTGCATTCGTCCAGTCGCCCGGATCATCCTGCTCCCAGCTCTGGAGGACGAGGATGAAGAAGAGACTAACAAATAGACTTTCTCCTATTCTTTCAACTGCCATACGGACAGTTGGGGGCGGCTTTGTCTGAAAGCCTATTTGTTCAGCGCTGATATTTCCTAAGTGCGCTCATGCTCCATCACGTGAACTGCGCCTGGAAAGGAATGCGCGCGCCTAAGTTATTCGCGCCTCAGATATTTGCGCCTCAGTTATTCGCGCTCAGAGATGATGAGAGGATTCTCAGAGACCCCTTCCTTTACTTTTGTGTGCGTTTTATGAAAAACAAGTAAGTTCTGACTACTGTTGTATGTTTATACTATGCTTTGAACTTTATTTATGTTCATTCAAACTCGTTTATTCTGTGTGATTTGTGTAGTCATGAAACAGAGCGTGCTGTAATAGTTAATATGTTTTCTGTGGGTAAATAATTAGCCCATCTATACGTCGATATAGACCTCTTTGTGTTGTATATTTAGACATATAATTCCGTGTTCGGATGCAGCATTTACTGTTTATTTGATGCTACAGCGTTATAGCGATATAATGTTATATTTTGCATAGTCACTTAAAGGTGCAGTAGTACACCATAAAAGGGCATATAGTGACGTATTCTGTACTGGATTAATGTTAACTATTACTTTCATTACTATACTGTTGTGAATGATGACAATAAGTATATTATAGTATTCTTTATTTGTTTATTATCATTTCATTATTTATTTTTTCTTTCTTTCTGTTTAGACCACACACACACAGCATATACACATGCAAACTTGTATATTGGCATCCTGGTCTGTGAAATAAAAGGATGATAAAGGATTCTCTGGCCGGAATCTTTCTGTAGTGTTCCCATCCTACAAAGAACCACTAGTCCATACTTTACAATTTAACAGTATTAATCTGTGATAAACCCTGTTTCTGTTTGTTCTCTGTGTGTTTGACAGATGAAGTGAAGTCAGTGTCAGTGATGGAGGGAGATTCAGTCTCTCTAAACTCTGACACTGAAATAAAAGATAATAATGTGATTCAGTGGATGTTTGAAGATGGAAAGACTTTAATAGCAGAAATCAATAAAATGGCCGACAGAATCACTGTATATTATGATGATCTTGATGGGAGATTCAGAGACAGACTGAAGCTGGACAATCAAACTGGATCTCTGACCATCACAAACACCACAACTGAACATGCTGGAGATTATCTACTAGTGATGTTGTCAGGAAAAAGATTGTCATCAAAATTATTCAGAGTTTCTGTCTATAGTGAGTAGAGATCATCTTTCTCTTCTTCTTTCATATTGTCATGATGTGGTTTTGTGTCTTGTCAATTTGTATTCAGTTGTTCCCTGTCTAGTTATTATCCCAGGTGTTTCTCATTTCTCATGCCCCCTTGTTACCTTGCCTAGCTCGTTTGTCCCTATTATGTGTTCCTGTCTTGTCTTTGTGAGTTCTTGTTTAATGTCGAGTGGTCGATGTGGGTTGTTCTTGAGTCTAAAGTCTAGTCTGTTGAAGTCTGTAGTCTGTTTGAGTTTTGAGCGTGTTAAATAAAACGTGTGCTGCACTTGGATCCAACGCCTCCTTTCTTCAACCGCACTACCACCGTCACAGAAGAACTCACCGCATCGTGATCTAGCAGCCATGCCTCTCTGGAGTCCTGACGTCCAGATTCTTCGTCTCCGTCAAGAAAGTCGGACCATAGAACGGTACGTCGCGGAGTTTCTTGAGCTGGCTCATCTCGCGCAAATGAGCACCCAGTGCTTGAAGATCTTCTTCCGCGGGGGATTAGAGGAACCACTCCGGTCTCTGATGCCCGAACCTGATCCGTACGGGTCTTTGGAGTGGTATATTGACCTGGCCCTGTTGTGGAGCGGCTCTGCGTTTACTGTGGGAGAGCAAGCAGCGAGAGCCCGCGACTCACGTCAGCTCAGCCGAGCCCGTGCTTCACGTCAGCCCAGCCGAGCCCGTGCTTCACGTGAGCCCCGCGAGTGAATCTCCGGTTCAAGTGAGTGCTGAGTCTCCTGTTCAAGTGAGTGCTGAGTCTCCTGTTCAAGTGAGCGCTGAGTCTCCTGTTCAAGTGAGTGCTGAGTCTCCTGTTCAAGTGAGTGCTGAGTCTCCTGTTCAAGTGAGTGCTGAGTCTCCTGTTCAAGTGAGTGCTGAGTCTCCTGTTCAAGTGAGCGCTGAGTCTCCTGTTCAAGTGAGTGCTGAGTCTCCTGTTCAAGTGAGTGCTGAGTCTCCTGTTCAAGTGAGTGCTGAGTCTCCTGTTCAAGTGAGCGCTGATTCTCCTGTTCAAGTGAGTGCTGAGTCTCCTGTTCAAGTGAGCGCTGAGTCTCCTGTTCAAGTGAGTGCTGAGTCTCCTGTTCAAGTGAGCGCTGAGTCTCCTGTTCAAGTGAATGAGTCTCCTGTTCAAGTGAGCGCTGAGTCTCCTGTTCAAGTGAATGAGTCTCCTGTTCAAGTGAGTGCTGAGTCTCCTGTTCAAGTGAATGAGTCTCCTGTTCAAGTGAGCGCTGAGTCTCCTGTTCAAGTGAGTGCTGAGTCTCCTGTTCAAGTGAGTGCTGAGTCTCCTGTTCAAGTGAGTGCTGAGTCTCCTGTTCAAGTGAGCGCTGATTCTCCTGTTCAAGTGAGTGCTGAGTCTCCTGTTCAAGTGAGCGCTGAGTCTCCTGTTCAAGTGAGCGCTGAGTCTCCTGTTCAAGTGAGTGCTGAGTCTCCTGTTCAAGTGAGTGCTGAGTCTCCTGTTCAAGTGAGTGCTGAGTCTCCTGTTCAAGTGAGCGCTGAGTCTCCTGTTCAAGTGAGTGCTGAGTCTCCTGTTCAAGTGAGTGCTGAGTCTCCTGTTCAAGTGAATGAGTCTCCTGTTCAAGTGAATGAGTCTCCTGTTCAAGTGAATGAGTCTTCTGTTCAAGTGAATGAGTCTTCTGTTCAAGTGAATGAGTCTCCTGTTCAAGTGAATGAGTCTCCTGTTCAAGTGAATGAGTCTCCTGTTCAAGTGAATGAGTCTCCTGTTCAAGTGAATGAGTCTCCTGTTCAAGTGAATGAGTCTCCTGTTCAAGTCAATGAGTCTCCTGTTCAAGTGAATGAGTCTCCTGTTCAAGTGAATGAGTCTTCTGTTCAAGTGAATGAGTCTCCTGTTCAAGTGAATGAGTCTCCTGTTCAAGTGAGTGATGAGTCTTCAAGTCAAGTGAGTGAGTTGTCCAGCCCAGCGAGTGTGTCTAGCCCTGTGACGCGCCGCCGCAAGAGGAGGAGAAGGAGGACTCGTTCGGTTCGCCAGGCACCGGTGAGCGTACCCGGACTCCTCGCCCTGCCGGCCCCGCCTCTGCGCCTCGCCCCGCTGGCTTTCAAGCTCCTTGAGGCGTTTCCTGAGCCTGTCTACTGTCCGGAGGTTCCCTCCATAGATTTCCCCAAGTATTTTTTTTGGGGGGGGGGGGCAGTAGGTACTCTGTGGGGGCCATGGAGGCGACGTTGACATGGCCCTTGCATCGTCCTGCTCCGCCCTGGCCTTGTCCTGAGTCTGGCCTGAGTCTTGTCCTGAGTCTGGCCTCGTCCTGCTCCGCCCTGGCCTTCGCCTCGTCCTGCTCCGTCCACGCTCGGCGGCCCAGGCCCGCCTTGGCTATCTCCTGGTCCCGTTCCTCTGCACGGGCCTGGCCCTTCGTCCCTCCCCCAAGACTGTCTCCGCTTCACTGCCCTCCTGAACTTTTTGTTGTTTTTATGGGCGTCGGGAGCCGGCCATATGGGGTGGGCTATGTCATGATGTGGTTTTGTGTCTTGTCAATTTGTATTTAGTTGTTCCCTGTCTAGTTATTATCCCAGGTGTTTCTCATTTCTCACGCCCCCTTGTTACCTTGCCTAGCTCGTTTGTCCCTATTATTTAAGCCCTGTGTTCCTGCCTTTTTTTTGTGAGTTCTTGTTTAATGTCGATGTGGGTTGTTCTTGAGTCTAAAGTCTAGTCTGTTGAAGTCTGTAGTCTGTTTGAGTTTTGAGCGTGTTAAAACGTGTGCTGCACTTGGATCCAACGCCTCCTTTCTTCAACCGCACTACCACCGTCGCACATCTTCTCTTTCAAATATTCTTATTTACTATTTATATACTGTATATTTACTATAATATAAAATAGTAACGGGCAATCATAATAATTAAGTTAAATATAAAAGATTTTTTATCACCATCAAATGAAAAACATTTTTAGTATAACATCAACTTCTTCACAGTTAACAGGAATCGCAGCTTTTCTTTGTAAATAATACTGAGTTCTCTGAATATTTGGGTCTCGGGACTCTTCTAAAATAGATGATTTTACAGGATGATTTCTTTGTCTCAGAGAAAACTTTACAAAAAACACAAATATTTACATATTGAATTGTTGAATCGTTTATACTGTAGTTTGAGATGACAGACAGTATAAAAATCTCATTTGGAACCAAATATATTATTGTTGATTAGATTTGATCATATTTCTGTATTCATAAATATTAGTTGATGTCAGCGCTGATATTAGTGTTTATTGACTGATCTGATGTCAGTTTGATGTGTTTATTCCTCAGACTCTGTCCACTGCTGTGGTCCTACTGAAGCTGTGATCCGATTGGTCCTTTCTGCTCTGGTGGGCGTGGCTACTGTCAGCATTCTGGTTTATGACATCAGATCCAGAAGAGCTGAAAGAGATCAAGCACATAATATTCACACATCAGGTGCATGATTGATGATGTCATTTCTCACAAACTGATTTGCCAAATATATATTTGTGAGGTTTATTAATTTTTAGCTTTATATTTTTTATCTTTTCTACTGAAATCTAAAGCAGAACGCTGAACTTTAAAGGTTCTTCAAGTGTGTTATTTGCTCTTCTAGTGTTTTTTTTCATAATAAATACTGAATAAATGAGCTTGACGATTTTTGAGGTTTAAAAAACATCTTATTTGTAATGCTTTATTGTTTATATTTCTCTCAGATACATAATAATAATAAAGAGACACAGATCTCACTTTAAACTGCTGTATATTTGCTGTATGTATTTTCTTGCCTTTATCAATAAAGTTTCTCACTCTGAGGTTCAAGAGTCTCTCCGTGTTTTATTACATTTATTATGTCGAGCGCCTCGTGGAGGAATACTAACTTTATGTAGATATTATTTAACAATACTGATAGGCCTACTGTTTTTCTATCTACAATAATAAACAAACAACTTCCACCTGAGAAAATACTGATTTGGGACACATTATAATATACTTTGAGATCACAGTGAAATACATAAACACAACATATCGATCCTCCATTTCCTCCGACAGGGAATGATAAAGTCTTTAAATCGCTAGTGTGATTTGTCTCTGTGGTCTCGTCTGAGGAGCAACTCCTCCATCTAGTGGCTCACCCTGATATGGAAGCTTGTTTCCGCCACTGAATAAAAAAATAAAATAAATAATTGCGACTTTTTATCTCACAATTCTGACTTTTTTTCTCACAATTGCGAGATAAAAAGTCCGAATGGCGTGATATAAAGTCGCAATTGCGAGTTATAAAGTCAGAATTGCGAGATATAAAGTCAGAATTGCGTGATATAAAGTCGCAATTGCGAGATAAAAAGTCAGAATTGCGAGATATAAAGTCGCAATTGCGAGTTATAAAGTCAGAATTGCGAGATAAAAAGTCAGAATTGCGTGATATAAAGTCGCAATTGCGAGTTATAAAGTCAGAATTGCGAGACATAAAGTCATAATTGCGTGATATAAAGTCGCAATGCGAGTTATAAAGTCAGAATTGCGTGATATAAAGTCGCAATTGCGAGTTTTAAAGTCAGAATTGCATGATATAAAGTCAGAATTGTGAGATTTAAACTCTTCTGATGGGGGAAAAAGAATTGGCCTAATAAGTCGCAATTGCGAGTTTATATCTCACAATTCTGAGAAAAGATGTCAGAATTTCGACATATAAACTCGCAATTATGTGTTATAAAGTCAGAACTGCGAGATGTAAACTCGCAATTGTGAGAAAAAAAGTCACACTTCTGTCTTTTTTTCTCAGAATTGCGACTTTATATCTCACAATTCTGACTTTTTATCACGCAATTCTGACTTTATATCTCGCAATTCTGACTTTATATCTCGCAATTCTGACTTTATAACACACAATTCTGACTTTATAACTCGCAATTGCGACTTTATATCACGCAATTCTGAGAAATAAAGTCAGAATTGTGAGATATAAACTCGCAATTGTGAGAAAAAAAGTCAGAATTGTGAGAAAAAAAGTCAGAATTGTAAGATAAAAAGTCAAAATTCTTTATAATATTTTTTATTCAATGGCGGAAACAAGCTTCCATATGGAAGCTTGTTTCCGCCACTGAATAAAAAAATAAAATAAATAATTGCGACTTTTTATCTCACAATTCTGACTTTTTTTCTCACAATTGCGAGATAAAAAGTCCGAATTGCGTGATATAAAGTCGCAATTGCGAGTTATAAAGTCAGAATTGCGAGATATAAAGTCAGAATTGCGAGATATAAAGTCAGAATTGCGTGATATAAAGTCGCAATTGCGAGATAAAAAGTCAGAATTGCGAGATATAAAGTCACAATTGCGAGTTATAAAGTCAGAATTGCGAGATAAAAAGTCAGAATTGCGTGATATAAAGTCGCAATTGCGAGTTATAAAGTCAGAATTGCGAGACATAAAGTCAGAATTGCGTGATATAAAGTCGCAAAGCGAGTTATAAAGTCAGAATTGCGTGATATAAAGTCGCAATTGCGAGTTATAAAGTCAGAATTGCATGATATAAAGTCAGAATTGTGAGATTTAAACTATTCTGATGGGGAAAAAAAAATTGGCCTAATAAGTCGCAATTGCGAGTTTATATCTCACAATTCTGAGAAAAGATGTCAGAATTTCGACATATAAACTCGCAATTATGTGTTATAAAGTCAGAATTGCGAGATGTAAACTCGCAATTGTGAGAAAAAAAGTCACACTTCTGTCTTTTTTTCTCAGAATTGCGACTTTATATCACACAATTCTGACTTTATATCTCGCAATTCTGACTTTATATCTCGCAATTCTGACTTTATAACACACAATTCTGACTTTATAACTCGCAATTGCGACTTTATATCACGCAATTCTGAGAAATAAAGTCAGAATTGTGAGATATAAACTCGCAATTGTGAGAAAAAAAGTCAGAATTGTGAGAAAAAAAGTCAGAATTGTAAGATAAAAAGTCACAATTCTTTATTATATTTTTTATTCAATGGCGGAAACAAGCTTCCATACTTCCATACCCTGAACTCACATGTTATCAGGAGTTATTCACTCAGATCCAGTGATTGTTACTCAAGAAAGCCACTAGATGGCGCTGTGTTCAGTGTTATGTGACGAATACACTGTGCAACGAGTAATGAAGAATAAAAGCACATGTTGAAGTGTTCAGAGAAAATAAACGGACATGTTGAGACACTTTATTCAAATCACTGAACAAATCATGATATTCGGAGTGAACTATCAGGATATTTTCTCTTTTTCAGACCATTCTCTGTAAGTCAAGTCACCTTTATTTATATAGCGCTTTTTACAGTACAGACTGTTTCAAATCAGCTTTACAGAGATAACAGGAAAATAATACAGCAAAGTTTGGAGAAAACCATCATTGTCCAGCTAAGTTCAGTTCTCATATAATGGTGTCAGTGCAGGCAGATCAATAATATTGTTGAGCATTTAGAGCGTCACATCCCAGGTGAAAAGGAAATATATTTAAATTGTACTTATTTTGATATACTTAATGTATTTTAAATGTACCGTATTAAATATGTATTAAATGTGCTAAATTGAAACAACTTCAAGTATATTAAGTGTATTTTAATATGTATTTAAGTTCAATTTTAAGGTAATAGTAATATATTTTATTATACTAAAATGTGCTAAAATGGAACCATTTTAAGTACATTTAATGTAATATAATAGCACTTATTTAAAGTGTATTTTAATACACTTTAAATCGACTTTAGAAATACAGCATTAGTATACTTTTAGCTTCACATTAATGCGTTCTAAGTATATTTTAAATATAATTTCAGCTTATTAATAATGTATTAGTAGAACACTGTAGGACCCACTATTAACATATTAAAAATATATTTTTTCCAAAAACCATTTAATATAAAAATAATATATTTTAATGTATTAAAAATACAGTTAAACATTTTAATTCAACAAAACAAATATTTCTACAAAACACACAAACACTTTTTGAAAGATAAACTTTAATGCACTACATCAGTAAAGCATTATGAAAACTCAATAAAATACATTAACATAAAATGCATTGATTTGCAGAGGTATTAAACAGAACAATAAATAAATAAACTAACTGAAAGGAGTAGTTCACTTTTAAAAAAAAACTTTTGCTGATAATTTACTCACCCCCATGTCTTCCAAGATGTCCATGTCTTTCTTTCTTCAGTCGAAAAGAAATTAAGGTTTTTGATGAAAACATTCCAGGATTTTCTCCATATAATGGACTTCACTGGGAACCAAACGGTTCAAGGTCCAATGGCTAACAGTCAATTTGTCATGAAAGCATGAGAATTGGCTCAATTGCGAGAGTCTCGTGCTGAATGCTTGAGAGTTGGCAGCCCTGACAAATCTTTTTTCGAGTCAATTCATTCATTTCGTTCGTTGAATGAACCTAATGACTCGGAAAAAGATTTGTTAATTTTGATGAACGAGTTCGAATAGGAGAGTTATGAACATGCATAACAGAACAGAGCAAGGCGACCATTTGAGCTTATAAAACTTAAACGTTGTTTTTTTTTTTTTAAATAACCGATCGTTTCGCTTGATAAGACCCTTGTTCATCGTCTGGAATCGTTTAAAGCCCTTTGAACAGTTTGCACAGAAACTGTCTTTTGGACCTTGAACCGTTTGGTTCCCAATGAAGTCCATTATATGGAGAAAATCCTGGAATGTTTTCATCAAAAACCTTAATTTCTTTTCAACTGAAGAAAGAATGACCTGGATATCTTGGCATGGGGGTGAGTAAATTATCAGCAAAAGTTTTTTTTTTTTTTAAGTGAACTAATCCTTTAAGTCAAACAAAGTGAAATGCAATAGCAAAAAGTAAAGTGGCCAAGTCGTGAGTAAAAAGAGAAGTTCGTGACTTGTTCAGTCTGCCATAGACTCTTTTGGGGACATCAGAACCACCGAGAGAAATCTGGAAAGAATAAATAAAACAAGCATTAGTATAAACTTGTTCATTTATAATTCTAATAAAAAGCTGTCACTTTGTTACTTAATTCAGAACACTTACTGAAGTATTAGTGCACAAAAAGTCAGATATAATTATTATAACAAATAGGATTTTTCTTTATCATAAAGAATTTTCTAACCATTTCTGAGGTTTCAGGAAGACACAGCTCAGATGCCAGATCTTGGGCTTGAGCTGAATGAACCTCGTTTCATGGACTCCAGGGCCTCTTTGGGAGATGCTAATATCCCTGGAAGCTCTACAAGAAAAAAATAAAGTTGCATGTTATACAAAGTTAGGGCAGAACAAACACTAGTTTGTGTTCTTCATATATAATTTGTATTTTGTTTAAATGATTTAACGAACCATTACTGTAACTTCCACGCTATTATTAAAGTAATTATTCATTATTAATAAAGACAGAACATTCTATTGAAAGTTACAAGTTGGTGACAGCTGATAACGACTTGATTAAATGTAAAAAAGCTGAATACCACACATAAAATCATATAAATCAGTCCCTCGAGAAAAACACGATTATGCGATTGCATAATTCAATGCATAATCAGGCAAAATACATATTCATGCGGGGGACGCAATTTTTCAAATACGTGTTAATATATAATAGGTCACTTAACTAGCTGCTACATGACACACTATATTGACTGTTTTTGTTGTTTTTCACCAACAAAAAGTTACAAATCAAGAGGATCAACTACTACTTACTCCTCATCTACTCACAGGTTTAATAAAAAAATGTCTTTGCAATGTGCAAATTCCTTGGCTAGGCTAAATATTAAATATAAAATCTCTCATTTCATTATTTAACATCGTTTTAATTTCTCAGTGCAAGATATTTAATAATTGGTTTTGTGAAAGCTTATAGTTGGTGATTACAACTTAATTTATTTATCGAATTGACATGAAAACTGACAGCCTACTAATAATGAATTAGATTTTACTATGAATTAAATATCACAAATGTGTAAGTTTTATTAGAGCTTTAAATATATTATAATATTTAAAACACAAGACGTTACTTAGGGACAATCAAGCCTGTTGTGTAATCACCTAAATAACCTTTTTTTCTGCAAACACAGTGTGCAATGTTTTTATAGTTGTTTTATGTCACTGTCTAGATCTATAACATTAAGTTGATAGACGTCAATGGATAGACGATAACTCGCTTTAGTGTCAAATCAACAGAAACGCAGTAATCCACAGAACATCGACATCAACTTCTGAAAATATTTTCTAAACCCAAAGTGAGAATAAAGCCAATTATACTAATCACTTAAACTAATAAACTTACCACCAAGAAGCAAGATCTTTTCTGGCAGTATCTTGCCCTGTCCATGTCGTGGCGGCGCAGCTCTGCGTTGTCCTCTTCACTGCTAAATTGTTCGCGGGAGCTGACGACCTGGTAATCTGCTCGTGTGTTCTCTCAATATTAGATCGGTGCTATCCACATTCACTAGGTCCGAGTCAGTGAAATAACAAAGCAAAATTTGGAAAATACATGATTTCTGTTGAAATATCCGAAGCTATAATGGAATACCACAGACAGTCAGTATCCGCTGTCCGCGCCCCGCCCAACATGTAAGTTCAAATAGCAGTGTGTGATTGGACAATTGCCGGCAAGCTTGTTTTGAAAAGATTGGCTCTGATTGGTCCAAATGAATGCAGCTGGAAATACTAACTAACTAATGGCCACAAAAAAAGAAACAACTCTGTTAATATAAACATAACATGCTTTATAAACAGGTTTTTTATTCATTTTGGCTGAACAAATGTAAGAGTCAAGCTTTAACAAATTTATTTTGTTTTTCTAGTATGTACACCTGATCTTTTATGTTGATGTGTGCAAGTACTGGTATTCAGTTTTGTGGAAAAGACTATTTGATTAATTAATGCAGAAGTATAGAAGTGCATTACTTGTAATTTTTAAACTTTATAAATATATATATATATATATATATATATATATATATATATATATATATAACGTTATTTATATATATATATATATATATATATATATATGTCTCATTTGTTTTTCACAATATTTTTTTAAAGCAGGGCTGAAGCACATGCTACAGTATAACATAAATATTAAAAATATATTGCTCTAGTCCTATACAAGGTTAAATAAGTTATAAGGTTACAAATTGCTATACACACAAAGTAAACACAAAAATTACTTTAATTTAGCAACAAGTATGCTTTCTGTAAATACACTAAAATTTCACTAAAACTATGTTTGTTTTTAGCATATTTCTAAAAGTGTAATTAAGTGTATATTTATTAGCATTGCGTTTCTAGTAAAACATTTTTAAATACAATTAAAATATGTTTGTATTTAGCATATTTCTTAAAAATGTAATTAAATACCAATGTACTTCTAGTACACTTTTTAGAAACATATTTAAAGCATGATTGTCATTAGCATATTTATTAAAAATATAATTAAGCATACATTTATTACCAATGTACTAATAATATACTTTTTTAGAAATACATTAAAAGTATGCTTTTCTATAGTGTATTTCTTAAAAGTGTATTTAAACATATATTTATTACCAATGTAGTTCTAATATACTTTTTAGAAATACATTTAAAGTATAATTATCATTAGCATATTTATTAAAAATATAATAAAGCATACATTTATTACCAATATATTACTAATATACTTTTTATAAATACATTAAAAGTATGCTTTTCTATAGTATATTTCTTAAAAGTGTAATTAAATATATATTTATTACCAATGTACTTCTAGTATACTTTTTAGAAATATACTAAAATGCAATAAAATACATTTTTAGTACACTTTAAATAAGCATGTTGTAAATACAAATGTATTATAAACACACTATTTGTATTTCAAATATATTTTTAATACATTTAATACAACGTCTTTTTCACCTGGGATCCGGGTCATAATCTATAGCTGTGGAATATGAATCCTGTGAAGATATCAGAGGACACTTTCATACACACAGTTATAGCAGACGATCTGTTCCTGATCCTTTAAACCATTAGAGAAACTCTGAGATCAGTCTGAGAGGAGAAACAATCCAGACATTTGATCAGAAATGAAGAACAAACGTCCTGAAGAGAGTTACAGGAGAGAGCAGAGACAAACACTCTCAGGAAATCAAGACAAGATCAAACTGTTGCTTTAAGATGTTTTTAACATGTTATTGAATGTCATCATTGACTTACAGGAAGTTGAGGCGTACAGGAGCTCAAAGTGTGAAATAATCATCAGAAATAGAGCTAGACGGTCACATGCATTAACACTTACAGGTATTTTATCTGATTGTAGAGTTTCTCTTCACTTTACTCTACAGAGCAGCTTCACATCAGCACGTCTGTCATTTTATCAGTTTTGAAGAGTTTGTCTTTTCATATTTGTGGACTGAAACTGATGAAGATGTTTCTCCCTGTTTTGCTCTGCTTGTGTTTCTGGCGTCTGGATGGTGAGTTTAATGTGTTTTTATGACTTCAGTTGTTTCTGTTCTGGTATCATGTAATAAATGTCTGGTTAGTTTAGTCGAGGAGGATCAACATTCACTGTTATTCTCATATAGAAATAATTAAACTGTGATTTTACTGTCAGATCAAGTTTGAATTCAGCTCTAAACTCAGTTATTATGGATTGATTGTAAATATGAAGTTCAGATAATCAACAGGAATAGTTTTAGTGTGACATTAAAACATTAAAAACATGTATTTTTATATTATACCATATATATATATATTTCTCTTTTCATTCATCTTTTATCTTTGCACTGCTGCAGAATTATTCATTTCACAATTAAATGATTAAAATTATTTTAGTGAACTTCATCAAACCAACATCAAGAGATTTTAAAGATTTAATCTGTGAAAAACTCTGTTCTTCAGGAGCGTTTGCTGAGTCAGTGTTTGAGGGAGATTCAGTCTCTCTAGACTCTGGTCTCTCTAAAATAAAGGATGATGATGAGATTCAGTGGAGGTTTGGGGATGCAAACACAATAATAGCAGAAATCGATAAACGGATCGACAGAATCGCTGTATATGATGATGTTCTTGATGGGAGATTCAGAGACAGACTGAAGCTGGACAATCAAACTGGATCTCTGACCATCACAAACATCACAACTGAACACACTGGAGAATATAAACTACTGATCAACGGTGAGATCAAGATTTTCAGGCTCAATGTCTACGGTGAGCCAAATATTTATTTCTCTTGTTTTATATTTTAATCACCACAAATATACCATTAATAATTTAAACTCTTTTTTTTGCTTTTGGAGTTTAATGATGATATTCTCAAATTTAATTTTCTAACTATTTACTTTTATAAACCATCAAGTAATCGTTTTAATTTGAGATGAACCCTGTTTCTGTTTGTTGTTGATGTTGTGTGCGTGTGTCTGTGTGTGTGTGTGTGTGTGTGTGTGTGTGTGTGTGTGGTGATTCAGTCCTGGTGTCAGTGATGGAGGGAGATTCAGTCTCTCTAAACTCTGGTCTCACTGAAATAATGGATGATGATGTGATTCAGTGGAGATTTGAAGATGGAAAGACTTCAATAGCAGAAATCTATAAATGGGCCGACAGATTCACTGTATATGATGATGTTCTTGATGGGAGATTCAGAGACAGACTGAAGCTGGACAATCAAACTGGATCTCTGACCATCACAAACACCACAACTGAAGATGAAGGAGATTATAGACTAGTGATGTCTTCAGGAGGAAGATTATCATCAAAAGTATTCAGAGTTTCTGTCTATAGTGAGTAGAGATCATTTGTCTTCTCTTTCAAATATTCTTATTTACTATTTATATATACAGTATTTACTATAATATAGTAACGGGCAATCATAATAGTTAAATCAAATATAAAAGATTTTTTATCACAATCAAATGAAAAATATTTCAGTATAACATCAATTTCTTCACAGTTAACAGGAATCGCAGCTTTTCTTTGTAAATAATACTGAGTTCTCTGAATATTTGGGTCTCGGGACTCTTCTAAAATAGATGATTTTACAGGATGATTTCTTTGTCTCAGAGGAAAATTTACAAAAAAAAACACAAATACTATTTACATATTGAATTGTTGAATAGTTTGAGATGACAGACCGTATAAAAATCTCACTTGGAACTGAATATAAGATTGTTGATTAGATTTGATCATATTTCTGTGTACTCATAAATATTAGTTGATGTCAGCGCTGATATTAGTGTTTATTGACTGATCTGATGTCAGTTTGATGTGTTTATTCCTCAGACTCTGTCCACTGTTGTGGTCCTACTGAAACTGTGATCCGATTGGTCCTCTCTGCTCTGGTGGGCGTGGCTACTGTCATCATTCTGGTTTATGACATCAGATCCAGAAGAGCTGAATGAGATCAAGCACATATTCACACATCAGGTGCATGATTGATGATGTCATTTCTCACAAACTGATTTTGCATATATAAATGTATGTCACATATATTAATGGCTTTATATGGTAATCTTTTTCAGTATCGAAATCGCTGAATTTTAAAGGTTCTTCTGGTGTTTTTTTTTCATAATAAATACTGATGATTATTTGAGTTTGTGCTCTCTTTCAGTGTCAAATTTTAACAGTGCCACTTCATTGTTGATATTTCTCTCAGATACAAAAAAAAGAATAGAGTCACACAGATCTCACTTTAAACTGCTGTATATTTGCTGTATGTATTTTCTTGCCTTTATCAATAAAGTTTCTCACTCTGAGGTTCAAGAGTCTCTTCATGTTTTATTACATTTATTATGTCGAGCGCCTCGTGGAGGAATACTAACTTTATGTAGATATTATTTAACAATACTGATAGGACTACTGTTTTTCTATCTACAATAATAAACAAACAACTTCCACCTGAGAAAATACTGATTTGGGACACATTATAATATACTTTGAGACCACAGTGAAATACATAAACACAACATCTCGATCCTCCATTTCCTCCGACAGGGAATGATAAAGTCTTTAAATCGCTAGTGTGATTTGTCTCTGTGGTCTCGTCTGAGGAGCAACTCCTCCATCTAGTGGCTCACCCTGAACTCACATGTTATCAGGAGTTATTCACTCAGATCCAGTGATTGTTCCTCAAGAAAGCCACTAGATGGCGCTGTGTTCAGTGTTATGTGACGAATACACTGTGCAACGAGTAATGAAGAATAAAAGCACATGTTGAAGTGTTCAGAGAAAATAAACGGACATGTTGAGACACTTTATTCAAATCACTGAACAAATCATGATATTCGGAGTGAACTATCAGGATATTTTCTCTTTTTCAGACCATTCTCTGTAAGTCAAGTCACCTTTATTTATATAGCGCTTTTTACAGTACAGACTGTTTCAAATCAGCTTTACAGAGATAACAGGAAAATAATACAGCAAAGTTTGGAGAAAACCATGATGTCATTGTCCAGCTAAGTTCAGTTCTCATATAATGGTGTCAATGCAGATCAATAATATTGTTGAATATTAAATAGCCAATGGTGAAAAAGACCAAAATCCATCAGTGACAGAATGGAGAAAACCTTGTGAGAAACCAGACTCAGTCGGGGCCAGTTCTCCTCAGCCAATGAACAAACAGTGTGTGATTATGATTCAGGCAACATTATAGGCCAGAAGTCAGATTGGATCAGAACATTCAGAATATTATCCAGTTCATCTGGTTGAAGATCGGAGTCACGCTGGTCTGGAGCTCGAGTTTGTTGAGGATCAGTGTCGGCTGTCGTGTCGATGAGGGGAGAGTCTAGTTCACACAATCTCTGCTGACTCTTCAGGGATGCGTTGTGGTCGTGTCTAGGCTCAGGTCCACCATCTGATCTGGATACGGCCCGGATCCGGTAGATTACAGTAAACCTTTCGGCGGATCTAAACTATGCAGCCTAACATTGAGTTATAGAAGTCTATAATGTGTTTGCTAAGCCAAAGAGATGTGTTTTTACTCTAGATTTAAACTGACAGACTGTGTCTGCTTCCTGGACAATGCTGTGAAGACTTCCAGAGTTTAGCAGGAGGATGAGACCTTTTATCCCAATATAATACTCTAGTCTTGATATCAGGGTAGAGTGGTTAACAGTGTCAAAGCCTGCTTCAGTGTTTTTTTTTTTTTTACAAACAATTGCAGGCTCCCCCGTTCGAATAGCAGTGAGAGTCTGTCCGTCTCAGTCGTCGTCGGACGCCCGCGCTCGCATCGCCGTCTGTTCTCCCCATTCGTTGGGCAGCGAGGGGTCGATTTCCGTGGGAACGATTTTCGAATGGCTATACTCGTGCTTGTTTAAATCTCGTGCTGTACTCAAGAGCTTACAGTTTAACTATTGGCGAAGCTTACCCGTCTGGTGCCGCGAGCATCCACGCTCCCGTCGGACGCTGCGAGAGCCCTCCCGGTCGAACGGTCAAGCTCATTTTTTGCAAATACCTTCTCGTGCCCTTCACTTTTGGGGCGGGGTTCATTTCACATCGTTTAACGATTGCTGTCCTGCGGTTGCTTAGCTTTTTGTGGGAGTACTCTGGGTTCGGGCCAAATCCCGTGCTCACAGCCCTCTCGAGGACAGCACGCCAAATACACATAAATTACTATGTCTGATTTCATGTACTTGTAAACTCATGAATTGGACACAGAGAGTTGGTTGGTCTTTTCTTGTCTTATTAGAACCTTATCTATGGCAGGACACCATGCTTTACTTTGATTTGATAGTGCCTAAATGTCCATTATGAGCTAAATTGAAAGACTTTAGCACTGAGTGACTGTGGGAACAATGTGTGAATCCCTCAAGACTAAAGGTCGTTGCACACCGAGTCCAAAATTTGCGTGTGAGTTTTTTTGTAATCGTCATTCCGTGGCTCTGAATTGTCAAAACATCTCTCAAATGCTTGCTATGGATGTGAAAAACACAGAAAACTGAACCTGATACAATTTTATGTGACGGATGAAAGTTTCGGAGTTAGTGTGTAAATGACACGGACCTTAAAGGAGAACTCCGGCGCAAAACGAACCTTTGGTCTAATTACACATTGTTACCTAGTCAACCGTTATCTGAGATATGTTTTCATGATTGCCGAATGTAAATAGTTTTATCTCTAAAAACAGTTTAGCCCAGGGCTATTCAATTAGCTTCATTCGAGGGCCGCATTATTAAATCCAAAAGTTGAGCTGGGCCAGTGGGTTTAGTTTATTTATTGACACATAACAGTATCAATACCCAGATAGCAAACTGACATTGAATCAACGTGGAAATATGACATCGAAACAACGTTGATCTGACATTGTTTTGCTCATCGAATTAACGTTGAACCAACGTCAGACGCGTCATTCTTTCAAAACTAACGGAAAATCAACTTGAAATCAACGCGTTGTTTCAACGTTATGAAAGCAAACCAATTTTCGAATTCATTTAGCTTTGAAGAATGCCGCGTCTGACGTTGGTTCAACGTTAATTCGATGAGCAAAATCAACGTTGTTTCAATTTCATGAGAGACGTCGTTTCCACGTTGATTCAATGTCAGTTTGCTGTCTGAGTAAGTAAGCTAAAGTAAAAAAATAAATAAATAAATAAAACAAAAAAGGTTTTGCATTTACCAGGAAATGTGGTACCCAACAGTATGCAGACCATAATAAATAACTTTTTTACAGCTATATACAAATATATTGAATTATACAATATCATAGCTATTGGTAAGACTTATTTTATTAATAATTATTATAGGCTTAAATTAAAATATCCTGACAGTGAGACTTGTGGCTCTACCACTGTATAAAAAATGCCTAAACAGGCCTAAACAATTATGCACACAATGAATTATATATTCCTCGTTAGCCTAACGCTAGTATATAGGGCATAGAGTAATGACAAATAAAAATCGCTTGTTATCACCACCAACAAGGCTCAAAATAGCCCCACAGTAACACGACAGCATAATAAGGGTCCCTACATTCAAACCGAATCATTGAGAACGCTGTCAGTGTCCATACCGTTTAATAAGAAGATATTTTAGTCAACTTCGCGAATACAGGAAGAAGCCATCTTTGAAAAATAGTCTCTACCAGTCGATCTACGAACGCCGATCCAAGTGCGCTGAACGCCGATCCATGTGCGCTGAACTGTGCAGAATCTCATATGGTCCGTTGTTTCCGGAAGAAACACAAACACGAACCGTTTTCTTCTCTTCAATATGTACACGTAGCCTACTGTTCGCGCTCACCTTATCACCTTATTCACATCTCACCAGCGCACTTGGATCGGCGTTCATAGATCGACTGGTAGAGACTATTTTTCAAAGATGGCTTCTTCCTGTATTCGCGAAGTTGACTGTGTGTATAAAACATCTGCTTATTAAACTGTTTGGACACTGACAAAGTTATCAATGCTTCGGTTTGAATGTAGGGACCCTTATTATGCTGTCGTGTTACTGTGGGGCTATTTTGAGCCTTGTTAGTGGTAATAACAAGCGAATTTTATTTGTCATTACTCTATGCCCATTATACTAGCGTTATAGGCTAAACTGTTTTTAGAGATAAAACTATTTACATTCGGCAATGATGAAAACAAATCTCAGATAACGGTTGACTAGGTAACAATGTGTAATTAGACCAAAGGTTCATTTTGCGCCGGAGTTCTCCTTTAATTGTCCAATCACTGAACTTATCGTCAATGTGAGCGTATGATTTCCCTTCATTCACTCTCTGATGCTTCCTCTACAGCCCTTGCAGTAACATTATTGTAATGGAAAAATTTGATTTCATTGGTATGTTTATGCAACTGAAATGCAGGAGCGAGACACTTCGGGAACAGCTGTGCCCTCTGAGATCAGAGGTCATCTAGTCCAAGTGGGTCTTAAGGGTCAGCTAGTTATAAATCGAGGCTAGCATCCATGGGTCCTTTATCTAAGGAAGAATGGCAGAAAGAAGCCCTGCTTCTAGGAAGACCTTAGCTGTGTCTGAAACCGCTCACTCGTTCACTCATTCACTAATCCCTACCCAGATAGCAAACTGACATTGAATCAACGTGGAAATATGACATCGAAACAACGTTGATCTGACATTGTTTTGCTAATCGAATTAACGTTGAACCAACGTCAGACGCATCATTCTTTCAAAACTAACGGAAAATCAACTTGAAATCAATGCGTTGTTTCAACGTTATGAAAGCAAACCAATTTTCGATTTCATTTAGCTTTGAAGAATGCCGCGTCTGACGTTGGTTCAACGTTAATTCGATGAGCAAATCAACGTTGTTTCAATGTCATGAGAGACGTCGTTTCCACGTTGATTCAATGTCAGTTTGCTGTCTGGGTATATAGTGTATGGCATTTGAGTGCACTATATCTGCAAGGAGTGAACGAGATGAAGTGAGTGAATTCGGACGCTGACGTTTACACTGTGCGTCGGAGAGTTGGACCTGTCGCAGAAAAGGCTTCGTCACGCGTACTGATAAAACTCCTTTTATCTTACATTACCTACTTTATAAAATAATATTAACAACAATAACAATCATAATGACTTTATTTTGTAATTATACCTCCGTGCCAGCTTTGTAGTTTCATCGACTGAAATTGTACATTAACTCTCACGTTCACAGATGACGTGTCGTCGAGCGCCCTCCGGCGGCCGTTATTATGTTCAAAACGACGATTAACGGATATTTTTCAAATCCTCCACTGGATGTAATGTAATCTCTGGTTTAAACTTGCTCGCGCCGAACTTTCATGCGCGCTCAGTTCTCTCCGCATTGGATTGTGGGAAAATAGGGCTTCAGCGAGTGTACATCGAATGTACACTCGAATTCAGAGAGGATTGTGGGTAAAAGTAGTGAATGAATGTAGGGAATGATGTCGTTCACTCAGAATTCGGACACCACTACAAAATGGCCGACACCCGATATAGTGCACTATATAGTGGATAGGGAGCGATTTCAGACACAGCTCTTGAAATCAGTATGTCCAGTTCTTCCTGGTGTTGTCTCACTCATTCTACAGCATATGCAACATGACATCATGACTTTTGTGTAAACATACACGCCACTTTCGAGTCAAGTGGCGTGTTATCTCTACGCATTTTGAGCTATCCGCGTGTATGCGCGTGTTTGCGTGTATGTCTACGCCATTAACGTCCGCGTCATTCCGCGTGTCTGTACACAACGTCAAATGTCCAGTCATAAATGCCATTAACCCCAGTGACGGTTAAGTTTAGGGATGGGGTTGAGGTAAGTCATATATTTATATAACGTTAAGTCAACGGCGTTCATAAACACGCCGAAAAGCGATTATGCGTCTTGATAGCACGCCAAAAATGGAAATACGAATTGGCGTGTCATACACACGCTACTTCATGAGATCAGTCTGGCATATGTGTTATTCAGGGCCTTCTTGCAAGAATAAATAGCCTACCTTTTAAAAGACAATTGATTCAGTGTCTCTTACGCAGTGATGATGGTTTGATTGAAATTCGTCACAACAATTATATATGGGAACGATTTATCCAAAACTGCCTCTATGCCTACCAGACTTGCATGTGCAGTAAGTTTAGTCTAAGCTTTCTTGTTAAAGTGAACTTTTGTTTTCCTCTGGTTCTCTGGCCTCAACCACATCCTGAAACCTTTCGGTGGTCGGGCCAAAACGCCATCTCGCAACTGCAATCTGCAAACAATAGTTATAAACTCAAGCATTTCTTATCATCATATTTATTCAAGACCGAATCTAACATGGAAATCTGAAGTCTTATTTGGTTTCAACTGAATAAATCAGATTTACAGGCTATTGTTCTCATTAAATTGCACTGTTTGACTTTGTTATAGCGAAAATGGTGAAAGTCGTTCACTAAATGGAGAGTGTAAGCGGCTGTTTTTGTGAGTCGAAGTGAAACTGCTGTGGTCTGATTTATCTTCAATTAATGTGGTCTGACCTGTTGGTGGACAAACAGCTTCAACATCAGTGTTTATTATCAGATGAATGAGGTCAGTGAGTCTGTTAATTTGTGGGTGAAGCGTTTCTTCATTAATTCTCCTGCTTAAATTAACCAAATAATCAGACTTTCACTCCATACAAAACATTGCAGTTAAATAAAATGAATCCAATTATGAAATCATAAATCATTGATGAATCATCAACACCAGTTGATATAGACATTTAATCTAATATTTCACTCTTTCAGGACTTCCTGTTTTACAGGAAATGGTTTTGAGAATAAACTGTGACGAAGGTTCAGTCTTCATTAGGAAGATCACACACACACAGCATCAGTGCAGTCGTGTTTCAGATCAATCTGAGTGTTTTTTCAGTGAACCGATGAGCAAAATGTTTCTCAAATTAGCTTTGCTCTGTTTGTTGCGTCTGGTTGGTGAGTTTTAAATGTCTTTTTATGACTTCAGTTGTTTTAGTTCTGGTACCATGTGATAAATTATTGGTTAATTTAGTTTGAGAGGATCAACGTTCGCTGTTATTCTCATATAGAAATAATTGAACTGTGATTTTACTGTCAGATCAAGCGCAGATAATCAACAGCATTACAGTAGTTTTAGTGTGCGTTAAACATTACAGTAAAAGTGTACTTTTTGTTATTTTTCCATATATAAATATATTTCTCTTTTCATTCATCTTCTTTTATCTTTGTACCGCTGCAGAATTATTCATTTCACATTTAAATGATTAAAAGTATTTTAGTGAAGCTTTAGCAAACCAACAAAAAATAAAGCTTTAATCTGTGAAAAACTGTTCTTCAGGAGCGTTTGCTGATGAGTTTGTAAAGGAGGGAAATTCAGCCTCTTTAAACTCTGATCTCACTGAAATAAAGGATGATGATGTGATTCAGTGGTGGTTTGAAAACACTTTAATAGCAGAAATCAATAAACGGGCCGACAGAATCGCTGTATATGATGATGTTCTTGATGGGAGATTCAGAGACAGACTGAAGCTGGACAATCAAACTGCATCTCTGACCATCACAAACACCACAACTGAACATACTGGGCGTTATTATCAACAGATCAACCATGTGAAAAGGAGTTTCTTTCTCATTGTCTACGGTGAGTTAAATATTTGTTTCACTTGTTTTATGTTTTAATCAGAACAATTCATAATTCAAACTCCATTTTGCTTTTGGTGTTTAATGATGATATTCATTTCAAATTTACAACTATTTACTTTTATAAATCATTACCTGATCGTCTTAATCGGTGACGAACTCTGTTTCCGTTTGTTCTCTCTCTCTCTCTCTCTTTCTCTCTCTCTCTGTGTGTTTGGTGATTCAGTCCTGGAGGTAGTGATTAAGGGAGAATCAGCCTTTCTAAACTCGGACACTGTAATAAAGGATGATGATGTGATTCAGTGGAGATTTGGAGATGAAAACACTTTAATAGCAGAAATCAATAAACGGTTCGACAGATTCACTGTATATGATGATGTTCTTGATGGGAGATTCAGAGACAGACTGAAGCTGGACAAACAAACTGGATCTCTGACCATCACAAACACCACAACTGAACATGCTGGAGGTTATAGACTAGTGATCAACAGTGAGTTCAAGAGTTTTGTTCTCGCCTCCATTGGTGAGTTTGAAAATATTTACACCTGTTTTTTAAAGCTGCAGTAGATAGACCAACGCCACTTTTGCGTCATCAAAGGGTAACGCCCCCTTTTGGGGGAAAACACCTCTATACTGTCTATGGGAAAACAAACGGATTCCCATGAGAACAGAACTTGCACTAGATCTGCAAAGTTTCTTGATGGCAAAAATGGCACAAACTTAAAGAAGTTAACGTTACTGAATACGGGGTTACAGAGGTGTCCCTTTGAAATGGTCGAAAACTGGATTAATGACCCCACACAGCGGCCAAATATGGACTATTCAGACATCTAACGTTATCTCGTGGAATCGCCAAGTAAGCACGTAGCCTTTTTTTTTCATTAACACTCACAGTATGACAAACTAGACGATGAATGGATCATATTTATCTTGATTTAAGCTATTGACATAGTCTAAGGTAACGTTAGCTGCTAACAGCTTAGTCTTTCTAATAGCTAGTCGACAACAAAACTGTCAATAGCTTAAATCAAGTTAAATATGATCCAAGTGACATGGCCTCATCGTCTAGTAGTTTGTCATAGGCTACTGTAAGTGTGTAAATGATAAATATATAAATAAAAAAGGATACTTACTTGGTGATTCCACGAGATAGTGGTATCGTTAGATGTCTGAATAGTCCATATTTGGCCGCTGTGTGGGGTCATTAATCCAGTTTTCGACCATTTCAAAGGGACACCTCTGTAACCCCGTATTCAGTAACGTTAACTTCTTTAAGTTTGTGCCATTTTTGCCATCAAGAAACTTTGCAGATCTAGTGCAAGTTCTGTTCTCATGGGAATCCGTTTGTTTACAAAAGGGGGCGTTACCCTTCGATGACGCAAAAGTGGCGTTGGTCTATAGTTTGAGAAAACGTTGACTTTTTGAACGAGAACAACATACAGGTCCCACCCCCTTGCTTTCTGCTGCGCTACTTACACAGCTCCTCCCCCACAGCTCCTCCCCCACAGCTCGTCCCCCACAGCTCCTCCCCCACAGCTCGTCCCCCACAGCTCGTCCCCCACAGCTCCTCCCCCACAGCTCCTCCCCCACAGCTCGTCCCCCACAGCTCCTCCCCCACAGCTCGTCCCCACAGCTCCTCCCCACAGCTCGTCCCCCACAGCTCCTCCCCCACAGCTCCTCCCCCACAGCTCGTCCCCCACAGCTCCTCCCCCACAGCTCCTCCCCCACAGCTCGTCCCCCACAGCTCCTCCCCCACAGCTCCTCCCCCACAGCTCCTCCCCCACAGCTCCTCCCCCACAGCTCGTCCCCCACAGCTCCTCCCCCACAGCTCCTCCCCCCACAGCTCCTCCCTCCACATTCATAGCCTACTGAAAATCAGCCTTTGGAGCTTCATCATTGGCAGCTCCATAGTAACCATACACAGTATGCCCATTTGTCTGGAGCTGAAACATTGAGGCCAGCACTGGTGAATTGCTGTGGGTTATGAACTCTGTGGTTCTTAAAAAGTTGGGGGGAGATTGTTGATTCTTGCACAGAACTTTCTGATGGGCCTGTGATGGTTGAAAATTAATATCCTTCATCTTCCTCAATCATACATTCTTCTTCACACACCAGATTTCCACTTCCTTTGCACATCAGTCCCTGTCTTGCCCTGTCTGACTGCATTCTCGACCTAAATAGAGTCTCGAAGTTACGACTTCCCTTTGTAGGCCAAAACGCGTAAGTGAGTTAGCATTTTAGCTAAGTCTTTGAATGGGTTTTTGCTAAATCGCCTGAAATAAGGTCTGTGGTTAACAGAGCCTCTAAATATTTCCATGTTTTGATCTATGACATAAAAACACACCAGTTATGACCTGCTTGTGTTTTTTAAACTTTATTGTGTCTGTGTTTTTTTTACTTTATAGGCTTCAAAATGTACATTTTGCATTAACTTGTAAAGATTATCTTGATAGACAAAACGTGTAAGGGTCACAACTCTTAGTTGAACACAGATCTTATTTTTTGTGATTTCCCAAAAGTCTGTGGGGAAAATGCATAGCTTTTCGACCAAGGGAACCCATGCGCCGCTAGCTTCCGAGTTGTCCTACAAAGTGACGTCATCACTTCGGTACTCTATTGAATTAAATGTTATTATCCAACAATCTTAGGCTAAAGATTTTAAGTGAAGGCTACTTTTATTACGCACGTAATAAAAAAAATGTCGACGCGCAGCCAGCAAAGTTGCAGTGGGAAAAAAATGTTTGAGCGCCAAATATCGTAGAACATGTATATGATGTAGAAGCCTATTTGAGTTGATATTACTCTTCCCAAGGTCTGATTTCTGAGAGATTCACGCAACGCATAGCTAAAATGAAACGATCACAAATCCGTCTCTCACTCATTAGAGATTTTAGATAAGGTATTTGACTTCGAAAAGGCCCCTAATCTACTCCAGTAAAAAAATCTGAAGGATGACCCACCCACATTTTTTTTTTTTGCGTCTGACGCCCATGCTTGAGATCTTTGTTACACCTCTGCTCTTGAGTCTCATAATCCTCAAAGTTAGCTGACTCAGGAAGAACATCGTCTCTGTGTCCAGGAGATCGCGATTCTAATCGGACTGAAGACAACATTCCAGGTCTTAGTCTATAGTCCCTTCTTCTATATCATTACAGTTTCTGTTTGTTCTCTGTGTGTTTGACAGATGAAGTGAAGTTATTGTCAGTGACAGAGGGAAATTCAGTCTCTCTAAACTCTGATCTCACTGAAATAAAGGATGATGATGAGATTCAGTGGAGGTTTGGACACACTTCAATAGCAGAAATCTATAAATGGGCCGACAGATTCACTGTATATGATGATGTTCTTGATGGGAGATTCAGAGACAGACTGAAGCTGGACAAACAAACTGGATCTCTGACCATCACACACATCACAACTGAACATGATGGAGTTTATAATCTACAGATCAACAGTGTTTTCAAGCCTTTTGCTCTCTTTGTCTTTCGTGAGTTAAATCCCTCCCCCCCCCTGTTTTATGTTTTAAACATGACAATTATACAATTAATAATTCAAACCTCATTTTGCTTTTGGTTTTTAAAGATGATATTCATTTCAAATTTCAATTTCAAATTTACTTTTATATACCATCAAGTGATCGTCTTAATCTGTGACAAACCCTTTATGTGTGTTCGGTGATTCAGGACTGGAGTCAGTGATGGAGGGAGATTCAGTCTCTCTAAACTCTGGTCTCACTGAAATAAAGGATGATGATGTGATTCAGTGGAGGTTTGGAAAGACTTTAATAGCAGAAATCAATAAACTGGCCGACAGATTCACTGTATATGATGATGTTCTTGATGGGAGATTCAGAGACAGACTGAAGCTGGACAAACAAACTGGATCTCTGACCATCACAAACACCACAACTGATCATGCTGGTGGTTATGAACTACAGATCAACAGTGAGATCAAGAGATTCAGTCTCGCCGTCATTGGTGAGATCAAGAATGTTTACACCTGTTTTTAAAAATGAAAAAATTTAAACTACTTCATACACCTTTTTGTTTTTACAGTGGGGCCAAAAAGTATTTAGTCAGCCACTGATTGTGCAAGTTCTCCTACTTAGAATGATGAGAGAGGTCTGTAATTTTCATCATAGGTACACTTCAACTATGAGAGTTTAAATGAGAAAAAAATCACAGGATTTTTTAAAGAATTGATTTGCAAATTATGGCGGAAAATAAGTATTTGGTCACCCACAAACCAGCAAGATGTCTGGCTCTCACAGACCTGTAACTTCTTCTTTAAGAAGCTCTTCTGTCCTCCACTCGTTACCTGTATTATTGGCCCCTGTTTGAACCCATTATCTGTATAAAAGACACCTGTCCACAGCCTCCAAACTCAACCATGGCCAAGACCAAAGAGTGGCCTAGTCAGTCTCCAAACCTCAACCCCATAGAAACTTTGTGGAGGGAGTTGAAAGTCTGTGTTGCCCCGAAACATCACTGCTCTAGAGGAGATCTGCATGGAGGAATGGGCCGAAACACCAGCTACAGTGTGTGCAAACCTGGTGAAGACTTAAGGCCAATTTATACTTCTGCGTCGAGGGTACGCCGTAGTGCACGGCGTTGGCTACGCACGTAGGCGACGCCGTTGTGAGCATTTATACTTCTGCGTTCAGGTATTGGTTGCTCTGCAGTACTGCTCCGAAACGCTAGGAGGCGGCGGAGGGTTTTAATGTTCCACTGTGTTTAGATTCCTCGCGGCTAGGTTACTACAAACAATATCGACTGAAAGAGAGCTGATCATGTTGGAGTTGGAGCTTATTGAGGTGGAAAAACAGTTCACTTTAGTGAAATTACTAAAACTGAAAGGCAGAAACGAGAGAAGATGTCGGAGGAGATGGTACGTGCGGAAATGCGTAGGAGGAAATGCGATGCTACCAAGCCGACCAATCACCAATCTTGCGGTCTGCGTCGTCGCGACGTGTAGTTACATTTTTGAAGAGGTGCGCATCAGGCGACGGCGAAGGGTACGCGGTATGGGACGCGTCTTTGCATATGCTACGCCGTACCTACTGCGCGCACCCTACGCGGAAGTATAAATTGGCCTTTACAGGAAACGTTTGACCTCTGTCATTGCCAACAAAGGTTATGTTACAAAGTATTGAGTTGAACTTTTGTTATTGACCAAATACTTATTTTCCACCATAATTAAAAAATAAATTCTTTAAAAATCCTACAATGTGATTTTTTCCCCCTCATTTTGTCTCTCCTAATTGAAGTCTACCTATGATAAAAAAAATTACAGACCTCTCTCAATATCAAGTAGGAGAACTTGCACAATCAGGCTGACTAAATACTTTTTGGCCCCACTGTATATTGTTTATTTTTAATGTAAATTTTAAACCATTTAATTTAGTAAATCATTATAAAGTTATAGTATTCATCTCTAACAAACCCTGTTTCTGTTTGTTCTCTGTGTGTTTGACAGATGAAGTGAAGTTAGTGTCAGTGGAGGAGGGAGATTCAGTCTCTCTAAACTCTAATCTCACTGAAATAAAGGATGATGATGTGATTCTGTGGTGGTTCGGAGTTGAAAACACATTAATAGCAGAAATCGATAAACGAGCCGACAGATTCACTGTATATGATGATGTTCTTGATGGGAGATTCAGAGACAGATTGAAGCTGGACAAACAAACTGGATCTCTGACCATCACACACACCACAACTGAAGATGCTGGGGATTATAGACTACAGATCAACAGTGTTTTCAAGCCTTTTGCTCTCTTAGTCTATGGTGAGTTAAATACACCCCCCCCCCCCTCGTTTTATGTTTTAATAAAGATAATAAATAATTCAAAACTTATTTTGCTTTTGTTATTTAAAGATGATATTCTTTTAAAATTTAAAATTTCTAACTATTTACTTTCAGAAATCGTTAACTGATCGTCTTAATCTGTGAAAAAAAAATGTGTTTGTGTGTTTGGTCATTCAGGACTGAAGTTTGTGAAGGAGGGAGATTCAGTCTCTCTAAACTCTGACACTGAAATAAAGGATGATGATGTGATTCTGTGGTGGTTTGGAAACACTTTAATAGCAGAAATCTATAAACGGGTCGACAGATTCACTGTATATGATGATGTTCTTGATGGGAGATTCAGAGACAGACTGAAGCTGGACAATCAAACTGGATCTCTGACCATCACACACACCACAACTGAACATGAAGGAAATTATCTACTACAGATCAACAGTGTTTTCAAGCCTTTTACTCTCTTTGTCTATGGTCAGTTTAATTTTTTTCCCCTGTTGTATGTATTAATCAGGATAAATATACGAATAATAATTCAAACTACATTTTGCTTTTGGTATTTAAAGCTGATATTCATTTCAAATTTAAATGTCAAACTATTTACTTTTAGAAATCATTGATCGCCTTAATCTGTGACGAACCCTGTGTGTGTGTCTGTGTATGTGTGTGTTTAGTCCTGGAGTCAGTGATGGAGGGAGATTCAGTCTCTCTAAACTCTGACACTGAAATAAAGGATGATGATGTGATTCAGTGGAGGTTTGGAGATGAAGACGCTTTAATAGCAGAAATCAATGTAACGGCCGACAGATTCACTGTATATGATGATGTTCTTGATGGGAGATTCAGAGACAGACTGAAGCTGGACAATCAAACTGGATCTCTGACCATCACAAACACCACAACTGAACATGCTGGAGAATATAGACTACAGATCAACAGTGAGATCAAGACTTTCTTTCTCACTGTCATTGGTGAGTTCAAAAATGTTTTTTTTTATTTAAATGAATTCATACACCATTTTGTTTTTGTATTTTATATTGTTTATTTTGAACATAAATATTAAACTAATAAATTTAGTAAACCATTATAAAGTGATTTAACAGTATTAATCTGTGATAAACCCTGTTTCTGTTTGTTCTCTGTGTGTTTGACAGATGAAGTGAAGTCAGTGTCAGTGATGAAGGGAGATTCAGTCTCTCTAAACTCTGATCTCACTGAAATAAAGGATGATGATGTGATTCTGTGGAGGTTTGAAGATGGAAAGACTTTAATAGCAGAAATCTATAAACAAGCCGACAGATTCACTGTATATGATGATGTTCTTGATGGGAGATTCAGAGACAGACTGAAGCTGGACAATCAAACTGGATCTCTGACCATCACAAACACCATAACTGGACATGATGGAGGTTATAATCTACTGACGTTTACAGGAGGAAGATTCTCATCAAAAGTATTCAGAGTTTCTGTCTATAGTGAGTAGAGATCATTTTTCTTCTCTTTCAAATATTCTTATTTACGATTTATATATATATTTACTATAATATAATATAGTAACGGGCAATCATAATAATTAAATCAAATGTAAAAGATTTTTATCACCATCAAATGAAAAACATTTCAGTATAACATCAACTTCTTCACAGTTAACAGGAATCACAGCTTTTCTCTGTAAATAATACTGAGTTCTCTGAATATTTGGGTCTCGGGACTCTTCTAAAATAGATGATTTTACAGGATGATTTCTTTGTCTCAGAGGAAACTTCACAAAAAACACAAATACTATTTACATATTGAACTGTTGAATCGTTTATAGTTTGAGATGACAGACCGTATACAAATCTCATTTGGAACCGAATATAAGATTGTTGATTAGATTTGATCATATTTCTGTGTATTCATAAATATTAGTTGATGTCAGCGCTGATATTAGTGTTTATTGACTGATCTGATGTCAGTTTGATGTGTTTATTCCTCAGACTCTGTCCACTGCTGTGGTCCTACTGAAGCTGTGATCCGATTGGTCCTCTCTGCTCTGGTGGGCGTGGCTACTGTCATCATTCTGGTTTGACATCAGATCCAGAAGAGCTAAACGAGATCAAGCACATATTCACACATCAGGTGCATGATTGATGATGTCATTTCTCACAAACTGATTTTGCATATATAAATGTATGTCACATATATTAATGGCTTTATATGGTAATCTTTTTCAGTATCGAAATCGCTGAACTTTAAAGGTTCTTCTGGTGTTTTTTTTTTCCATAATAAATACTGATGATTATTTGAGTTTGTGCTCTCTTTCAGTGTCAAATTTTAACAATGCCACTTCATTGTTTATATTTCTCTCAGATACATAAAAATAATAAAGAGACAGATCTCACTTTAAACTGCTGTATATTTTATGTATTTCTTTCCTTTATCAATAAAGTTTCTCACTCTGAGGTTCAAGAGTCTCTCCGTGATTTATTCAGAGGACTACAAACTTTATGTATATTTTAAATATTTCAGCAGTGTACCATATACAGCTTTATTTGTACTTCCTATAACAATATGTAAAACATTATTTTTTTATTTTATATATTTTTTGCAATATATTCCAGTATAAACAACATGAGGGGTAAACAAAAGGCAATTTTGAGAAAACAACGTGTACCTATTAAACAGCTGTGAAGTTTTCCTTGCATTTAAGTTTTTATATTTGGATACTGTTTCTAAATATATTTTTATATAAATTTTATACTGTTCAAAATTTGAGATTTGACTATGAATATAGTAACGGCAATCATAATAATTAAATGAAATATAAATGATTTTTATCACCATCAAATGGAAAACATTTTAGTATAACATCAACTTCTTCACAGTTAACAGGAATCGCAGCTTTTCTTTGTAAATAATACTGAGTTCTCTCGAAAATATTTGGGTCTTGGGACTCTTCTAAAATAGATGATTTTAAAGGATGATTTCCTGTAAATTTTACAAAAAAACACAAATATCTTCCATGTTCACTTTAAAACGCAGTCCCACAAATAAGAGTCCTTGAAAGTAATGCTTGTACTTCCTCCGTGTTCCAATCACGTGCTTCGCTGAAGCCCCGCCCACACCACTAACTCTTCACTCGTGGTCTCCTCTGATTGGCTGCGCGTCCGGCCAATGAGTCTCAGCCATCTGTGCAGGAACACAACCGAGCCATATTTCCCTGAGCATTAGCTCGAGCGGTTCATTATTATACCAGGATCTTAATATTAATACAGATTTAATACAGATCCTTTAACAGTGCAGAGATGCGGGTCGCTGCAGCAGTGTGCTTTATATCTGCACTGGCTTTCACTATACACGCAGATGTCTATTTTAAAGAGCAATTTCTGGATGGAGGTAAATCTCTCTTCGTGCATTACACCAGTCACTCACAATTTCTCGGAGATAGTCGATAAATTTTGTGAAAAAAAAATCTCTTTTCTTGAAATAATGTCAAACTAATGTATTTTAAGATGTAGGACGCTATTAAGTTTAATGCATTTCTGTGATCAAAGTCATTTGTATTGTTTCACCGGTGTCACTTTCATTACTATATTTGAATATTAAACCGTGTTTTACAACATGTCATGCTAAGAATACATGATTTGTGAAAATGATTCAGATTTTTGTCTTAATTCGTGGATTTTGACGTATGAATTTTGAATCAAAGTCTTAGGTTTTGGTTTCAGTTCACTGTTTAGACTATTAAACGGTAGTTGTCGTCTTAAAAACAAATTTAAGACACTAGACTTGCGTATATTATTTACTTGAGCATAATTTAAATGCACCCATGTTAAAATTCCTGCCTGAAAATATTTTCGTGTAATGGCTGATGAACAATACATGGTCAATATGTATCTTTTATAACTTATAAATATTTTTAAATGTTTATCTCTTTTAACATAGGTAGATCTATCTTATAGAAATAGTGCTTTTTTACTGTAATATTTTAAGTTATTGCTTGATGACAGCAAAAAGCTATTTAAAAATAGGCACGATATTCGCAGCCACAACTACATATCCAATATTGGTTTATATGATATAAATAAAATAGATAATATTGATGACTGATATGTTGAGCATTTTTGCTATTTTCGCAAACGGCTAAACTAAACTATGTCTCTCCAGATGGTTGGAAAAGCCGATGGGTCGAATCCAAACACAAATCCGACTACGGCCAGTGGAAACTGACCTCAGGGAAATTCTACGGCGATGCTGAGCTTGATAAAGGTCAGAGGTCACGGCTTCTTTCACCGGAGCTCGATGGCTTATGCAAATGTCATCATCTTTAAAGAAAATTCAAATAGTCAATGTGAGGTGACTTATAATGCAATGGTTTTTCCCCTTCAAGGTTTGCAGACAACTCAAGACGCCCGGTTTTACGCTCTATCCAGTCGCTTTGACTCGTTTAGTAATGAGGGTAAACCAGTAGTGATCCAGTTCACTGTGAAACACGAGCAGAAGATCGACTGCGGAGGTGGGTACGTGAAAATCTTCCCCGCCGACCTGGACCAAACCGATATGCACGGCGATTCACAGTACTACATCATGTTCGGTAAGTCATGGATGGTGAAATGATGTTTGTTTGAAATAATTTACATAGCCAACACTGATGGCATATACATTTACTATATTTGTGCCATTTACACTTGTGATCTTCCTTGTAGGACCCGACATCTGTGGCTACAGCACCAAGAAAGTTCACGTCATTTTCAACTACAAAGGCCAAAATCACCTAATCAAGAAGGACATCAAATGCAAAGTATGTTAACTGTTTGAACAAAGATGTAAAAATGCAGGATCCAAACTTTTTTCAGACCTTAGGTACACACATTTTACAAAAATGAAGTGTAAAAAAGTTGTAGAATTGTGCGTTCACTTTAAAGCGAATATAATGTACTAAGCTAAATTTATTATAAACAAAATACATATTTTCTAAAATACTTTGGACTCTGGAAATCAAAGCCATAAGTATAAACTAGATGTGTACCAAATTTGAAGTTGGTATCACAAAAATTGGTTTCGTTTAGGTGCTGTACCAAAAATAGCCACCGGGTGACAAATCAACAATATCAAAACAGTCGCCAAATCTGGAGACCTTGAGTCTCAGACATTCCCGACGACATGTTTCGTCAAGATTAGAGAAAGATTTTGATTATAAAATAGCACAGTATAATATGAAACATGGTTCTGCCTACTAGTGGGAGGAGCTTGTTTTAAAGTACTGTTAGGTAGCACAATGTCTGGTTTTCAAAGGATGGATTTTAAGCTTTCAAATGATGCCTAATTGATTTGTGGTAGGAAAAATGTGTGCGAAATGGCTGTTAATAGGTTAAAATGTTTCAAAAAGACATAATTCAATTGCTCTGTTTGCACCCGTCAGGACGATGAACTCACTCACCTGTACACGCTGATCCTGCGGCCGGACCAGACGTACGAAGTGAAAATCGACAACGAGAAGGTTGAGTCTGGCTCTCTGGAGGAAGACTGGGACATGCTTCCTCCCAAAAAGATCAAGGATCCAGAGGCCAAGAAGCCCGAGGATTGGGACGACCGGGCGAAAATCTATGATCCCGAAGATGCAAAACCTGAGGCACGTTGTCAATCGATGATCACCATAACCTGAACTGTGCAATGTTTCTAAATAGTTGTTCTTAGACATTAATCCATATATCCCTGCGGTTCAGGACTGGGACAAACCCGAGAACATTCCCGACCCTGATGCCAAGAAACCAGACGATTGGGATGAAGACATGGACGGAGAATGGGAACCTGCGATGATCCCCAACCCAGAGTACAAGGTACAAAGCCACAGTCCTCACGTAGAAGATCCTAATATTAAGCTCAACCGAACAAGCCACAAAGTGGTTGAATTGGATTAGTTTGACAGTTGGGGGACCAGCTAAAACCAGTTTAGGCTGGTCTTTCCGGAAGAGTAGGCGGCCAGCAGAAGGTTTTGGGTTCAATCCAAAGTAGGTTTGGAGTTTTTGAGAAGGGATTAATGCCCTTAATCAACATCACATGGACTATTTTTGCAACTTGCAGTATTTTAAGTGATCTTAAAGGTAAAAGCTTGATCTTCTTGATCAGGGGTGTGTTTCCCAAAGCCAAATATAATTGCAAGTTCTGTCATTACCAACACGATTTAACAGAACTTGCGACCATAGTTGGTTAGCGATGCTTTTGGGGAACGTATCCAAGTGATTGTTTATTATGCAGGAACCAGTTTCACCAACTGATCTAACGACGTTTTGTTGATTTGTAGGGCGAGTGGAAACCAAAACAGATCGACAACCCCAACTACAAAGGCACCTGGATTCACCCTGAAATCGACAACCCAGAGTACACCGCAGACGACGCCATTTACAAATTCGAGAAGATCGGCGTTCTGGGACTGGATCTTTGGCAGGTACGGTTTAGATTGGTGTGCTGTCGGTTTTCAACAGATTTGGTTTGGTGTTCACTGGTAAAATTTAAGCAGACATTTGACAACTTTTTGAGGGGGGTTTTGCGATCAAAATGGCTTTTGTGGTGGTAATTTCTGAAATTGGGTTAGGGTTACGGACACATTTACCATATTAGGTATGATTTTTAGAGCTACAATATCTTACCAGTGTTATTTTAGTATCATTGATGTACTATTATGGTTTTATTAATATTTTGAGGGTTTTTTGGGCAAAAACAAACAAGCTTTCTGCATTTGTCTTACCAAATTCTGACACACAACTGTTTATTTTTGCAAATTAAAAAGAAAACAAAGTATTTTACAACGAAACGTTCGAGAACAGCATTTTCTCATGTTTTTTTTTTTTGGTCAAATTCATGGATGTTTTGACATGTTAACAGAATTAAGAGAAGTGAAACCAAGCGTGCAAGTACCCCATTGGGATCTTTTTCATGCCATAATACATCAAGAACTTTATTTAGTTTCATCACTAAATACATTTTGTCAATAAGTTATATAATACTGCACTTTTTGTAAAGATTTTGTGGTTAAATGGTGAATGATTCAGGAAATTTGATCTCAGACTTACCTTTCTTATAGGTGAAATCTGGAACCATCTTTGACAACTTCCTGATCACCGATGATGTTGAGGAGGCTGAGAAATTCGGTACAGAAACATGGGGCGCAACGAAGGTAATAAATTGGGTTTATCTCCACAGCAATGTGTTCAGTTGTACATTTTGATGATGTGCGTATTAACGGTTTTGTATTTGTGTATCAGGGGCCAGAAAAAAATATGAAGGACCAACAGGAAGAGGAAGAACGGAAAAAGCGGGAAGAGGAGGAAAAGAGCAAGAAGGATGATAATGAGGAAGATGAGGATGATGAAAATGAGGAGGATGAGCCAGAGGAGGAAGAGCACACAGAAGAACCTCCTGAGGAGGAAGAGGAGGGTGACGACGATACGCTCACCAAAGACGAGTTGTGAAGACTCCCTTCCTGAATGAGCAGATCTGATGTGTTTCTGTTGTGTTTTTCTTTAAATGTGGTGTGAATTATTGGCTCCGCCCCTTCTAGTCAAATGTCGCATCCCTAAACTCAAATTTCTTTTGGTTTTGCTGCTAGAAGCCCCACCCCAACATGTTCATAGTAACGACCTGTTAAACTTTAGACTAATAGATGTTTGGGTTTTCTGTTCCGTCTCGAGGCGTGCAAGGGGAAAATTCTGATGTTGATCATATGTTGGATTTGCACTTTTTTAAATAAATGATTTATTTTTAAATCCTTGTCTGGGTCATTTTTCCTACATTTTCCCTCAGTATGTGGATTTTAAACTGTCATAATTTTAGTTTGAAAGAGTAAGGTCATTTATTAAGCAAAATAAACACTTAAAGAAAACCATTAAAGCGTATTATTCAGTTTGGTTCAGAATTTGCATGATTTATATATTTATTGGTGAGGATTTAAGTAAAACGTTGTACAACTTTCCTGACATAATGACAAAGTCCCATTAAAATACTTTTTAAATTTCCTAATTTAGTTTGTTATCCTTTAATTAAGACCCTATTTTCATGTTGACTTTTTGACGATTTTAAATCATAATTTTGTAACTGTGACGTAGTATGTTATAACTTGGACTTTTTTGTGGTCATTTTGACTCTCTCGTCTTGTCATGATTAAGATTTATCAAAAAAATTGTAAAACGAGCTCTTTATTATAAACGATGTGTACATACTTGTCGAAAAATAAGTAAAATAACGTTTTTTTATTTAAAAAAAATAGCCCACTTGAATAGAATTTATTTAATTTATAAGAAATTTAAATGTGTTTAAGACAGCTCTATCTTTTTCCTCGTTTCCAACATCGCTGTTTGTCACTGACCTCGTGAAGATAGTTCTGAGGAAAGTTCTAGAAACCAGTCGAGTATTTATTCCGATATTTCTAAAGTCTAAAGACTCTTTGGGGTCACTGTACGTCCACGTGTCTTGTCCTATTCAGCAAGTAGATGGCGTCTTCCCGTAACACTCACACACACCCGCTCATCCCTACCGAAAAGATAGCTGAGTCACATCTCCACACGCGCTCATTCAGGACACTTCCGAGGCTGTTTTTCGCGGGGTCTCGCGCTCGAACACAATGCTGACGATCACTCTGAAGACGCTCCAGCAGCAGACATTTAAAGTGGAGATAGACGAGGAGCTGACGGTGAGTGTGCCTGTTTGTGCCCGTGTAAACATGTCTGTGCTCGGGCATAACGCGCTGGGAAACGCCGCGGCCTCCGGTGCTCTGATACATGTGGGTCGCGCGCGCGGACAGCCGCTGTCATTGTAGAATAATACACTAGAATAGGTGACGTCACAGAGCCGCACATTCTAACGGCTATTAATTTGAAAATAACGGTCGCGTTGTTCACTTCAACGGTCTGTTTACACTCTCGTCTATGGCAAGCAGGTTTAACACCTATTCGATTAAACTAACAAACATTTTATGTTACTTATTTTATTTACTAATCCGATTGTGACTAGTATCTTTTGTATTTCATCGGTTTCTATTCATTAGTAGGCTACTTGTCCCAAAAGTTCGTCACTTATGCTTATTACTTGTACTTGTTCCTTTGGGAATACCACTGCTATCCACACAAGTTACTATTTAATTGTCACACAAATTGTTCATTTTTCCTGTTGACCTCACTGTTAACTATACACCAACTAGTATTGTTGCATGTACATCTTCTAGTTTTTCTATTAAATAAAATATTCCAGTTTTATTAGTCCTTATTAATAAAATATTGTATTAGTTCTTATGTATAGATACTAATATTTATTTAATAGACATTTGTATTTATCCCAACTGTGACTACTAGTAACATTTATTTTCTCACTAGTTTACTTACCATAAGTGATAACTAGTAAGAATGGCTATTTCAAATTAATATTCAAAAATGTGTATTACTAGAAATGCAAAGTAGCCTATGCTACTAACTAACAACTGAAATAGGCCTACAAGTGTCTAATGAATAATAGCCATATAGATGATAGTTTGATTTTAGGAATAAATATTAAAACAGCTTGCCATGCTTCTGACTTCCTTGAATGACTAGGTTTATTGATTACTGATATACTATATAATGTTATAAAATATTTGTACAACTTTTTAAATGGAGTCAGATTAATGTGTCTCAGTCATTTAAAAAGTCATTAAAACTTTGCAATGAGTATTTGAAATAATTTGTGGTGAAAATAATAAGCTGAATCGAATTACTTTGGTTCTTTAACATTATTATATAAAATATGTATCTGATGAAATATTGTCCTTGTATATTGTAAATACAGGTAAAGGCTCTTAAAGAAAAGATACAGGAAGAAAAGGGGCAAGATGCTTTTCCAGCTGTCGGTCAAAAACTAATCTATGCAGGTCTGTTTCTTTCAACAGTTATACAACTTGTTTTCTTCTTCTTTGAACATTTTTATTTCTGGCATTGCAAAATTTAAATATTAAATACCATATTTTGCTTTTCCATGCATCACATTTTTTTTTGTGTGGATCTCTTATAAGATGCTATTTTATTTATTTATTTATTTATTTATTTATTTATTTTTAATGTGTTTTTCTCCATGAAATGCAGGCAAAATTTTGAATGATGATATACCTCTAAAAGAATACAAAATAGACGAGAAGAACTTTGTCGTGGTGATGGTTACAAAGGTACGGCTGTTTTATTTCTCGCAATCCTCTAATTGCCTTCATCAGGTTTTTGCATTTTAGCATGTTCAACATAAACGCTTCACTTCCATTAAAAGCAGAATTAATTCTTTGAATTCTTAAAGTAGCTATGTTTCAATCCATGTATTTTCCTTTGAAGTTTGCGATACTGCATATAAATCGCTGAATGGAAATATCGAGATGTGCTTAAAATCTTAAAAATGTATGCACATAATAAACAAACATACTAATGCTCAATAAACTTAAACGTTAAGAAAACGTGTGATAGAAACACATTTACAGAATAAATTCCACTACGTGTAAAAAAAATCAACAGACGATGTGATTGGATAACTGGACTAACCAGTGGACCAATCGCATCGCACAGCATCTCACATTTTGTTTTAGTTGTTCTGTCATCAAAATGATTTGGTATTAATCCCACCTAGAAGTGTCTCACATTATTGCGTTCACAATTGCAAACATCAGGCGTCTGAATGCAAGAAAACATGACAACAGTTACTATTGCATTTTGTCTGTGTGCAAACCAGGCGTGATACTTGATAAAGAGTTTTTGTTCTAAGTTTTGTTAACAGTTTCTATTTCTGTGATGTCACGATTGGAAAAACGACATATGTTATGTGGGTCGGTAGTGCGAAAGTGTGTGTCGCAACTTTTATTTTTATCATCGCTAAGGGCCGTACGCACCGGGGCGAATATCGACGTGTTATTCGCCAGCATTTTTCAGCGCGTTTTTTGTGTTCACACCCAAACGATTTTCACTGACGATGAGCCGAGTGAACATGTAAATTCTTTCCATGGCATTTGATTGCGTTTAATGTTAAACAGAAATAGCCGAATACTTGCCGTATATCTTCTTCGCCGTTTCGTATGTGTGCTTTGTGTTTGAGCGCCCCCAAGTTGTGTTTTACTGTAACTTTAGAAGTTCGAAACATGTGAGCAAAAGCGCCAATCTCATTGGTCAGTTTTTGACGCGGCGCATCAAACCAAAAAAACTAACCTGAAGTGGTTTAAAAAAAAATATTATGCTTTTATGCGTGGCGTTTTTCACGTCGGTGTGCACACTCACATTAGCGCCCTTTTGTTTAGTAAAGGCGCGTTCAACGTCTGCGAATATCGCGCGCGAACTTCGTCCCGGTGTGAACAGGCCTATACTTAACGCAAATTTCGGATTTTTTATGCCATGTTCCAATATTTCGTAAAAGTTACATTTGCAACTTTGGATGCAAACATAGCTAGTAGTTCTCTGTGCAGTCCTGTTTCTCTTTCTACAGCCTAAATCTGCCACACCTCCACAAGCTCCTGCTCCAGTTAGCACATCTCTCGCCGAAACCCCCGTCCATCTACCCACGACTCCTGCCGCCTCCACAGTGCCTGAATCAACCCCTGCTCCCGCTCCTGTAGAGCCAGCGCCCATCACAGCGCCCCCTGCTGCATCGGAGGCTGCTGCCGAAACGCCCGAGACTCCTGAGACTCCTGTTAGCGAGACTCCTGCTCCGATCTCAGAAGAGGAGAACCAGGCCGCCCAAGAAGAGCAGGCCATCGCCCAATCAGAAGCCAGGTATGGCCACGCCCACAAAAAAGAATGTTTTTTATTACTAAAAAGAATGAAAATATTAATTTGTAATTTTGTGTAGCATTATAGATGAGTTGGGTCTTTTAGAAGCAGCTGCATCCATACTAGGTAAGTTTGGGTTATTTGTTTTTGTTATAAAGGAGACATGAACTTGACGTTAACATCTGTCGTTTTTTTAGTTACGGGTCAAGCGTATGAGAATTTGGTGACGGAAATCATGTCAATGGGTTATGAGAGGGAACAGGTTATAGCCGCCTTACGAGCAAGTTTCAACAATCCGGACAGAGCCGTGGAGTACCTGCTTATGGTAAGAGTTTTATTACCTGAAATTGCTTTAAATGCATATTTGTGCTTAACGGCAACATGAAATGACATTTGTATCTCGTTTATTTTGGATTGTGACACGTTTCTGAGTGAAACAGGATTTTCTGTTTCAACTGTTCAAGAGTGGGTCCATTTCGTTGGCAAAGTAGCTTATTTAATATGTTGTTTGGGTAATTACTCAACTTTAAAAAAATTACTTTTTAAATGTGTATCTTACATCAATGCAAACTAAATGGAAATCGAACCCTTAAAAGTTTCAGAAAGATATGTTTAATTTTATTCGTTTGTAATTTGTATTTGAACTAGTCTTGTGTATTGTTGGTGCTGCAGGTAAAAAAAAAAAAAACAATATAGTTGCAACGATATTTGTCTGTTCATTCATGTTGTCAAAGTTACCCGCCGAATTGACAACACGCAGACGTCGGACGCGCGTCCATTTACAAACCAATCAATGTCAAGATGCAGCCCACATAGATGACGACTGGACGCAAGTATGTCACGTAAAGTTCTTTAGTGCGCTCGCATAATTGCAGTGTGAAACCAAACCGAAACTTTCTGAAAACGTGAACTTTCGGATCTTGGTGCGGACTTTCAGGTGTCAAAAGAGAATTTTTGGGGTCAAGACATTTCATGTTGACCTATAGCGCCTTGTTTGACTTCACATATCAGTGTAATTCCGATTTAAACCACACAAATTCACGAGTTGCTAATGTCCGTTCCTCAAGGGTATTCCCACAGAATCCGAGCAGCCGCCACAAGAAGTGGTTCAGCCCAGTGCCGTGTCCAACCCCACCCCCCCTGCCCCACAGCGACCTCAGCCTCCACCCGCCGCCACACCCGCCGCAGCCGCCGGTGAGTGGACATTTGTTCAGGACTCATGGAAATAGACGCTAGTTTGGCCTTCAGCTGCCACGTTCTTGCTAATTCCTTAAAATGTTATTTCGGTAGCACAGCTGATGGAGGAGTCTTGACTATTTCAGTACACTTGGATGTACTGGTGTTCTTTACTTAAGTGTTTTTAACTTAATCGTAACGTATTGTGTTGCACATTTGATTTTTAAACTGTTTGAAACACTGGTTAAACTATTTACTACTTCTTGAAATTTGGTGATTTGTTCTCATTTAGGGTCATGAATGTGCATGCAAAATATTGAGGCATAGATGTGTTTTGGAAAGGCTGTACACATTTTGGTGAATGCGATTGTGTTGGACCCCATTGGTTTCCATTCAATTCCCCAAAAGTCAACACTTTGAAGAAGTTGAAAAACAGCAAAGAAGCATGGTGAAAAATAGAAAACCTTTATTATAGACTTAAAATATGAAATATGTAAGATCTTTAAGTAAATTTTAGAAATGTTCTTAAAATATTTTTTGGCTGTTATTTTTCTGAAAGGATAACAATTACTAGTTGTAGCACTGAAAATAAGTCCAAGAAACAGATATAGCAAAAAGTCAAAATCCATTTACAACAAGTACAAATAGCGATAAATCCTGTTTAGTATCTAGTGTACAAATAATGTTAGAGACTATTTATACCTGTAGTTATTTGCCCCTCAGAGTAAAATCCGTCTCTAAAATTTGTTGGAACAAAGTTAAAACATTTCTTTGACATGTTTTTTTACGACAGCACAGCTAATTTCGAAAAAAAAGTTTAACAATACAAGCGTAAGAATATTTTTTAACAGTTCATCATTTCTCATTTTTATTTTTTTTTTGATATATTTATATACATTTGTTTTATTTTAGTAAATGTTTATTTTATTTAAAGTAGCTGTTACGATTTTAGTTTTTAGTTACAGTGTTTTTCGTAGTGTTGTTTTTCGCCAGATTGTAAAACGAACACGTATCCATATTCTCAACACATACAGTTTAAACACACATTGACATTATTTTTACTTGACATAAATTACACAGTGTTGCAAAAAAAAAAAAAAAAAAGTTCAAAACAAAGAAAATCCTTTTTTTTTTTTTTTCACTTTTCCGTGATTTTTGGTCTCGGGCCAGATTCCTGTACAGCCCTTTCTATACTGTGAGCAGGTGAGTCCGGATCGGCGCCGGTGACGGCGAACCCGCTAGAGTTCCTGAGGAACCAGCCGCAGTTCCAGCAGATGCGGCAGATCATCCAGCAGAACCCGACGCTCCTGCCGGCGCTGCTGCAGCAACTGGGCCGAGACAACCCGCAACTCCTGCAGGTGGGCGGAGCTTAGCCGAGTCCCGGCCAATAGAGTGCTGCGGTGACAACTGGGAAATTTTCACATTCGTCTTGACTAGTCAAACATTTGTTTCCGCTGAAATTGTCATGAAATTTTCACACAAAGTATAAAATAGAAATGTTACTTTGGCAACTAGCTAAAAATAAAAAACTTTTTTTTTGGTTTAACATTTTACAATTGGGTAGTAAATTAAAATTAGTTATCTACATTAGTTAACATGAACTAATAATGAACAATACTTCTAAACCAAAAATGAAATTAAAATTAATACGATTTGACAGCACTATATGTTTAATGTATGTATAATAATATGTTTGTGTGTGTACAAACCGATTAATCACATCTAAAATGAAATTTAGTAAAGATATGTGTGTGTATATATTATTTTTATTTATATTTATACACACCCACATATACATACATATTTTCGTGATGTCGTGCTTTAGAACAAAATGTCCAAGTATTGTCAACTTATACCTTATTTTACTAAATTGAAAAACCCTATTATAATAATATATATAATAATAATATATAAAAATCCATAGGAAAATCATGAGGGAAGCAGTGGCGAATTAGTCTCCCGGGTTTTGACGCATTTACGTGAGCAAAACCACCAATCTCATTGGTCTGATTGGCGTTTTTTTTTTTAAATGACACTTTTACAGGTGGCGTTTTTCGCGCGCGAAATTCGTCCCGGTGTGAACTTGCCTTTAGGCTGTTTATTTTGCCTAGGTCAAAATACAATGAGACTTTCGCAATTTTACAATTTGCATCTAGCCTGTAGGCAATTATTTCAGGATGGTGACGATTTGTGTGCTTGCAGCAAATCACGCAGCATCAGGAGCGGTTCGTGCAGATGTTGAACGAGCCACACGCTGTCGAGGCCGGAGCCGCCGGAGCCGCCGAAGCGCCCAGCGAACCACAGAGGAACTACATCCAGGTCACGCCGCAGGAGAAGGAAGCCATCGAGAGGGTGCGCGCACACTACCAGCGCTTTTCTCCAAGATAAACTATCATGTCTGCCGTACCAGTGACAGCTACTGGCAAATATGTCACAAAAATGTCACATTTATTTGACCAGTTAAACATTTGGTGTCGTGGAATTGTCACACAAAAAATTACAAAAATTAGAAATGTTACTTTGGCAGCTAGTTGAATAAATTAAGTTTTTGGTTTAACACTTTACAGTAAGTTCCCTTATGTTAACATTAGTTAACTCTAAACCGAAAATTAACATTAATATGATTAGACAGCGCTATATATATATATACAAACATATTATATAAACAAACTTTTACGTTATATGCAATTAATCATTTTGAAATCGATTATTTGTGATTAATCGCATCTTTAATGAAAGTTAGTATATGTGTGTGTATTATATTTATATATATATTTACACACACACATATGTATATGCATAAATTTTAAACATGTATGCAATTAATCAATTTGATAGCATTATTATGTATATTTTGTATAATGATTGTACAACGATAATGATTAACTATTACTAAATTAACTCAAATTAAATTTAAGATTATTTACATTATTTAGATACTGTGAAGGTGCTTTGATGCAATCTATATTGTGAAAAGCGCTATATAAATATACTGGACTTACATAAACATGAAATTATTATTACTAAAAATGTATCCATAATTTTTTATATATATATATATATATTTTATTGTCCTAATGGTCATGTAGTTGTTTTGTGAAAAAGCAGAACTAAAACAATTTAAAATAATGTATTTTAATTGTCATAATAATGTGTTTATTAATTATATTATATTCACATGCTTTTAATTTTTAATAGTTACACATTTTTTTGCCGAATCTTAAAATCTGCTTATGTTTTGTAGTTAAAAGCTCTGGGTTTTCCCGAGGGACTCGTCATCCAAGCCTACTTCGCCTGCGAGAAGAACGAGAACCTGGCCGCGAACTTCCTGCTCCAGCAGAACTTTGACGACGAGTGAACGCGGAGGACACCCGGCGGAGAGGATGCGAGCGTGCGCATGTTGTGGTGCGTTGTGTGTGAATGTGTGCGCTGACGCGAAGAGGAAGTCGACTGATCTTCCATGATGGTTGTCGTGGAGTTTAAACTGAAGCCATGATGTGAGGTTATAGCCAATATCAGCACAGCGTTTTTATTTTGATAGATATAGCCGATCCTCCACGATGGGGTGTCTGTTGTCTGTCTGGTTTCTGCTGCTATCACTGCTGTGTGCGTCGAGCGAGTTAAACCCCGGCCAAGCTTCATTTTTCGCCATCAGAATTAATGTTTTTAAACTGTAGTATTAATAAATAGGCGATTTAGTCAAGCTAGATGCCAAATTTAGTTTGTCGCCAATGGCGTTGAATAAATATGGCGTGTGCTCTAACTTCTCTAACTGCCATTTTATGTCATTTTTAACGTTTCATCATTTCCTTTCCAGCTTTCATTCAGTGGATGCCACACAGTATTTTGAGCCCACAGTATCGATGGTTGAGAATGCAGTCGGCTACTTACAGTAACTCGATTTTATTTCTGTTATGTTTACAGTCTAACCAACATAAAACCAGTTTGGTATGCAGTAGAAACTCATGCAGTGGTTTTGAACGGAGCCCGAAATGCTGCAACAATCGTAGGTAATGTATGTAGTGAAGCAACTGAATGTGATCGAGTGTCTCAGCGCGTCTCTAAAACCTCATGAAAATATGCATACATGTAATTTAAATATTTGTACATATTTGAGTGGAGGAGAAAAAAGAGTGTTGTCTTGGTCTCTGTTGTACACGTGAGACAGTGCCAAACGAAATTAGAAACTGAAAATGGGAGAAATTGCTGTGCAGTGTTTAAAGTGGATGCAGAATGCATATATTTTTATATAAATGATGTGTCCTGCTCCTATGGGTTTGATTTGTATAGAGTTAAAAGTGCTGGAAGGGTGTTATTTTTAACAGGTATAGGCAAGAGTCCTGTTTACACTATGTGATGTAGTTTTGAGTTTTTATCTCAGCGTTTTGTATACTTTCTTTTTTTTTTTGTCTGATGTGTAGAAAGTAAACATGACAGAGTTTGGTCTTAAGCACAAAATGGTTTGCTGAGTGGTTTATGAATGTATTGTTTTAGTGGTGTGTGAAATAAATTGCTTTTAAAAAGCTTAATTGGAGTTCCCTATTGGATGGCCAGTCGCACGTAGGTCTAGAGCGCTGCTAGCCAATAGGAACGCAGGATATTTCAGGGAGGCGGGCCAGAAAAAATACACAAAATCACAGGTTCGAGTCCCGTCTCGACCACAAATACCATACAGTGTATCTAGATTAAAAAATGATTACAAATTCATGTCAAGTACGATTTACATATAATAAACTAAATTTGTGCTGAAAATATAATAAAACTTATAAGATTTGTTCTTGTGTAGGATGTAGGAAATGTCCAATTATCTCAATAAAAATTTAAATTATAATAGGGTATAGTTCTCTTTTAATATAGAAAATATTTGAATGTGAATAATTGTAAAGAACATTTTGATAATGTTTTAGACCTTTATTTGTTTTAGAGATTTTCACATTATTTTTCTTTAACTATGCACAGAAATCCAATATATATATATATATATATGAAATATAACCAGAGTAAACACCAAATAATAAGTTTATCATTTTATTTATAATACATAATACAATAATATACATATTATTATGTAAAACTAAAAAAGGTAATGTATTAAATACCGGGGTTCGATTCCCCGACGTGGAGGTGGCAAACTTTTGACTATCTATTTCCTTTTTATCAGGAAAGGAAAATTAAAGTATCAAAAAACAAATTTACACTTGTTATTTGTACTCTTTACACAGTTCTTCTGCAGTTATACTTGAAGTTAAAGGGTTAGTTCACCCAAAAATGAAAATTCTGTCAGTATTTACTCACCCTCATGTTGTTCCAACCCCGTAAGACCTTCGTTCATCTTTGGAACACAAATTAAGATATTTAAGATATTAAGATCGCTCCTGCATACAGTCCATAGGCTTCTTGAGGGACTGGCTCTTGCTGTCCCCGAAAAGTCATTAAAGACATCGTTAAAATAGTCCAAGTGACTACAGTGGCTCAATCTTAAGTTTATCAAACGACGAGAACACTTTTGTGCGCAAAAAAACAACAAAAATAACGACTTTATTTCAACTATTCACTTCCTTCTCCATGGGCCTGTAGTCAGTTAACGTAGTGTGATTGCGTAGAGCTACGTCACACGTAGGCTCACTATTGGCCGACGCTGGTCATGTGTGTGTGATGCGTGTGACGTACAATAACAGAAGCTTACGCTATAAACTAGTAACCTGACTCGCGGAGAGGAGAAAAATAAACGAATAGTTGAAATAAAGTCGTTATTTTTGTTGTTTTTTTGCGCACAAAAGTGTTCTCGTCGTTTGATAAACTTAAGATTGAGCCCCTGTAGTCACTTGGACTATTTTAACGATGTCTTTAATGACTTTTCGAGGACAGCAAGAGCCAGTCCCTCAAGAAGCCTATGGACTGTATGCAGGAGCGATCTTAATATCTTAAATATCTTAATTTGTGTTCCGAAGATGAACGAAGGTCTTACGGGGTTGGAACAACATGAGGGTGAGTAAATACTGACAGAATTTTCATTTTTGGGTGAACTAACCCTTTAAATGTATGAACATTGAATTGCATTATACCAGTGAAATCAAACAAAGAAATGTTAGGATGTATACAAAATTTACATATACAAAAGGTAGGCTACAATTGTGCAGTTGTTTGAAATGATTTATCTGTTTTTTAAGAGTCAGTTGACGCTAGTAAACGGTGACAAGATTGCAAAAAAGTTTAATGCTATTAATCGAAAATACATGAAATCCTCCATGTAGTGTATTCTCTAAAGGCATTTATTTATTGAGCCATATAGAGATTTGTTTTTAAAAAAATCATCAATATTTCCCCAAGTAAAATCCTCATATGTGTTAGAACGGTTCAGTTGTCCAAAATCTACCCCTTGCAGTATTGACTTAAATCTTGCATACGTACACATTTCAAACCTTGATGTGGAGACTGATTCAGCCTTGCAGTGTATAAAAATCCTCAAAAAAGATATTCACAAAAGCGTTTTGTGTGCTTTTTGAAATCAGGCATTGCTAGCACTGTACCCAAGATATATTTAGCCCTTGTATTCCTTTGCTTGCTGACCCCATTCCCATGGAGAGAATGTGACAGGCTATAAATGTCACATGATTCGCTTCAGCAGAGAAGCAAGTGGTGGGAGGGTAAGTGCACAATCATGGCTTGTGTAAAGCAAGAAGTAGGTACCAATGTTCGGAGCCCAGAACCTGAGAAAGATTTCATTGAGGAGGATCAGCATGGTGTCATTGTCGCTCCTGACGTAGTGCTCCAGGTGGAGGGAGAGTTATTCTTTGTGAACCGCAATCATTTGGCCCAGATGAGTCCCTACTTCCGAGCCTTGTTCTTCGGTGGCGGCCGGGAGAGCACTAGGAAGCACATTGAGATTAAGGGAGTTGGACTGTGGCAGTTTCAAACCCTGATGGAGTTCACAAAGAACTTAAAGCTGACCCTAGACCGAAAGAACGTCCTTGATCTTCTGGAGGCCGCCGACTTCCTTCAGTTGGACAGGGCTCGGCTACTCTGCTGTAAGTTCTTGGAAAGGCAACTGCATCATAGTAACTGTTTGGGAATGATGGCATATGCTTGGCACCTTGGCTGTCTGGACCTCTACGTCGCTGCAAGGGAAGTAGCCTTGACCCATCTACCTGCCATAGCCTCCGAGCAGGACTTTATGGTCCTTTCAAAGGAAAGCATTGCCAACCTCCTCGCTAGCGACAACTTAAGCATTCCCAGGGAAGACCTGGTCCTTGACGTCGCCCTTCGCTGGGCAGCTTTTGACCCAAGTCGGGAAGAAGACTTCATGGAACTAGTGGGCCTGGTTAGGCCTGAGTGCTTAAGTCTTCCCTACATTACGGATCTTCTGACCAAGATAAACAGTTCGGACCCACGTGCTAAGCTATTTGTAAACTGAACGATAACTTGCCCTGTAGTTGGACTATGGGCAGGTCTATCCCTAGAACTCGTTCAAGGGAAACTCTGTTTGTTCTCGGTGGGCCGCATGAGCAAGAAGAGCAATTGCTGTACCAGTTCCACCCCTACAGTGGAAGGTGGCAATCCCATCCACCCCTGCAAAAGAAGTGTCTCACACAGTACTCCGTGGCTGCAGTAGGTAACAACCTCATCTGGCCCTAAACATTTTAAGTTGTTAGCACAATAAAGTGTTGCATGCCTTTCCCAATATAAGCCTTTTATGTCAGGAGTGCTCAAATCTGTTCGTGTAGATCTACCCAATTAAAAGTACTACACTTGTAGTAGCAGAGAACAGCATATAACCAAAAAAGCTTTGCGATATGAACAGCCAACTAGCCTGGGTTTCCCCATTATGCCTTGCCGCAGCGCGACTTTATTCGCGCTGCTAGGCAGTCTGGATACCATGAACCAAATTTTCCCCTGAAATAGGGAACCAATCACAGAACGGGGAGGGAGCACAGGCGCATTTGATAGACATTCGTAGCAACCAATAATACGGCTCTGGCATTCGTAAACCACGCCTCAAATACGAGAAAATTTACATCTCATTCTCAATAGCCGCGTTTCCACCGCAGGAACTTTCCCCAGGAACTAGGAACTTTGGGGTGGTACTCAGTGTGTTTCCAAGAAAGTCCCTGCTGGCGAGGTGGTACTTTTTCAGAGTTCAGGAACTTTCGGGGTGGGACTTGTGTGCTGAACATGCTGATTGGTTCTCACCACGCTATTCTTTCTGCCCGATGGCACGCGTTCGTCTCATCCATCTCACGGTCAATGTCCGCTGATAACAAACGTCTACTTTTATATCTAGCATTACGAGCTTTCTGAATACGCTTTGGGTGCTCGTCTCTTTTCTGCCGTTTTGTTAATTACCTCGTTAGTAAACCAATCGCACACAAAAGCAGCACAGCTTGAATCTCCTCCATACAAAACTCAAAACAAACTCGCAGGCTTGGGAAGAGCAGTGGCACGCAGTTCAACGTCACTACTAATCTTCCCGCCCCGGACCGGTACTTTAGTTCGCGGTGTAAACGCAGTAAGCAAGCGGTCTGGGGGAAAAAAGTTCCTGTGAAAAAAGTTCCTGGGACAAATAGTTCCTGGTAATTGCTGTGGAAACGCGGCTAATGATGCATGATCTGGCGTTAACCAGGCTAAATAGCCAACCAGAACTATTATCAATTATTGTGCAGACATACTTGAAGTTAAACAACTTTATTTGTTCTCTGTGGACATGATAAGAAAGAAATGCAGTTGTAGTATCAGTTTCACCCCTACAGTGGATGGTACCAATCCCATCCATCCCTGCAAAAGAAAAGGTCCTTTCAGAAGAGTTCAGTTCCAACCCTGCTCCCATACACCTGTTTTGTAACGATCTGAATGAGCTTGTTTAGGTGTTTGATTTGGGAACTTTGCTTTAAGGTAGATCTCTAGTATCAGAATAGGGATGTTATTACGCATTCTTTGTCTTACGGTCCTCACCAACGCTATTTCTTTCTCTAAGGGGACTGCATAGTAGTGACTGGAGGCTACTTTCGGGATGTGTTGTGGTACAACGTGGATTGGGTGAGCATTTATCAATGTGCCAATGAGCAGTGGGTGGATGGCCCGGCGATGCAAAAGTCCAGACACAGCCACTGCTCAGCGGCTCTGGAGTTCCAGCTGTTTGTGTTTGGCGGTAGCACGGATGAGGGACCCGTGGCTGACGTTGAGAGGTTGGTTCTGGGAGCAGAAGAATGGGATGCCGTCAGTCCCATGGTGAGGGCTGTGGAAAGGGCGGCTATTGTCAGTTTGGGGACTTGTATTTACATGGCCTGTGGTCTGGATGCGAATGGCGACGTTTACAGTGGGATTCAGAGGTACAGACCAGAGGTTGACCAATGGGATGTGGTATCATATTCTCCATTCCCACGGTGAGTAAACTAAATTTTGTCCAATTTGTTTAAGGGAAGAGTAGGGCAACTCTGGCTCTCACGGTCGGATAAATCAGGATTACTTGAAAACTGATTAGGATTGAAGGTAAACATTGCAGTACAATGGACCTCGAGGGCCAGAGTTTCCCACTCCTGTGTGCCACTTAAACCAGTCCAGTATCAGTTCTGTACACATGTACTTCTTTCCCAGTTACGACCTTCTCGCAACAGAGCTCAATGGTGCCCTCTATCTGCTGGGAGGACAGGCTCTGCGCTTAGACATCGACACAGACGAGTGGACCATTCTTCAAGAGGACTGTCTGGACAACAAATTCTTCACAGGCTGTGCCACAGTAAACGGGCAGATTTACATACTAAGCGAGAGGAAGATTAACAAAACATTCCCTAACATGATCCTACTGGACCCTTACATTGACACTTGCTTAGAAATTGATGATACAATACCTTGCCCTGTACCCATACGAGGTTCAGTCACGATGCGTGTGAATCCCTTCTGAAGCCACGGTTCTTTTAGCCAAATGACACAATAAACCAAATTTTGTTGAGCAAGGTTGGGGATAATTATTTATGTGAGGATCATAGAGTGCCGAAGTTACGACGTCACTCTGTAGGGCAAAACGCGGAAGTGAGTTAGCATTTTAGCACTACGGTTCCCTCGCTCTAAAGCCTATGGGATTTTTGAATGGGTTTTTGCTAAATCGCCTGAAATAAGGTCTGTGGTGAACAAAGCCTCTAAATATTTTCTCGTTTTGATCTATGACATAGAGCACACTGTTTAAACCTGCTTATGGTTTTTTAAACTTTATTGTGTCTGATTGTGTTTTTTAAAAATCTTTATATAGGCTTTAAAATGTATAAATTTTGGATTAACTTGTAAAGATTATCTTGCTAGACAAAACGTGTAAGGGTCACAACCCTTTGTTAAACACAGATCTTATTTTTTGCGATTTTCTGCAAGTCTGTGGGGAAAATGCATTGCTTTTTGACCGAGGGAACCCATGCGCCGCTAGCTTCCGAGTTGTCCTACAAAGTGACGTCATCACTTCGGCACTCTATTGTTCTTATTGTTATTCAAAAGGTCAGAGAAAATGGGGGAGTGAGAAACAAGTATGCAATAATAACACAATATCGAAGATGGAAGTTCTTATTTCATAATATATCCCACTTCTGTCGTCGTTACAAGTTATACAACATCTGCAGTGTGTTAGTAAAATCCCAATAACTAAACATACAAAAACAATCTCAGGTCATTTTAAAACAAAAGTCAAACAGTGTGGGACAGATGCACAGATTTCAGACAAAAGGCTCAGTTTATGGATATTGTGCAAATAAACAACTCGTATTCTAAACATTAATAGATTTCCAGCCCTATGAAGAACAACAAAAACATTTAGCCCTTGGAGAAGATTCAATAATCAAGGGGTCTACATAGGAGTCCTCAAATCCCACTGCCCACTTCTATGCACAAATCATCGCATTTCTTGTATAATAAGGCAATGCACAACAAAAAATACTATCTTACAAAACAACAAGCCCCAGTAGTTCCTTGCAACAGTAGCAAAATCACAAAGACGATTGGATATTTCACCAATAGATGGCGCTCTAAGTCTTTTCTAAGCGGACCACAAATGCCCGTTTAGAAAAACAAGCACAGAGCTTACACTTTCATACAACCTAGAAGACTAAAATATCCATGTTTTCTTCTATTAAAAATACTTAAAAAGAATGCCACTAAATATTATGGGTATCTCTCGTCAGGAGAGCGGACTTTTGTTAACTTAACAGTCTAACGAACAGTCGCCACACATTAGCAACCTAATTTAAACAGTTCAATAAGTATTTGTGAATCTTTTTTATGCACCCAATCTGTTTGATTAATTAGTCTAACTTTAATTAAACCAATTAAAGACAGCGCTTTGAACCCATATCAAATATACTCTAATGGTAATTTAATAATACAAACAAGTAGTATTTATTCTACGCAATCAGTGCATTAGGTTCTCCATATCACACAACCAAAACATTGTCAAATCAAAGTTGGATCTTGACAAACAAGATAAACCAAGAGGAGTGGAGGTGATTTAACATGTTTAAACATAAAAAATACATACAGTAAAGTAGCTTCTATCTGGCTTTAGGCATTCTGCTATTCATTTTTCGTCTCTGATTGGTTAAATTGTTCAAAACACAGTTATTGGCCAATGATGCCAATTTTGAGTTAAATGCACCCTTTTTCTGCTCCCTACTGCACTCTTCTTCTCCAACGTCATCTTCATCAACCTCACTCTCTTCATCACTCCGTTCATCGCGTTCCACCTTAAAAACACGTTGACGTTTCTTAAATGACCATTCCGTAACACTTAGAAAAAAAGTTAAAGACATGGCGACTTTGATACTTACTTTGCCCAAAAATACAAATTTGTGAACCATTCGAAGAATCAACCAAGCCCAGAAGATGTGCAGTGCTTGAAGGACCAGCAATAGGCCGTTTAAGAAATAATAACCGGAGTACGGAGGAAAGACGTCCAAAGAATCCACCACAGCTGTGTAGATAACTCTGGAAATTAAGTTTATAAGTAATGTTTTAAGCCATCTGGACATCTGAGAATGTATTCAAAAACCGTAGTTCACTTTTAAAAAACTTTAGCTGATAATTTACTCACCCCCATGTCATCCAAGATGTCCATGTCTTTCTTTCTTCAGTCGAAAAGAAATTAATTTTCTCCACATAATGGTCTTCAATGGGGTCCAAACGGTTCAAGGTCCAAATGAGAGTTTCAGTGCAAACTGTTCAAAGGGCTTTAAACGATTCCAGACGATCAATAAGGGTCTTATCAAGCGAAACCATCGCTCATGACTCGAAAAAAGATTTGAAACGAGTTTAAAAAGGAGTCACAAACGCGCATCACAGAAAAGAGCAAGGCGAGCATTTGTGCTTATAAAACTTAAACTTTTTTATTTATTTTTGAAACGACCAATCGTTTCACTAGATGAGACCCTTATTCATCGTCTGGTGTCGTTTAAAGCCCTTTAAAGCTGCACTGAAACTCTCATTTGTACATTGAACCGTTTGGTCCCCATTGAAGTCCATTATATGGAGAAAATCCTGGAATGTTTTCATCAAAAACCTTAATTTCTTTTCCACTGAAGAAAGAAAGACGTGGACATCTTGGATGACATGGGGGTGAGTAAATTATCAGCAAAATTTTTTTTTAAAGTGAACTACTCCTTTAAATGTGCCTTCATATATGATGCGATGAAGTTACCTGCACGGGAAAACCACGAGGCGAGTTAGCAGGAAAACCGCGGCGAAAATGACAAACAGGGCATCGCAGGTCTTCCTCCATCCAGCGTAATTGAACATTTTGGCAGACTGCAAATCAACAATTAAACAAAGATGACATTTTAAGGTTATTTATGTGAGCGATAAACTGATGGAAGTCAAGGTCGTTTATGCGTTTCTGTTACTATTAACCCTTTCACGCGTACGATCACACCGGTGTGATCAGTCTTGGCTGGTCCCTGGAGCGTACGATCACACCGGTGTGATTAGAACGTTCAGTGCACACGTCAGCAACTGCTAAATTCAAACTTGCTCTCGCGCGTTGGCTGGCGCTCAGCCAGAGACAGACGCACTCAGTGCTGTCATATATCACAACTATTGAGTGTTTTCAACCACATAATGTTTATTTTAGGTTTCAGACATTTAAATACACATATGTACAAGCAAAACAATGATTTTGAGTTTGTAAAATACATACAGATGTCTATGGGAGCGGCAATAATAATCCTTTCAATTATAATAAGACGACACATTTTATTCATATCAGATACACATTGTGTAAGTAGCTTAACATTTGATCCTATTCTTCTCCCAGTTCACCAGCCACTTACTATCATGTATTTCGTGAGAAGTGGATGAATTGACGTAATAAATCCAACAGATCCGATTCTCTGAACTGAAAACGAAACTAAAATGGCGCCGCCCGTTGTGCATACAGCTCAACTAACGCGATCGTTATAAAGATGTCTAAACAACAAAACCCATCCACTTGCACATATTTGACAATCGGAATATCAGTGTTTCATGATATAGCTAATACATTTTTGAATATTTTTAATAAAAAAGGAAAAATGACATAAAAGCAGATCATCATTCATTCCGCGCTCTGTTCTGGTTGTGCTGTGTCACGTGACAAGCAATGACGCGTCACCATGGAAACATTAAAGTGGCAAGTTCTAAATAACGGTCGCCTTGAAAAACTCACGCTGGGGGGTCAGTTAGAATATTTTAAACTTACGTGTGAAAGGGTTAAGGAAAAAAATAATATTTTTGAATCTATAATGTATTTCCTGGTATTTATTTACCCCTGAAACAAAAAAAAACCCTGAAACTAAAATAAATCTGACAAGATTTAAACTATTTTCACGATGAATTTTGTGCACATTTTAATGTCCGTTTTAAAGTGCCAATTGGGGCCATAAAACTATTGTTTCAATTGTATTCACTAAGACTCACAGAACAGCCAATCAAATTCCTCGCTTTACCTCCAGCAGGAAGTCCGAGGAGTCGTGGACGAGCATCACCAGGGTTCCCACTCGGACATAATTGGCACAGTACGAGAACGCGATGAGGAAAATGGTGGCGATGTGGTGAATGATTTGCTCTTTGAAGTCCTAAAAATCCAGGACAAAAACACATAAGCACAATTCATCACTTATTAGATCCTTATAAGTTCATGCTGAAGGAGTCAAACTTACTTTGCGCTTTATGTCCACAGACACGCAGAGCAGAAGCGAGAGGTAGAAGGACAACTCCATGATGTAATACCAGTACTGAGCTTCGGCTACGGCCTACAGATCAAATCACAAATAATCAGGAAAAAAGCACAACTAGGAATTTTGTCTATCTGTCTATATATCTGGCCTTAAAACCTACTTTTAAATCTACTTTTTAATCTACTAAAACCTACTTTTAAAATCTACTTACATAAAACTATTTCAGAATTAAAAGATTTTAAAACTACTTCAATTTTTCGCCAGCCTTTATTAAGCCAAACATCGAAGTTTGTCTTGACTTAAAAAACATATTTCTATAGTTTTAAATTAACATCAATATTCAAACAGGTGAAAGGTAAAAGAAAGGTTACAGAAACATTTTATACTTAATTTCCTGGAAAAAAATGAGATTAATGATTCAATATATTTCTATGATTGTTTTGATAGTATCGCACTAGTTCCTAGTGAAGCTCAACAGAGTGGGTTAGGTTCGGCTTATTGCATTTTGTTCATTGTAACTGTTTATGTTATGCACATGAGTCTCCCAACGAGAGATTTTGTAAATTGTTTTTTTTTTTTGTAAATAAATGTGTTCAATAATAATAAAAAAAAAATAATAATAAAAAAAAAAAGAGATGAGAGATCATCGCCCCCACCTAGCGGCGAACCAATTGCATTCATTTCCAAACAGTAATGATGACGTAACAAAGCCTCGTTTACTGAAATTGAACTCTGAATCACTGGTTTATTTATTTTTTGTTGTATAATGTTTGCTTACGAACTGTGATGCTTGTATGTTTGTAACTTGTATTAAAAAAACATCACTGAAAAAAAAAAAAAAAAGGGTTAGGTTCACAGGAAGTGAGCGTGTGTCGAGAGGCGTTTGTTACAGACCTGTCTTGGGTATCCGTGCCAGCATTCCCGATGATCCCAAAACCATGACGTCTGAAGAACATCATCAAAAATGATTAATTGAGAATGTGCAAAAGTTTTGATAACAAAAACACTTTTTTGGAGTAACATGCACCAATTTATAGGGATGCGCGGTATACCCGTACTGCAAAAATACCGGTATTTAATATATTGCAAACGGTACAATATCATAATTTTGTTAAATTCGGTATTTGATGCGCTGCTGTTTCGAATTTCTCCACTAGGCGGCAGTGCGCTACCGAAACTGACGCGGGTCACGCGAAACCGGCAAACGCTGACGAGGAAACACGGTGGATCAAACGAAGCTCATTCAAATTTCTTCGTGCCCGAAATCAAATAGAGAGAGAGCCGTATGAGTGAAATAAGGCATTACTTTGCCTAAGTTATGAGAATAGTAAAGAAACAGAGCTCAACGAACCACTCGGCAAACGTTGCTTTAAATAATGTGTTGACATGGGAGGAGGCAACACATCAAATCTGCCGAAGCGCTCGTGAGTTCCTTGTTCAAAGAGTTCAGAGATCGACAGGTGAGTTCATCATTCAACTGATTTAATTTAGACTTTTATTGAACACTGAACAGCGCACACACATAAGAGCGTATCAATTAAATATGATAGGGTAAACACGAAAGCTCAAATCTTCTTGCATGACACGCTAGAACCAATTCAGTTTACGTCTCGTAATTTTTGCACTTTCAAACAAACAAACAAACAAACATATGAATTTAATTTGAATGAATAAAGTATACAAGTGATAATAAAACGAATGGCATATGCCACTGTGGCAGAGAGAGAGACAGAGAGATCAATATTACTATTACAATTAAGCTACATAGATTTGTCAACATTCATTTGGTACCCTGGCCTAACAATATAGCATAGCATTTATTAATCTAGATCAATTAGTAATAAAATGACCTAAAAATGTTATACTAATACATGTTTAGCATTTTAACATTACTTTATACATTGTATTATATTCGTAATATTAACCCAAACACAAACCAAGATGAATAAATGCTATAAATGTTGATAATTCTCTGTTGATGCATGACAGCTGCTTTACATGTAATTTCATTATCCGATTATTATTATTATTATATGTTAATCTATCATAGATAATTAACCTATTTTAATTGATAATAACCTATTTTAATTAATTTATTTTATTTATTTATTTATTTTTATACTTTTCTTTGCACATAGTGGAGAGTTTAAAGCAGTGTTTAATAAAATTGTCAATTGACTTTTTTTTCCCGACTATGGTATCGATTTAGTATCGATACCGAGGTATTATGTTCTGGTATCGTACAGAAGCCAAAATTGTGGTATCGAGCCATCCCACTGCTACTTAAGTGGAGAAACTAAAACTCATTTTGAGAGATATGTATGCATTGTAACTGAAATCAACAGACACAAATAGACAGTAAAATAAACACTTAAATGTGTATTTGGGATGTTTTATTTCCACAAGTCTAAAATAAGACAACTTGTCTTAATTTAAAGAAAACTTTTTCATAATAACAAAACATAAATGAAAACCAAAATATCTTGATATTTCTCTCGCAAAGGTGATCATGAGGGGTTGATTCTGAGGAAAGAGCTGGTAAGATGCTTTAGAGATCACAGCAGAGTGAAAGTCGTTGGAGATACTCACATTAATCAGGGAGATGAGGCCAGATGAGAACGCGATGAGATAAAAGACAAATCTCCACCTGAGAAACCAGACAGAAAGGTCCACTCTAATCAAATGCAAACCAAGCACTAATTATGATGCGGCCAGAAAATATGTGAGCGTACGAAGCTTCGCAGAACTTCCTGGTGTTGCTGGGTCTGTCCTGGTTCCGGCGCTGACGCAGCCAGGTCTGGATTTGGCGCTGTGTGAGTCCGCAGCGCTTCTCCAGGACCACCAAATCATTCTGAAGAAAAACACACACACACACAAGAAATACATATTAAAATTGAATGCATAATTACACTGGAACTCATTATATTCTTTATCACTACTATATATACAGTATATATACACTATTATTTACAACTGTCTGATTTAATTAGGGCTGTCAAACGATTAATTGCGATTAATCGAATCCAATATAAAAGTTTGTGTTTACATAATATATGTGGGTGCACTGTGTATAATTATTTTATATATATATATAAACACACACACACGCACACATGCATGTATATTTAAGGGAAAAAATATATATAAAATATTTATATATTATATAAATTATAAATCTATATACAGTATATACATGAAAATATTTCTTAAATATACATGCATGTGTGTGTGTATATATATATATATATATTTATATATATATATATATACAAAATAATTATACACAGTGCACCCACATATATTATGTAAACACAAACTTTTATTTTGGATGCGATTAATCGCGATTAATCTTTTGACAGCCCTAGATTTAATAATTATTTAAATGTAATGATTTTTAATGAACTATTTAGTTTAATTCATGATTTATTTAAATATTGATTTAATGACATTTTTTATTATTTTATAAAATATACTATAATTATCTTAGTATCAATTATCTTATTACAATTTATAATCTTTAACAATGTCTAAAAGTGTATTTATATATTTTTTTACTAAATAAATGTTTAATATTACATATTACATTCTAATCTTCTGCTGCCTGCACATCTCAGCACTGAATGTATAATTCAAGGAGAATGCAATCCCAAAATGCATTGCAAAAAAAAAAAAAATTAAAATATTTTTGTTTAATACTGAAAAATATTGCTAAAACAAATATATTTAACTAAAAACGCACAATTATACCCAATATTAGTGTGCTACATACTCGTCGTCTTCATCAGCTGCCTATGTAGGGTGTGACAGTGACATCAGATCCTCTGATGTTGATAAACAGAATTAAATATCTCATTCTTGACACACACACACACAGGTGCACATGTGACTCACTAACCTGTGACGGCTGTTTCTTCTTCTGCAGGTAAAACGCCTCCAGCTTCGGGACAGGCGTGACATGAACCCAAACCCTGTCACGGACGCCCAACCATCGGCTGAGCGGCAACGCCACAACCCTACGGGACACACACAATGGCTTTTGTTAAAGGTGCGACACGGTTCACAGCAAATGAAAAAGATACACTTTTGACAGCTGATGCTGCCTGTAACTCAAGATCTTTACTCAAACGCAGATATTGGGGACCATATGATAAATAAAGGCCAAGATTTAGTTTCAGGAGGACGTAAGAAACAGCTGTCGTTGTAACCAGGAGAGAGTCGCACCCTTTCAGCAGGTCTACGCTTGAGCCGCCCATCCAGATTTACTGGCAAACAAACTTGACAACTCAAGAATAATTGTGAATTTAACTGTAAAGGGCGAGTCCTTTCAAATCAATCAAAAAATTATTCAGCATATTTGGTGTAGACAAGCAACATTTTGTTGATTTGCAATATGCTTGTTAGCCCCGCCCTCAGCGAAACTCATTGGTCCAATATATTGCTTGTCATAAATATGCGTTTAACATGAAATATCTTCTGATTGGTTGACATTGTTTTCGCATCGCACAACAGTTTTGCGTCAATAAGCCACATTGCGTAGAAGCAAGCTTTAAAGCTACTGAGGACTATGTTCTATATTTAATTTAATGTTATTTAATGTAATAAATAATTCAATGAAGACATGATATTGATATCGACCTTTCGAAAACAAAGCGCAGGGCGATGAAACCCAGGGCCAAGGGCAGGCAGATGAGCAGGTCACGGGGTGCGGGATGCCGACTTCCATCTGATGCCCCGTCTGCGATATCTTTCCATGTGACGCCAGGAGGAAGCCAGAAGTCCTGCCGCCAAATCCACTGGTTTACAAGTTCCTTTAGCCTACAGACACAGTATGAGGAGAAAGTCAAAAAAGGCTGCAAACTAATTACAACATATAAACCATCTACCGATGACGCAGATAATTCCGTCAGCAGTAGCTGGAATAATATCATTCACAAACTCTATATAATTAATAATCACACAGAGTTTTGTTGTTGTTGCTTTAACTGTTTAATTTTGAGCAGTTGATGTGATGAATGCATCACTCTCTCTGACAGCTGAGTTTAAAATATATAATATTACGAGAAACGTACAGTACATCCACAGATGATCGGCCTCCATGACGTCACGACTCCACAGCGATTAGTCGATAGTTTTCAGGCCGATATTTACAACAAATCAGATTAAATCGCGATCTAATACCACATATTTATTTAATCATATAACTAATCAAGTGGGTTATTAATCTTTTTTTAAGACGTTCAACAAAATGCAAAAAAGCTCTGCAATCTAATTTTTTTTATGATAAAGAGATAAAGTTTACTACTTTCGACTCTTTCGTCTGTCATATAATAACACTTAACGTAAAAAGAAAACAACGAAAAAGTCCTTATATTACTATTTACGTTTATAATTACGCGATTATTATAATAAATACAAAAAAATCATTACAGTAGCTTACATGCTTCAATGATGAGGATGAGAGCTGATGATCGGTTACAGGCCTTTTCAAGGCGTCTTTATTTGAATTTAGTGTTCTTAATAATAATAATAATATTCCCGATCTTCGATATAAACAGCATCCATCATCATGATCGCTCTACATCGAAATAAAAACAATCCCTCGCGCAGATTCTTCCGGCGAATTCGTAGGAATGCGCGCGACCGCGTCGACGACATCAACTCGCATCCACAACATCGACCTCTGTTTTTGAGTCTTTTAGAAGCTCCCACGAATAAAACTAGTCCTGCATTCATGAAATGATCCCAGGGTCGCGAGAATCCATGAATCCGCCAGAGAAACGGGAGATCTCGACAGCAGAAGCAGCATCTCCTCCGTCTCTCTCTCCATCAGGGAGGAAAGGAAACATCCTGCTGAGTCTGAGTGCTGCTGACTGTAAGGTGCTTTGCTTTCCATTAACACCAGTATAGACTCCGGCTCCCCCTACCGACCATTAGATGAACATACACTATCTATCTATCTTTCTACGTGTGTTGACTGATAATTTTCTAAAGATCAAGCAAAATCTGGTTTTGCTGAAATCTCTGAAATCCACCTTTTCCTGTTTAGTGTTTCTGCCAAGAAAATGACTGACGGGTGTTTAGAGGCTCTGCCAACTTAGTGTCAATTAAGTCCTGTCTGTCTCGCTCATTACAATCCATCCACTGTCTGTTTTCATATCAGAGGGGATTCCAAAAGGAGGAAAACAACATTATTAATTGTTGAAAACATTTCTTAACTAAACCATTTAGTGCTTTGTAAGTAATCAGCAATATTTTAAAATGTATACAATGTTTAATAGGCAGCCAATGCAGTGTTGACAGAACCGGGCTAATATGGTCATACTTCCTGGTTCTGGTATAGGCCCAACAGACTCTTACAAACAGGGAAAACCATCAACAATAAAAAATGCATGATTATGTGGTGTCATGGAATCAAAAAATGTGGTTATAATGAAAGTCAATGGGGCAAAAACAGCCTCGAACGGGAGAAAAAGTTCAAATCTGATGCTGCACAAAAACCAATGTTGTTTCTAATCTTTGACATGTCCAAGACTGTGATAAAAGGTTAAAAAAAATCCAGCCCACAATCACATTTTAATAAGTCATTTTGTGTGTTTTTCCCCCAAATCAGTGACCTCATTTATGAATTTGGCAATTTAGTTTTGATCAGGACAGAGGTTGATGAATAGATTTATGCAAATAATTATGAAAAAGTAGTGTCTGTTTTCAGCCGTGAGCAACGAAGTGTAGGGAATTTGAACAAATGCACAACAGTTAAAAGAGCTCGAAAATGTCAAGCGCACGATGTTCATTATTAAACAGCAAGCACAAACTATGCAAAAGCAGCAGTCCAAATTCACTCACTCGTTTTCATTCACTCCTTGGGAATAGCAAATCAGGGGGTGATTCAAACATATTTCACATTTATCATTCTTGATGTGAACAGGCCTTCATTATTTATATTCTGGGAAATAATAACCAGTCAAAATAAATTCTGGGAAATAAATTCAATCAGTTTTGAAGTCTATAAAAATGAGTCAAGAAAAATAGTTAAAATGCAGTCAGTAGCCTATTATTTCTGCTTTATACTTTGACTGTGGAAACGGAAACGTCAAATTGAGGGCATTGCATTATGGGATGCAAGCATAAAGAAAAAAACAGCAGGAATAGTGTGAGTATTCTGAACAAAGCCACAGATTCATGTTTAATAGCTGCACGTCTGCTGTAGTTTCAGCAGAGGGCGCAATGCCACATTTGTTAAGTCACGTTTCTTTGTTGGCAGTTGCAGTCGCTGCACGAGAGACCTTTGGCTGTTTAGTGCATGATATTAGTGTATTGCGCAAAAACATGCAATCTTTCAGCAGTGAGCCGTGTGTGTTTCTGTAATGTCATGCCAAAGCGGTGTCTCTGATTGTGAAATTTATTTGCTCAGTGAAAAACAAACGAGAAGACCAAAGAGGCTAAATCAATTTCATATTTTGGTCTTTTCTACATCAAAAATGAATTTAGACAAAATCTAAACGGATACGACCCAGTCTGGCCTTTCAGACTAAACCCCCCGCTCCCATTCCTAACATGTTGAGCCAATATTTCCAAGTCTTATCCTCTCTGCGGAGGCAGCGAATGTCTTGTGGAGGTGTTGAAGAGAAACAGGGACAGGGAGATGAAGTTCGTGGTCCTTCTGTCCCCAAACAAAATGCACATAGTGAAATAATCTAATGTTCAGTGACAATTAACACAGATGTAAGTAGCTAAAAACATTAAATCAGCCTAGAAACACCCAGAACACACATGTAACTGCCTAGCAACCAGCCAGGGAACCCTTAGAAACCACATAGAACAACCTAACAACCAGCCAGAACACTCAAGCAACTGCTTAGCAACAAGTTAAAATACTCTAGTAACTGCCTAGCAACCAGCCAGAACATCCTAGAAACCACCTACCTAGCAACCATCCAAACCGTTAGCATGTTTAGCACCCAGCCAATCCATTATGGCACCGGTCTACCAACTAGTCAAAACAACATAGAAACCACCTAGAACAACCAAGCAATTAGCCAAAACACTCTAGCAACTGCCTAGCAACCAGACAGAACACCCTAGAAACCATCTAGAAAAACCTAGCTAGCAACCAGCCAAAACACTCTAGCACCCAGTCAAAATACTTTAGTAACAGCCTAGCAACCAACCAGACTACCCCAGAAACCAGCCAGAACATCTAAGGCACACCCCAGCAACCACCTAGCAAGGTCATAGCAACAAGCCATAAACACCACTAACAACTTCCTAGCAACCACTCAGAATACCCAAACAACTGCTAAGATGGCAAGCTCTCAGAAGTATCTTGGTTTGAATGGGTAAATCCGGTTTGTTTGGATTTCTGGAAGTTTTTCAAAATGCATATATTGAACAAGTACATCATGAATCCATTTTCCAAACCATGTTTTCATCGTATCATGAACCAGATCTGTTTCTTAACCACTAGAGCGCCAACAGTTACAGGGTGTATCTTTAAGATGAGTCACTGTATTTGAGAATAGTGTCTGTTTTCTTTCATTTTTCTTACTGTTTTCAGCTTGTTTATGGGTTTAATTACCAAGTAAACATTAGCTCGAATAGCATGCGTCATATTTACTGTTGAGGCTGAATAAACTTTCTGGGGGGCAAATACTTGAAAGTGATTCTCACTAAGCGAATGTTTAGAAGCCCATCCTGCTTCTAATTTACAAGGAATGGTTGTAATTCTATTAAAAAACAAATACTTTGTCATTTGTCTCGCTTTCAAATCCTGAGGTAAGTAGACGGAGATCTACTTACCTCAGAAAAAAGAGGTCAGGCATCACTTGGCGGCCATCTTGCTAACATCTTCAGCAGCTGTTTTCTATGGGCAATATAAGTTAAAAACAATGCTATCATGAAATTGTACATAAAAAAGAAGAAGAAAAAAAGAAAAAAAAAGTAATTCTGTCACCCAGAACATCCAGTAACCGCATAGCAACATGTTAAATCCACACTAAACCCCTCAGCAACCCCATAGCAACATGATAAAACCACACTAAACACTCCAGCAACCGCATAGCAGCATGTTAAACACACTAAACAGCCCAGCAACCGCATAGCAACATGTTAAAAAAACGTACTAAACAGCCCAGCAACCGCATAGCAACATGTTAAAAAAACGCACTAAACAGCCCAGCAACCGCATAGCAACATGTTAAAAAACACACTAAACAGCCCAGCAACCGCATAGCAACATGTTAAAAAAACACACTAAACAGCCCAGCAACCGCATAGCAACATGTTAAAAAAACACACTAAACAGTCCAGCAACCACATAGCAACATGTTAAAGCATCTCTAAACAGCCCAGCAACCGCATAGCAACATGTTAAAAAACACACTAAACAGCCCAGCAACCACATAGCAACATGTTAAAAAACGCACTAAACAGTCCAGCAACCACATAGCAACATGTTTAAGCATCTCTAAACACTCCAGCAACCGCATAGCAACATGTTAAAAAACACACTAAACAGCCCAGCAACCACATAGCAACATGTTAAAAAACGCACTAAACAGTCCAGCAGCCCCATAGCAACATGTTTAAGCATCTCTAAACACTTCAGCAACCGCATAGCAACATGTTAAAAAACACACTAAACACTCCAGCAACCGCATAGCAACATGTTAAAAAACACACTAAACACTCCAGCAACCGCATAGCAACATGTTAAAAAACACACTAAACACTCCAGCAACTGCATAGTAAAATGTTTAACATGTTGCTATGCGGTTGCTGGAGTGTTTAGAGCAGGGGTCCCCAACTGGCGGACCGGGGTCCAGGTCCGGACCCCAATACCTTTTTATCCGGACCTCTAAACATTTTTATTAAAAAGTTTATGAAAAAAAATAAAATTATTTTTTACCGAAAGTAATTTTTGAACAGGCGTGCGCGCGGGCAGCTATGTGTGTCAGGTCCTTTGCAAGAGCCGGGTTCTGGAGAGATCACAAACTTTGGCTTGTACACACATTACTATGATATTTGTGAATTGATTATTATGGCTTTGTCAAATGAGAAAAGTGGACTCTGAAAACCGCATCTTTCGAGATGAGTGGACTGAAGTGTACGCGTTCATTTTTACAGCTCTACGAGGCCCATGTGTCTTATTTGTTCGGAGTCTGTTGCTGTTGTTATAAGTGGAAACATCAAGCGGCATTTCGAGACAAGACACACAACTTTCAATGAAAATTATCTGCCAATAAAAATTATGCTTCCTGTTGCTGTTATTTATGATGAAAAGTTTGACATTTGAATATTTGCACTAAAATGAAATAATACTTGAATGAATTTCAACAAAATCAGTTGAATACATTTAAAGATAAAGATTTTATTGTCAAAGATTTTGTCAATTTGTTGACATGGTTACAATTGAATAAAATGAAAGAACTTATTTTGCCGGGTGTTTTTGCATGTCCGGACCCTCGTTTACTGGGCTCATTGGGTTAGTGGACCTCTTGCCAATTTAGTTAAGGACCCCTGGTTTAGAGTGATTAAATCATGTTGCTATGGGGTTGCTGAGGGGTTTAGTGTGTTTTTAATATGTTGCTATGCAGCTGCTGGGCTGTTCAGTGTGTTTTTTTAACATGCTGCTATGCAGTTGCTGGATTGTTTAGAGTGATTAAATCATGTTGCTATGGGGTTGCTGAGGGGTTTAGTGTGTTTTTAACATGCTGCTATGCGGCTGCTGGGCTGTTTAGTGTGTTTAGAGTGATTTAACATGTTGCTATGGGGTTGCTGAGGGCTTTAGAGTGGATTTAATGTTTTACTATGCGGTTGCTGGGCTGTTTAGTGTGTTTTTAACATGTTGCTCTGGAGTGTTTAGAGTGGATTTAACATGTTGCTATGTGGTTGCTGGGCTGTTCAGTGTGTTTTTTTAACATGTTGCTATGCGGTTGCTGGGCTGTTTAGTGTGTTTTTTTAACCTGTTGCTATGCGGTTGCTGGTGTGTTCACACTAAACAGCCCAGCAACCGCATAGCAAAATGTTAAATCCACTCTAAACCCCTCAGCAACCGCATAGCAACATGTTAAAGCATCTAAAAAAGACCCCAGCAACCCCATAGCAAAATGTTAAATCACTCTTAACACCCTAGCAACCCCATAGCAACATGTTAAATCCACTCTAAACCCCTCAGCAACCGCATAGCAACATGTTAAAAAAACACACTAAACAGCCCAGCAACCGCATAGCAACATGTTAAAGCATCTAAAAAAGACCTCAGCAACCCCATAGCAACATGTTAAATCCACTTTAAACACCCCAGCTACCAAAAGGCAACATGTTAAAACCACTTTAAACACCCCACTAACCGCATAGCAACGTTAAAGCATCTCTAAACACCCCAACTGCATAGCAGTGTGTCAAAACCACTCTAAACACATTAAAACCACTCTAAACACCCCAGCAACCGCATAGCAACATGTTAAATCCACTGTAAACCCCTCAGCAACCACATAGCAACATGTTTAAGCATCTCTAAACACCCCAGCAACTGCATAGTAACATGTTAAAAACCCTCTCAAAACCCCAGCAACTACAGAGCAATGCTGTGATATCCATCCACAATACATAGTATCATGGAAATGTATTTTTCTTTCTTCAGTGTAGTTAAATGTAACAATAAAATGATTCAGGAATTGATTTTTAAATGCATCTGAAGTTTAGTTGAGTTTAGAAAAATAACTTGTTTATTTACATTGATTTTTTTTTTTTTTAAATTAATAAATTGAAAATGTATTCTTTGTCTGGCCCCACTATTATTTTCAGAAACACCCAGGACTGTTCAGACCGGAAGTATTCCATACAGACATGAGGTTTTGTTGTAAACGTTAGCTGGTTTGGTCATAGCATTTAACCATCAAAAAGATCAGAGAGATGTAACAACATGCTGTTTCCCTAGTCTTTCATTGTCCTCAGATGATCTCAGGACTTCTCTGCGTGAGATCATCGCTCGTTGTCATTTCATGAATGATCATCATGATCAAAGCAGTTAATTCTGTTCCAACTGAGTCATCTACAAGGGCACACTGGCCTGAGGATAATAGCCACCATGTGTGGAAACACATTTATGTTATGAGGATGACTGCAGTCATTGAGAAGCTTTCTGGCACAAAGTTGTTGTTTTTTTTTTGTTTTTGTGTATTACTTCATTTGATATAATGAGGCACATTTATAGAGTTTAGCAGGTCAACAGTGTCAAGACAAAAGAGGTTCTTGTTTGAAGTGCCCCATTATGCTATTTTAACTATATTATCGATTCCAAACGATTAATCCATTGTTCTTGTTCGTATCCCTGGGTATCAAGTTCTGAGGAAGAGCTGCGTTTCAGATGTGCTTATACACGTTCGTTTCTGAAAGCAGTCACTGGGCCATCTGAACAATCAGAGCAGAGTAGACCAATCACAACAGACTGGGGCATGCCTGGGTCGTCCAATCAGAGCAGAGTAAACTCTTGGAAAGGTGGTTTACGTAGACCAAATCCTTTTTTGAACCATTTCAGCACTGTGAGAAAAGAGCTGATTCAGCAATATATACAGTATATATATACTGTATATATATATATGAGAAAATTTAAGTTTTTTTTTTAGTTTTGTTTTTGATGCACGTAAACCTACTGTAGAAGATCTCCAAAACAAAATTAGTAACCATTTAGAGACAATAAATGGGAAACAAGTGCCACTTTGATTTGTTTTTACATGACATCACAATAGTTACAACCTGTCGAACTCGAACTGGAAAATTGTAAACGATAATTTCAACAGGCTATCTTGGTATCTTATGTAAAATAAATACATTTAAAAATTAATTATATATATATATATATATATTTATATATGTGTGTGTGTATAATAAAATGTAAAACTTTTTTCAATCAACATCACTAAATCTTTATTAGTGATGTTAAAAAAATGATTAATTAAAATAAAAAAGAAATGTAAAAAATAATCATACAAATCTCTTATAAGATGCCAGTGTTCTAATTTAATTTATTTATTTATTTTTAATACTTCTATCACAATCTCACATGCTCCTTGCAGTTTCATTATGAGCCTCTAGGGGTCCACTAACCCCTGGTTGGGAAAACCCTGCGGTGACTCAGGAATATTCAGAAATAACATTTGATAGTTTATTGAGCAAGGTTAATTAGGTTGCCCTTGGCTTTCTGCAGGGGGTGGATTGTCTCAGCTGTTATTGAAAGGTGCTAATCAGTTCCTCATTAGAGGCCACACACAACACTGACAGTCTGCCCTGCAACAAAAGGCCCAATTGACAACTCCCAATTCACAGGCTAACCCCAAATCAGCAGGACACAGCATCTATATCCTGCCCCATCTAACCTCACATACACACACTCTTTGGGTTTCCACAGATTTCTAGAACAAGCCTGATCGCGGTCAGGAATTCACCTCGCTTCACGGTAAACCTCATAAGAGACAGGATGAGGTGAAGTACCACTCACCCATAAAACTAACCAACTACAGGCAACATTTCATGAAACTTTTATATTAACGCATATAAACGTAACTTTTAAGGTAACTAATTTTGTATAATATATAATTATTGGGCACTAGAATTTGTTTTCACATTCATATTGATATGAAGTCAAAATTTAAACAATAAGACTGAAAGTCAGAAAGTTGTAATTGTGTGAAATAAAGTTGTAACTATATGAGAAAGAATCAAAATGGTTAAATAAAAAAATTGCAATTAGAAAGTAAGTCAAAATAACAGTGGCAGCTGTGAGAAACAAATTCGCAATTTACGAGAAATCACTATTGTGAGAAAAAAAGTTGCAATTAGAAAAGAAGTCGCAACTACAAGAAATAAAAGTTGCAATTGTGAGAAATAAAGTTGCAATTTCCAAGAAATATTTGCAATATAAGATAAAAAGATGCAATTATGACAACTAATCACAATGGTGAGATATAATTTAATATTTTAAGTCACCATTATAAGAATTAGAAAATAAGTCGCAACTAAACTACAAGAAATTAAAGTTGCAATTGTGAGAAATGAAGTCACAATTTACGAGAAATATTTACAATATAAGATAAAAAAAGATGCAATTATGAGAAATAGTCACAATGGTGAGATATAAAGTTGCATATTTATTATTTTAAATCACCATTTTAAAGGCCATTGCACACTGGGTCCGTAATTTTCGTATGCGTTTTTTCGTGTTCGCGATTCGGTGGCTCTGAATTGTCAAAACACCGTTCAAACTCCATTCAAACTGCTTGCTACGGATGCGAAAAATGCAGAAAATCGAACCCGATTCGATTTTTTTTAATGACGTTTCGGAGGCGGTGTGCAAGCGTGATTGACATAACGTGAGGTCGCATTTATTTTTTAATGTGCGGAAATTTCAAACGCGATTTTCGGACTCGGTGTGCAAGGGCCTTTAGAATTACAAAATAAGTCGCAACTAAACTACGAGAAATAAAAATCACAACTATGTGAAGTCGCAATAATTTTCTTTATTTTGAAGTGGAAACAAGTTTCCATTGGATCTCAATTAAAGTGAGAGCATTACATTTTAAACAATTAAACTGTTACAAAACCACCCTGAGTTATATTTCCTAATGACGAGCGGTAATAATAAACTCCATATTTTGCTAGAAAAGAGCTTACAACACTATACAGTTTTTCACATGGGCCTAACTCTCATCTCATCCAAATTTTCGTGCCCATTCAATCTTGTATTGGAATTCGGTCATTTGAACGCAAGCCATGCTTAAACGTAACCGAGCGAGAAGTCTGTTTAGGCATCCGTTTGAAAAATGACCTCTCCGTGCCGGCCGAGAGTGAGTTTCGCTGAGGAAGACTGCATTCCACTCCCATCTTAAGTGGCCGTGCCCTGCTAAATGTATCCCATGCTGCACCGGGCTTGCTGTGGCTTCCAGAGCTGGCAGAGTGCAATCAAAAGCCAAACTTCAACAACTACCAGATGGCCGAGAGCATGTTTGAATGAGACTTCCCTTTCAGGGACCACACACCTTCTAAAACAATGGTTGTTTTCTTAATGTTGCTAATATTAATTCTGGGAATATGCCGAAAATCTCCCTGAAGAGCATTTTAGTGCTCAGATTGCTCTTTTAGAGATCAGGAGATGTAATGCAGATCTGGATTCATGTTTCACTTAAGTATCATCTTATAAACCCAGTGCACCAAACCCAAATGAAGCAACGTAGAGGAACAAACACAGAGAAGCAGATTCATATCCGGCTCAGATGTTTCCCCTAAAAATTACCAACGGAGAAATACAAACAGACAGAAATGGGACTTCTTGACATAATAGTATAGATAACTGAAATTTAAGTAAAGATAAATAGTGTTAATAATAGCCTGATAGATGGACGGACAGACAGGTAGACAGAAAGACACTTTGTCAGATAGACGGATGGGTGGATAGATAGATAGATGGATAGATAGATAGATAGATGGATGGATGGATGGATGGATGGATGGATGGATGGATGGATGGATGGATAGATAGATAAATAGATAGATAGATAGATCGATGGATGGATAGATGGATGGATGGATGGATGGATGGATGGATGGATGGATGGATAGATAGATAGATAGATGGATGGATGGATGGATGGATGGATGGATGGATGGATAGATGGATAGATAGATAAATAGATAGATAGATAGATCGATGGATGGATAGATAGATAGATAGATGGATGGATGGATGGATGGATGGATGGATGGATGGATGGATGGATGGATGGATAGATAGATGGATGGATAGATTTTCTCAGAACAATTTCTAAATTTTTGAGAAAATATATTTAACTTTGTTGAGCAAATATTTAATCCAAACTTTATTCCAAACTTGACCAATAGTGTAATGTCCCTATAAACAATACATTACCTGTCAAAGTGAATATATTATGCTTTAACTACAGCAGACAATAGAAGGTTATGAACTTCAAAATGATCCATGTGTGGCATCGAACAGCTGGTTGGGTTGACCCGTCAGTCGACGAACGGATCCACCCCCGTCCACACACTCCCAAACCGCGACTTCAAAGCAGCCGCCTGGGAATCCCACAGAGGTGCCGCTGCTCCGCGGCCTAGCCTGACAGGATCGCACTTGCTAATGCTAAGCAAACAGACGTTTGACTGTCTTTGAGCGCCGTCTTCTCTCCAGGCTTACGGGATAAAAGTCACAAAGCAGAGGACCTCAATATCTCGTTTTTTAATTGGAAAAGTCGTTCTCCAATAATCCCACATCTCTTCTTTTCTTCCTTAAAATCAATACTTGAGCTGAATAATGAGCTAATGTTATGAAAAACCTTTTTCCTAGTAGCGTATATAGACCAAGTCAAGTTAATAATGTTATCAACAGAATGTTTTTTTTTTATGGTAGACCAAATACAAAGTCTATTATTCACCCAGTCAACTTGTGAGCAATAAAACATCCTCTTGAATCCAAACAAAGGACTACATAATGTGAACTACATAGGAAACGACAACAAAACCCCAGGCTGTATATTCCAAACTATTTGCACACTTTATTTCCCTGCGACCGTGCTTGTGTTTGGCGTGTTTGCACAAGGGTGTTGGTGGGTTTGATGCACTGGGTTTCCTGCATAGTTGTCAAGACACATGCAAACACAGCTGGCCTCCTGATTGACTCTCAGCAATACTGACCCACTACAAAATGGCGCCAAACGTGACCACACAAGTCCAGGGGGAGGGGGAATGGTGTCTGAGCTCATTTTGACGTCTTGAGCATGAGACTGTTGTAGTCTAGGCTTATCTATGGGTGATCCGAGGTTATCACAGCTTGGTAAAACGTGCATTCTTTACAGTATATAACAGGGCCATAACGTTCTCAGAACTTTGGCTAATATTCTGTCTCAAAGTTATGAACAAACGTTCTTCCACTAACATTAATAGAATGTTCATTCAAATGTTTTAGTTCATCAACGTTTTTAGAATGTCACTAGTTCTAGAATGTTGGAATAACATTCAAAAGTAACATTCCCATATTTTTTTTTTGCCAAACGGAATGTTCCTGCGATTGGTAACTGGGTAAAGTACCAAAATAGTCAATCCACAAACACTGACCTTTCATTCCTGTGCTATGAGGCAAGTTGCATTAAAAACAGCTGCAGGAAACGCCGTAGACCGTGGGCACAGGTAGGATATGCTGGTGATCGAGCCGTCGAGCATCTGTTCTTCCCGTCCGTAATGATATTCCAGGCTGTCTATCCATTTGTCCAGGGTACACCTGCTTTACTTGATTTTCAAACCCATAAAAGAGGCTGTTTGGTGCTGTTTCCACTGTGCTGGAACTAGTCATTTAGGGCTGTTAAGGATTGGGTGCTATTAGAAACAGTTGAGTTCCATGCAATTGTTGCGTAAACCAAGCAAACCAAGATCCAGGATTTGCCCTAAAAATCATTAAGAGAAATAATAATTAAAAAATCCAAAAGAGACAATTGCTACAAATTTGAAAATTAGACAATTTGACATTTAAAGGTGCACTAAGATTAATTTTAACTTAGAAAAGTTTGTTCATATTCACTTGTGAATTTCATTATTTTTTAAACTATAATAAAAAATGAGTAAAAGATACCCTGGACCACAATAAGCTTATGTGTCCATTTTTTTAAATTTAGATTTATACATCACCTGAAAGCTGAATAAAAGCTTCACATTGATGTATGGTTTGTTAGGATAGTTGGCCAGGAATCTGAGGGTGCAAAAAAACTAAATATTGAGAAAATGGCCTTTAAAGGTTTCCATTTCTGTTGGCAATTGTGCTGAATCCACTTACAAAAAAAAGATTTATTTAAGGTAGGAAATTTAATAAATATCTTCATCATGATCTTTACTTAATAGCCTAATGATTTTTGGCATAAAAGAAAAATCAATAATTTTGACCCATACATTTTTTTGTTGGGTATTGCCACAAATATACCCAACTTAAGACTGGTTTAGTGGTCCAGGTCATTGTTGAGTGAGAGCATATGTAACAGAATTCAAAACTTTGAAAAAAATGAATTGCATAACCTGAATTTTCCACCAAATCTGAACGTAACGGTTTAAAGCATATATGATATATATGGTCAGATTGTGTGGTTCAGGTTTACGCCATTTATCCTTCTGTTTTTACGTATTAAAGAGTACAAACAATTAATAGAAGGAAAAACAAACAACTAACAATTTTCAGTTTCAATCACAGATGGCGATAGGGAAGCTAAAATTATGTAGAAATGTTTGAGTTCACAGTAGCTTGGTAAGTAAGTTCGCATAAAAGAAAAAAAAAGGGCGAATTATGTGCATTTCCTATCAAGTTTTTTGAGCGAATGACGGTGGTATTGGTAGCCTAGTAACCAACAGGAGACAGCAGATTGGTCATGTTCTACGGGAGAATTTATTCGACAGATGCGTTTCAATCTCCCATTATACGCATTTCGCGAGTTAAAAACCACCTCAAGCAAGCATAAAAACTTTTTTTTGCAAATTAAAGTTTTTTTTTTTGCAATTTGCCACTTTCATCACTCCATCATGAAATGTGCAGTTTGATGGAAACATAGCTAGTGACAAAGATTTTGGTATCTTGGGAAGTCTAAACAGTTTGAGCCGTTGTCAAGATCTCTTCTGAATCTCGGGGTGTTTTTCTCAGCAGAAGTAGGAGAACTTTCTCCAGTTTATCTGAATTCCATCTAGGCAAAGCATATTCTTTGCTATTGGAGCTTCATACGTTCAAAGCCCAACTACGCTACTCCCATTTAGTATTCCTCCAGTGGCATTATATAACCCACTTACTTTGCAATATCTCACAGCTTTAGCTGTATGTGTTGGAAAAGAAACATCTTTGTGTTTGCTTTCAACGTCTTTTTGCGTGAGTTGTGACGCCATTTTCACCTCAGCCATAAGGGGGTCTGGTGGCCACTGACTGAGCCATATTTTCAGGGTCATTTTCAATGTAAACAACAAGCACTGGAGTGGCTGAGATGGGGAACCGCTGTGTAAATAATCAGAGATCTGGAGCACGTCCAGGTTTATTATTGCTGATCTAAATGACTCCCTCGCTCTGGCTTTCTCATAGTCTCAACAACACCCTCTATCCATCTCATTTAAAGAGGACTTATTATGCTTTTCAACATTTTCAACTTCCAACTAATGTTGCTATTTTAGCATGAAAAAGCATTGAAATTAGCGGTTATTATAAAGTGCATGGTATTTTCTAAAACACGCTCAAAGCGCTTGACCAATCACAACACACTGCTCCAGCCGACCAATCAGCTTTTCAGAGGGAGGGGCTTCATAGAGACAGGAACTAAACAGAGCGTTACTGACAGACTGGGAAGAAAGGCGCTGCAACAGTGTCAAATATGGGAAAAATAATGTTTTTTTTTTATCATACAAGCATCTCTAGATAACCTTCAAAACTAAATAAAGACTAGTTAAAGGGCATGGCCTTTTTAAGAAAATATTAGATGTATCACAAGCAAATGTGAGGTAGCCAAATTAAATACACAGTTAGAAAACACACAATTCTGCTTCCAAATGCTAAAACCTTTGACAAAAGCTTCCCTACAAAGAGTTAACGTCTGCATAATAGACATATAAGACAATTAAATGCTATCTCACTGGACTTAAGAGAGGAATGTGTGAGGATTAGGTCCTCAGCAGGACGCTCCTCATGGTAAGGGTCACTGTCTGCCGTCAAATATAGTCAAAACATATCTGTTACCCTACTAAAAACCAAAAACGGACCTACAAGACCACTTAAAACCTGATTTGCACACAAGTTCGCCTAAGTTTTGGGGACTGCAAAATGCTAACGAAACCATTTCCCAAATGGAACCAGGTGTTTCGAGACCCAAATGTTGAAACAACATTGCAGATGATTAGGGTTGGGTATCGAGAATCGGGTATCGAGAATCGGGTATCGAGAATCGAGTATCTGGTATCGAGAATCGAGTATCGAGAATCGGGTATCGAGAATCGAGTATCGAGAATCGGGTATCGAGAATCGGGTATCGAGAATCGAGTATCGAGAATCGGGTATCGAGAATCGAGTATGGAGAATCGGGTATCGAGAATCGGGTATCAAAAATTGGGTATCGAGAATCGGGTATCGAGAATTGAGTATCGATTGGAACCAGGACTAACTTTCAAATTTTCCCGGAATCGTTCAAAAGTTAAAATTTCGATTCTTAGTTTCGATATTCACAGTCCACCGAGCGGAAGAAGAAACCGCTGAACAACACCAAAGAAGAAGCGTCGGCATAACCGCGCGAGTCGAAATTGAGTAGCTTACGTCGGTGGTCCAAAGTGTGGCTTCACTTTTCTAAAAATAACGAAATTTCGGCAAAATGCTAAATTTGTGACAAAAGGAGTATTTGTGACAGAAGGAGTATTTCCTTCAGAAAGGATTATTTCCTTCAGAAATACCATTGGTTAGCAAGGTTAGCTAAATTTGTTTGACCCTGCCTCTTAAAAGAATCGGAATTGAGAATCGTTAGGAACCGGAATCGAAACAAGGAATCGGAATCAGAATCGTTCAAATTCGAACGATACCCACCCCTACAGATGATTATGAATTATTACTGGAACAAACTTACATGACAAGTTTACGGTCAGGTTAAACCAAAAAACATTCAGGGTGTACCAAGACAAGTTGGTTCCCTGGAGCGCAAATAGTTCTTTTAGCATGGCTCCCTGTCCACTTGCTCTAGCGACTGGATTTGAGTTATCAAGGAGAAGCCGTTGAGATCAACGTCCTCCAACCCTCGAAATTAACTACAGATGCGAAAGTTTCATCCAAACCTGGAAGTGCACATCCGACCTTTTTTAAGATTAACGACCAAATTAAGTAAGGAGTCAAAGTGGTTTTTCGTTCCCTGCATGAATGGCGTTTATCTAAACGGATCTGTGGTTTTTCTGAGGGTGTGAATGGATGTGTTCTCTCTGGGGTGGAGATATGTTTGGACATTGGAAAACCACTGATGCAGAGTATTTTTAATCAGGACCGGATATTTAGTAATCTCATGACCTTGTGATTCCTTGTGTTTACTGAAACAGAAGGCAGCTGTCGTTGGTTTAAGACAACGTTTAAGCAAACTGGCTCAGTCTGACGTCCAAGACATTGTTACATCACATCTGATGATCTAGAACAAATTCAAATGAGTGTTACTGCGCATTTAAAGGAACAGTGCAACTATAAATGTACAAAATCATTATATACTTCAACAGGAACGATGTTGTAGATGTCACAGCTGCACTTTTCCAAACAACAAAAGTCTTTATAAGGACAAAAGAAACTGCATAAAAAGTATTTTAAAAGTGGTTGTTGCGACTTGCACACTTCATTCAATGGCATCTGAAACCATATGATAGCTTTGTGTGAAAAAAGTCTGAAATTTAAGTAGTTTTTCACTGAAAATGTACCCATCCATTGTAGGGCTCTCATTTTCGCACATTCAAATATTGGTGAAAATAAATGTGGCATTAAAAGATAACATTAAAATATGGCAGAAGAAGCATGCATTGCACCAAGTTTGACATCACCACAAGACATCAACTAGTGATGTGACTCATTTTTACGACTCATACCTGATGCAACCAATTTTGGCAAGTTCCCACTTAATGCATCATATTAGAGATGTTGCACACACTTTTAATAAACACTTGCCTGGATTCCTGTGGATACTGAGCAATTTGAACACTGTTTATCTCTCTTTCAATGTACAAAGTACACAATGGGGAAGAGAGCACCACTTAGAATAAGCAAAGTCTTTGGGTGTTAATGCGTTCAAGTCTTTAATTTATCCAAAATAGCGTCAGAACGTACACATCTTTAGGGTTTGGTATGGCTGCACGCAGTAAATTCCTGCCGTTTCTTAGATTCCCGTTCGGCAGAATGTTTTATGTGCGCTTGAGAGTGCAAGACATGTACATCTGAAATCCATTAGTCCACAAGCAGACGCTCTGAGCGCTCTATTGGAATTCCAACTCGTTGCCAATTCCCTTTTCTTCCTTTACTCAACATTTCTAGCTTTGAGTAGGACCATGGATTTGCCTTCTGGGAACTTGTCGCAGAACTTGTCTGTCACTTGGTAATTTGAAGAAGCAATCTCATATAACACGTTTTATCAATGCAGAAGCTGTTCTCACGTATGCAATTCCCACTCATGCCTTAAAGGCGTGTGATGGTGTTTGGCATTGGAGCACGGCTTTGTTTCCTTTTTTCGGGATGACACAGGTTGAAAACAGCTTGTCTATGTCCTCCTTTCCGCCTTTGAAGTTGTGCATTCTTACCTTGCTACATCACGGGAGGTCTACAGCTGCCTCGGAGGAAGGTGAGGTTAGCATTGCTGAAACATATACATATAAAAAAAGAACAAGGTGTTTCGGTCAAGAACAAAGGGTTCTCGAGATGTTAAAGCACCAGAAATTAGAGTGACGTAAGAGCTTGCTCCCAAAATTCAAGGACTTTATGAGGTATGGTGGATTCTTTCAACCGATGATCACAAATTACCTCATTTCTTCACCCTTGTGTCATTCTAAACCTTTCCTCAAAAGAAGATGTTTAGCAGAACACATCACACTGTTATTTTCTATACTATTAATTAACTATTCATTTAAAGAGATGATCTATAATGCTTTTTTACCTGTTCATCTTTCTTTAGTGTGTAATGTTGCTGTTTGAGCATTTTAAAGTTTTAAAGTCCCTCCAGCGGGAGTTCTTCTCTATATCAGTGTCAGGGTTTCTGAACTCCTGAAACGCCTCTATTGTAGTCTTGAGCTTCTTCCAGAACGTACATGTCACAATATTCCTCATTTAAATAATTAATATGCAGAATAAAAGGGGCATGGTTGAGTTAATTAGTAGTGTGTTGAAACTGGCAGTTATGGGAAAGGGCGGGACATTTCCCCAACACACTCGAAGAGCTTGACCAATCACAACACACTGCTCCAGCCGATCAATCAGCTTTTCAGAAGGAGGGGCTTCATACACTGTAAAAAAATATTTTCAAGATTTGTTATCACAACATATTTTCTTTCGTCAAATCAACTTTATAATAATTAATTTAGTTGAGATAACTTATTATTTTGAGTTTCTGATGATTAAATTAATATCCTTCATTGTATTAACTCACTTTTTCCAGTTCAATCAACTTAAAATTTTAAGGCAACCCAGGTTACTTACTTTTTTAAGTTAAACCAACAATATTTTTTTACAGTGTAGTAATCACAACATTTTTTTTTCTTGTGTCAAATCAACTTAAATAATTTATTTAGTTCAGATAACATATAATTTTAAGTTTCTGATGGTTAAATCATTCTCCTTCATTGTATTAACTCACTTTTTCCAGTTCAATGAACTTAAAATTTTAAGGCAACCAGGTTACTTACTTTTTTAAGTTAAACCATCAATATTTTTTTAGGAAGTAAACAGAGCGTTACTGACAGACTGGGAATAGATGAGCTGCAACAATGGTGAATATGAGGAAAATAATCAACATTCAAGCAGGAAAACCTGTTTTAGCAGTGCTCGGAAACAAAATCAAGACTTTGTAAAAGAGCAGACCAAATTTACCACAAAGATGCTTTAATTTATACTGTCAAGTTGTTTCTCCCATGGCTTTAACGCCAGACCACAGGGTTACTAACAGGGAGCATCTCAACACTGAGTCACGCTCCACCCTGACCCGTGCGGTCACCACCACAAACCTAGACCTGGACCCAGTCCAAACATTATTGACTCAATACTTCACAACATATTATGTGAGTCAAGGCTACGACGTCAAATTGCAAGTTATTCATGACCCAAACAGAAAAAAAGACCCTTTCACTTTTTTTAACTGGCCTAGATATGTCCGCCAAAAACTGAACATATGTGCGTGCTTATAGCTTTCACAGAACTAATGTGCATAACATTCCCCATGTGGCTTGAATCAAACATCTTTCCAAAATAAATGACAGCGGTGTCTCACTTCTCCCTCAGTTGTGATGCTCTTAGACATACCGATAACAGATTTCATCTGAGATCTTTCATATATCAGGACCTACAGACGTATCTGGTTTCCTAACAAAATGAAACGGTTGCTCAAAAAAAATGAAATTCTAAAACAAAAAAATGGGAAAACAATGACTCAGATGCAGAATCTGAATCGAAGCAGCATCGACAGTGAGATTGAGGCTTTACCATTGTAAAAACAACCGGATTATCGTCTTGTTTGCGAAGTATTTGTCTTCCCTCATCAACACAGACTCCAACCGCAGCAAAACACCACCTCAAATCCTGCTCGTAATTATTGCCTTTCTAACAAATATGCTGGCAAAACACGAGCAAAACACAAAAAAGTTCTTTAACGCATCTTGAGAACACATTTTGAACTCTAAATATGGATTTACTAAAAAACATCCAGTTTTAAAAACACTTTTTTTCTTGGTTCTGCGAAAGCTACGGGAACATTCCATTTCGCGAACATTAATGGAATGTTGCTTTTGAAAATTCTCTGAGCGTTCTAAAACAAGAAGTAACATTTAAAAAAAATGTTAGACGAACTAAAGCGTTTCAGAAAAAAACGTTCCGAGTGTTGTTGACAACGTTATTAAACGCCATATAACTGAGTAAATGTTCTATTATGGAAGAATAACTTTGAGAGAACCTTGCCAGAAAGTTCCTGTTCGCAAGGATGTTATGCTAATTATTACATTAATCGAAAGCAGACCGTGTTCAGGATTTTCATATGTTTATAGTCGCCTGAGATTAGTCACAGAAAATGTCTCATTCTTTATCATCTTCCTGGAAAGACTCTGCGCCGCATGTCGCATCCTCTTTGGGCGCAAACACACTGTTCAACACAACCTGTCAGATGTTGAGGGGGAGTCAAAAGGAAAGGGAAAGCGGGTTCAGCGCACAATGTGGTTCTGTTTAGGGGTGAGCCGTGTGGGTCTTGGGAGAAAGAGGTCTCTGCCAAGAACATTGCTCCTATCTCATTTCGCTGCAAACAATCCGAGAGCGAGGGGGATCGGAAAACACGCCACAAATCATTTCTACGACCATGTATTTTACATGACGTAGGCGATTTAATCACAAGATGTGCTCCAACACAGTTCCGCGCTGATTTCTTCCATTAACTTTTATGACATTGGGAACTAACTTATTTTAACATAGTTTTTTCCCTTCTGAGAGATAAATGAACGGGTGATGGAGGCTGTTCTTGTAAATGCTCAGACAACAAAGGCATCTATGTTTTTCAATCCTGCAACGTTGACACTCACTTTGGGTTGCGCTCAGCTGTTTGACCACCCATGGTGGCGCGTCATCCTTTTAATTAAAATTAGGCAAGCAAGAACGAAACAGAGTGAGAAAACAAAGCTTTTCATCTTGTTGGGTTAAAACTGAATTATTCACCCTTTTTATGGAGCCTGAATGACCTTCCATCAGATTTTGACCTTTAATGGCTTTTGAGCCATATAACAATATATTAAGTTTAGAACAAGAAATAACTGTAAAACAACTTTTTTTGTATGTTCAATGGAAATAAAGTTTGTGTAAAACATAATGTGTTGTTGTATGCGTGTAGGCTATAGTGTTCATTACTTTTTCATTAATTATTAATATAGCAACCCAGTTAATCAATCAATCAATCTACTACATCAATTCAGTGTTGTTTGTTCTGCAGGAGAAATGTTGTAAATGATATATTTAACTTTTCTTTTTCATTCAGGCTTTCAGTCCTGTTAATAATGGTTGGTTGCAGAGCAGGGGGACAGTCAGTGGGTTCAAACCCCCTCCTCTTCAACCAAAGCACCTCCCCTCGACCTATCAGGGTAATTCACTTACTTTTCTCTTTCTCACAAGGGCTACAGTGCAGTTTTCCATTCAGGGGAACATATCCCGTGACAATAACGGACTCCTTCAGGCATTCCAAGACATCTGAGGTATTTCGGCTTTAATCTCTTGATTATTTATGCATCAGTTTCAACGAAGCGCGCATTATATGCACGCCGCTTTTAATTTAAAATTAAGGAAAGAATGGGATTAAGAAGTTGGCTTCTTTGCAAATATTTCATTTGAAGCAAAAAAAAAAAAAAAAAAAACGGGTGACGTAAACCGGCGTTTATTTCCCTCAGTCTGTTGACCGGCTAACTCAATTAAAACTCGAATGCAGGTATTATTCTGGTACATGACGGAAGAGAAATTAAGTTTAAAGGTGAGAAAAGTTTAAATATGAAAAAAAAAACGTAACTTTCAATGAGATTGTTAGAAATAGACGACTTTAAACTGTTTTCGTGTTGATCTGCAAATTTCCCATTGATGTTCGTGAAAATTGATTAAAATACAACAATTATCAGCGGAATATCGGAAGCCTTTTAAATGTTGCCTAACTGTTAATCGCGAAATCTGTCGTAAGGCATCGTGAAATCGCTTGACTCAGCAAACTCAACTTTTTTCTTGCTACTTTTTTTTTCTTTTCCTCACAAAGTAAACGCTCACGTGCTGTAATTTTTTAACGTTATAACTAAAGCTCAAGATGTTGAATTGTATCTCCGCGTCTGACGTCATTAATCGCGGAAAAGCGGACGATGTAATTCATAATACCTTCGAAAGATGATTGATTGTTGTCATTGATGTTTTTTTCTTCTTTGTTCGCGTCGCGATTAGCACCGCCCACCTGAAAATTCCTCAGACTTTCCCTCTCAGATTTACCAGACCTGTCATCATCAGATGAACTGATTTGATCGACTTTATCATAATCTTATCATTAAACCAACTTTTATCAAGTAGACGCAGTTTTTGATGTTAAACAATATTGTATTCAAAGTTCATCAGAATATAAATGTAGGCCTACATATAATGAATAAGCTCGTTCCTGTTTTATGTTTTTTCTTTTTGTAGCAGATCTGCCAACTCTTCAAACTTTCCTTCTCAGACTTACTAGCCTACTAGACTGTCATCTTAGATGGAGTACTGTAATTTAACTACCTTCTCATTAAACCAACTTTTTAAGGCTTTGATGTTTGTAAAAGCAACGTACAGTGCAACAAATATATATATTTTAATATGGAAAACCATTAAAGATTTGTGGAGAGTAGACATCCAGTTTACCTTTGTTAAAGTATGTCCTTAAGCAGTATGCCCACTTTGCAGAGGTTTTATATTTGCAGTTGTTCCTTAACACAAATATATCATGCTGAAAAGAAAACCGTAAAATCTCACTGTGTCGTTTTGCCACTCCCTTTCTGCCATGGCTCTAAATCTTTTGAGGCCCATTATTTATCCTAAAATCGTAGTTTTAATGAGCCAGTTGAGGACAAATCCAGGAGTCCAATCTTGGCCAGGAGTTGGTTATTTCTACAGCGAACGCACACTAAGACAGTCTAAGTGGGCCTGTAAAAGGATGCTGGCTGGCGCTTAAAGTGGCGTACAGTTTGCCTGGAATAATACTACACTTTATAAAAAAACTCCATCATCGACCGTGGGCGATTTATTGGCTAAATTTATGAGGGGGCACATTTGTTCGAATGTTCACTGTATATACGCCAAATAGACTAAGCGGTAAAGGTACAAACAATGAATATACGAATGCAAAGGTAATAGTAAGCTTTTTGTCTTCTCTTTTTACAGCCTTCAGCCTGAAGTGCTCTTGGATCACACAAGTTCGCATCAGAAGAGCTCATTGGAAAGGAAGAGTTTTAAGGAGTTAAGGAGTCGCACAGCAGGGGCCAATGGGAGTGTGGAAGCTGGCCAAGGTGGTTCTCGGATGGGCTGCGGTCTGGTGGGCCACGGTCTATTCAGTGCAGGCACAAGGAGATGGAGACATCCAGGCCAGCCGATTCACTGGAAAACCCGAGGGGGAGGTGCAACAGAGGGTCCGTCGGAGAGGCCAGGAGTCCCTCAGGGGGTAAGAGCTTTTTCAGTCACGTCCTGCTCCTGTTCTCTGTCAGTTTCATTCTTGAAGTGGACATGTTAATGGTTTAATCTTGAGGCGGAGGATTTAACTCAGCTGTTAAGAATAATCATTTCAGGGTTGGTGTATCTCATCCTAAAAGCTTGAATTCAAAGCTAGCATAACTTTCTTCAGACAGTGCAATAAATGCCTTTTTATGTTGTTGCTGCAGTAGATTTCTGATGCAACCTGCTGTGCTTTTTGGGTTAGAGCCAAACTGGGTTGAAAGCACGATTGGTCTCTAAAAAGTGTTATGAATACGCTGTGAAGGAATTTTAAGTACCGAAATGCCTTAGTGTGTTGGTCATGACAACAGGAGGGTCATTTCCAACTGATAACTTAAGCTGTTGAAAGACATTATTGTCTGGCTATCGCAAATTTTACGTCTACATAACTCCTAGACGAATGCATTGTGTTTTATGTCTCAAGTTTCTGCTGAAATTTGAGGTAAACAACACACTTAAAAATATATTGAATTGATTGTCCAAGCCCTCCAGTGCCTCTCAAACTTTGCATCTGCATTTGTCTCCACAAAGCCTAAGCTGTGTATTTTTCTCATTTTGGGGAGAACAATGGCTGTTTTGTGACGCGCTGCCCTCGTATGTTCGAAACGCTTATTCCAATCATCCTCTCATCTGTACTTGCTTATAACTGCATACTGCAACAGGAAATGAGGTATTCTGATTACCCGGCTGGGGTATTTGTCTTCAAGTAGGTGAGAAAAAGCATTTCTCCACAGAGACATGTCTCCAATTCATGGAGACCTTATTTAATCAGGAAAGGGGTTTACAGTTTAGGTCTGAAAGAAATCAAGATTAGCTCTGTGGTTAGCGGTCCAGTATATACTGAATTCCAGAAACAATAGCGACATTCTGTACATGTACACCAGTTCATGGTAATTGACCTGTATCGCACCCAAAAGTGAGTTTTCCAGGGAGAATCTGATCCGGTCCGTGAAGCAGAACCATGTTGCAGCAAGTCAATTGAGAAATGTGCCACAGTGCCCTTTTGAGAGCCAATGCTAAACATAAACTAGCCCAAAGGGATGTAGGGACTGTTTCCAGATTGTTCCCGTCTAACAATTCCCTTTGTTCATGAACTTAAGACCCTTCATAAAAATGGTGTAGCTGTTTTGTCGTAAAGAAAGGTCTAATCACGATCTGTAATCCTATTTACATACCAACACAGTACGCTGATTATAATGATGTGGCACAAAATTGCACATTTGATCAACTGCACATTTGAGTCACTGGCCAAGAAAGCCATGTTATCCAGGGTCAGACCGTTTAAGAGAGTTACAGTATGTGATCCGAAGCTTACTGGCTCTCCTTGCTAAGCATAATTTGCCTGTCAGATTTGAGTAGTCTGATCACATTGCATTTGGGGGCCTCTTAAATGAAGGTAAAGTCTGGGAGACTGCTGTAAAAGCAATGGGCTTGGGGTGAGATTATGATTCTGTGGTTCTCGTCTATGGATGCCAACCCTGACAAGTTTTGATGAGTACAAAGCCAGGCACCGTGCTCATGGTTGATGTTTTTAGAAGTGGCTTGGCCAGGGTTTCCCTTCATTTTCTCAACATGTCTCTGAGGCAATGTCAGCTCCACTGGACTCCAAAGATGGACTTGAGTTCTTCCAGAACGCTTGATGTTTGCATCCCAAGAGAGTTCTTTGTCTTGGATTTATATTCTTTTAACAGCTGAAAGAACATGCCAGTCAAAGGAAAACAATCCGTCTTGGACACCAAAGAGCTTGGTTGAAGCCAAAAACATTCTGTTGTGGAATTGTTCTTTCTTAGCCTGGTTAAAACCAGACCATTCTCATTTGTAACTGAGTTATGGTCTGGCAAAGCATCATTGACAAATCATTTCCAGAGGGGCGTCACCAGCGGACGTCGCGGGTAGATCTAAGACCAATCAGAGCGATTGATGCAGAGTGGCAAAGAAACATCTCAGAGTGTTGTTCTTTGCTCGGTTTTTAACAAAAAGGAAACGTTCAAATCGTGATAGCTGATTCGAACGAGTGATGTTCGCCGTCTCTTTGTAATGTAGGCTACAAAATCTGCTTCAAAATCCCAGCGCTGTCATCATCGTGTAAAGCCCGCCCCAACGTTTCTGATTGGTGCCGCGATTTCTGTGGAGTGGAAATGGGTTTGAATGAGCTCTTTGCCAGACTAACTTTCAGAGCAAATCTAAATTTGCCAGAAGTTGGTTTTCCCAGGCTAGTTCTTTCTTGAAATACATAAGGAATATGAACAGAATAAATGGCCCATGGAAATGGGGCCAAATTCCTTTCTAATATCTCTTGCAAAAATTACCCAACTGAGCCTTTTAATTTTTTTTCAATGGGGTTTGTCATCTAACCAGTGGAAAGGAAGACGCAGGTCTGATAAGTGTATCCTTATGTGTGCATAATTGCATGCCCAGAAATTCTTATCGTCTTATCAAATGTACTCAAAGTGTATTGTACCAAACAATAAAAAGCTAATTGCTCTCTGGTGTTTATTCACGATACCATCAGTCGCTCCAGAAAGTGTCTTGTAGACCAGCTTAGGCAAGAAAGACGTCAGTATCACATGGTTTTGAGACTGATGCATGAAGTCATATGGTGCGACCCCCTCTTTCCCCATTTCATTAAAAGTGTATAGTCTAGACGGCAGTGTGATTTGAGTTCATTAGGGCCAGGGGCTTGAAACAGGCCAAGTTGGACAAGGAAAAGGTCTTCGAGATCCAGAGGCTTTACGCACTGGGATCTTTGTTAAAACAACCATTAGCTCATTGGCTCTGGACTGGAGTTTGCGGCAATCGTGGGGGCTGGGAGCAAATGTCTCTAAAGTGACCTATAACCTCTTTAGGAGTGGTAACCGGTGGGATAGAATTGTGCTATCTTTCTACGCCCTCTCCATGATATCCCACAAGCCTCAGTGAGAGCTCCTGTTCAGTTTTTATGACCTCAAGGAAAACCGGCTGTCAAAGCACACCGGTTTCCTATCTCACTCTTGTCCTGACCTTTTACCTTACTGGAATTCAAGAATCCAGTATCGTAAAGTTGACCTGCTTTATCCGGAGATCTTTGGCAGAGAATTGCTTGCAAATCTCTTGCTCGAGGGCTGGTGGACCCTGTAAATGAAAAAGGATTTGACCAAGTGAAGTGAAATGAATTGATCCATGTAGCCGAAGAAGTCACATGGTCTTTCCAAGGTATTTGCCTTGTAGCAAAGAACCCGTTAACAATTTATATCTCTCTTTGAGGTGCCGGTTTGTGTTTGAGATGCTGTTAGTAGTGGTATATTTGTGGTACATTTAATAGTTTGCACAAGGAGCGCATGTTTGAAATGCATTTTTCTATGCTTCAGAACCACCCAAAACAGTATTCCAGCTGAACACACTGAAAAGCATTGAATTTACGAACGAAGAGATTGGTTTGCGTCCAGGGATAATCTTCTTGCCTTCATCCTGCAGGAGTTTTAGACTTAATTTTCAGGATCCAGTTGAGAAACAAGACTCGTTGGTTCCACACTGCTGATAATTCATCATCTTCTGGCCTAATTTCCGCTGCTGATTTTATTTTCAACGGCACCCCCCCCCCCCCCCCCTTTCCCCAAACTCTTCACTTCCACTTATTTTCTTTACCTCCCACTGATTCTTGCCCTTTCCCCAGCATTTTCCGTTTTCATGTTCCAACATCTAGCCCTCCATTGGCCTCTACTCTTCCGAGTCCTCCACATCTCTCTTGGTTTTTGCTGTTAGTGGTTGTGTCGTCTGGCAATGTGTTTTAAAATCCATCAAAAGATTCAAACTACAGCTGGTTGTCCCCAGGTGACTGACATTAGTAAACATCTTGACTTGTAGAGGAAAGGAATTTATGCGTGTGTGTGTAGAAAGACAGATGTACCTTGTGGGTTTTTTTTTAAGGTCCATTTACGACAGGCTTAACTTGGTGCTGATAGAAATAAAACTGTTTTCACAGTGAGTGTCCAGGTTTGACAGAGATCCTAAAGGCTTATTGGAAAGAAACTAAGGGCGATTTGGCTTCAAGCTGTCAATTACCACTTAGTCGTCCTGGATCAAGTCATATACACTAAACAGTGAGCCCCAAAACATGGCGCAGGGTTTGTTCATGAGAAGCACTGAACTTTGGGCTCGGTCCTGTCATTAATCAAATATATCATGACTAAGACCGACGCTTTTGTCTCTGTGAGAAAGTTGCCAAAAAACAGCTAATGGATGAATGCAATTGGGAACGTACGAGTAGCTTTAGTAAATATTTCTATCTCAGGAAGTTTAGTTATGGTCCTACTCAAAACAAACTCTTTTTTTATGTCGTTTCCCGGGAAAATCCTTTGGGGTCATTGTGTGCATTGAGCCTGATTTACTGCAAAGGGTCAGAAGGTCTTTGAGACTGCAGATATTTCATTGTGTTGTATGTTTCTTAGCTTTCTGTAATTTAATGGACTTGTTTCCGTTGTTTCAGGCCCAATGTATGTGGTTCCCGCTTTCACTCCTATTGTTGTCCAGGATGGAAAACCCTTCCCGCAGGGAACCAGTGTATAGTTCGTAAGTATCTGTTTGTTTGTTTGTTTTTTTAAAGATGCATGCCAAAGATGCCATTTAAACAATTATCTACTCACTTACAGTACACTCACCACAGAGTTAGCGTTTAGCCTTAGGTTAACTGTGGTTAAGTGCCTACAATGATAGCAGGGGATTTGACCCCAAAGCCTTAAACCACAACACAACCCCCAAAAGATAGAGGCTTAGCTTGGGGAGATAAGGGAAACACCCACCAAGACCCAGGCTATGTTTAGTATACACAGTATGCATATACTCTCTACTTTAAAGTGTTTGTGTGCAACGAGTAACTTAAAAAAATTAATTAATTTAACAGAATTAATGCTTCTGGTGTTTTTGCATCCATTCAAATACCAGCCATCTTGGAAAACTACATGATTATTTTATTCTATGCATATATTGCACTGCATTTCTAGTTGGAGAATAGGAACATACTAAACATAGCCTTTTGTGGGAGAAAAAAACTAATTTAAACCCAGCCTGACCACCTAAAGAACTGACCAAAACCCCATCCTGCTAAACCAGATATGAACCATCTTAGTCCTAAAGATGCTAATGATTAATACTTCTTCTGTGCTATATCTCTGTTCAGATCAAAAGGCCTTTGCTAAGCACTTCTCATGAATATTTTTGCCTCTCCAGCAATCTGTAGGAACTCGTGTGGGGATGGTTTTTGTTCGAGGCCCAACATGTGCACATGCTCCAGTGGTCATCTTGCCCCTAGCTGTGGGGCGGCCGCAGGTGAGTTCAGTCATTTCGGTCTGCTTTTGTTCTCTGTTGGCCATTATAAAAACACATTATGAATCGTTAATTGCATTAATTTAGCATTTTTGGGTGCTTTTATTCATAGGCGTAGTTTAGAAATAGAGAAACATGATATGAAAATGACTTATAATAACAATGTTTGGAACATGTGTTCTAACCTCTAGTGCTCTGACTTTAGATGTGTTTTTTAAAGGTACACTATGTAAGAATAGAGTACTTAAGCTGTCGTAAAATAAGGTGTGGCCCCTTTAAGAGCTACACGCTCAGGGTTAATTCTATTCGATGCTCATTCTTATCCTATTTTAAGTGAAAGCCTGAACCAGTGAGACTATTGTCCGTTTTTTTCACGCGATAAGTTTCTCGTTTTCTTTTCCTTGACTCTTGCGAGCTTGTGGTCACGTGACGCTCGTAAAGCGATACGGTCTCCAGGCATTCAACAGGACACATGACGGTCCGTCTTCTCCAAACTTGCATAGGCGCTATTTCAAGAGGAGCATTGATAGTGTCAAGAGCTCTGTATTGGCCTGAGGAATCATTTAAAATAACTTATATGCGTCAACTCTTTTGGTCAAAAGTTACACGGTGTGCCTTTAAAGAGAAACTTTTATGCATTTTCTCAATTTTATAGTTCTTCTAGTTTTATAGTTACACAAAGTCCCTCCAGAGGGAGTTCTTCTCTATATCGGTGTCACTGTTTCTGAACTCCCTGAAACTTTGTTTTTTTAGGTTTCTTCTGAGGACGAACACGTCACAATATTCCTCATAGAAATCATTTAAACGCAGAATAAAGGGACGGGGCCTGTTTGAGTTAGTTAGTAGTGTGTTGAAACCAAGCAACAACCTTTTGGTCCCTCTCTTGAATCCAACACGGTAGTGACTTAAACTGCAATTCATCGACTGGCCACTAGAGACAGGCTGCAAAAAAAGCGTCAATCCCATAGACCCCTAATATGACGAAAAATGTGGTTTTGAGAGTGACGCGCTGCCAAGATGGCGACAACCAGCTCCGCCCACTTTGGGCTTCATAAATGATCTTCAAAAACCTACGGTTGACGTTATTTTTTACAGTCTATGGTTGAAACTCGCCGTTGTGGTAAGGGGCGTGGCGTTTCCCAAGAGCTAGACCAATCACAATACACTGGTCCAGCTGACCAATCAGAGCACATCGTGCTTTCAGAAGGAGAGTTTAGGTCTCCATAGAGACGGGAACTAAACAGTCGTTACTGACAGACTGGGAAGAGAGGAGCTGGAGACAATGGAGATTATAGGGAAATCAAGACTTTGTAAAAGAGCACAATAAGTCCTCTTTAATGATTCTCTCTCTACTCTGCTTACTTCCTTTGTGGTTTGAAGGACTTTAAACGTTTCTTCGACATTTTCAGTGATTTATCTGGATACAGATGGCTGGAAATACTGTGAAATTCTTCTCTGACAGCGTGTAGTGTTTCGTCCACTGAATCATTGAGCTAATGTCAAGCTTAGAGTGTTTTCTGTTGAGATATGTTAAATTTAAGACCGCACGTCTGCTTTTTTTTAACAACAGACTTAGAAAAACGTGATTGATTGTGTTTAGATGGCACTGGGTAAAGTAATGACTGTTGGTTATTCATGGATGAGGTGTTTAGCATTAGCGCAGGTTTCTCTTACTGCACTTGCTCTCTGCCAGCCGTTTCTCAGCGAATGCCCGGAATATGTGGTCATAGACAAATAAACCCAAATGCACCAAACCATAGGTTTCGGTCTCGTAAGCTGTAAACCCAGAGTCAATTTATTCGCCAATGAGAAATTGACCATCTAATTTAGCTGCCAGTTCCTTGTCTGTTTGAAAGCAAATGCTAAACATACGCTCGTACTCTGTTTTGGCAGCCTTATGGGATTTGCGAGATCGGTAATGCTGTCATTACGCCCACCCGACCGCGTACCGTCTGCAGTGGTTGGGAGCGGCCACATTTATGAGTCAGTTATGAATCTGCAATTACTCCATAAATAACAAGCCGCCACACAAATGTTAGCATCCAAAACAGCGCTATCCTCTTTCTCTTCATTATTAGCGTCTGGTTACCATACGTCTCAATTTAAGCCACTTTTAGCAATATTATTTTTGTATAGATTTTTCATTTCAGTTTTAGTTATTCTTCTTAAACTCAGTGTTTTTTTAGTATCATTGAGATGCTCCGCTTTCCTTTTAACGTGAACTTGACGTTGACAGGCCACCGAAAGAAAGAAACGGCCATAAAGGACCTCTGTTCCTCGGCCTCGCTCATGTTTCCTGCCGACAGCGTAGCTTGTAAAAAGCTGACAGATGTGACTGCTGCATACAGAGGTGCATTGTGGGGTGGGAGCGTTTTGTGTGTGTGCTAGCGTGAGCGCTTCAGCACGTGCAGCTCACTTAGCATGGGTCAGCGAGCGAGAGCGTCGCCCCTCCACCTGTAGGGGGCCGTCAGCAGGTCTAGCCGATGAAGTCATTTCCTGTGCTTCAGGAAAACACGGCCAGTGCGCAAACATTTACAGGCCTTGCTGTTGAAAGCATGCCATCAGTGAAAAAAAAACACGTTTGATCTCCATCCAGCAGGATTTTTCATGTGAAATCAAATAAAAATAGGCCAATTTTTAGAATAAAAACTTTCAACTTTTAGCCTTTTGTTTTGGTTTATGTTCATTTGAAAGGATTAGGTCATGGCAGGCGAAGATGAAAGGAATAAATGAGAAACTGCTATATTTACATATCTTTGTCTGGGATAAGTAGTAGGTTGAATTATGTTCGGGCTGAAAGGTAATGGCACGATGCCTTTGTTTAGACAGAACGAAAGAGCTTGGCAAGAGCAACGTTTTGATGCGACCAATTGGAAAATCAATCTTTTTTTTAAAACTCATCCCATGATTAATTGTGCTTATGTCATCTGTTTTTTCTTCTGAGTGCAATTTTAAATCGCAATACACAAACTCTTTGCTAAGTGATTCTGTCTGTGTCGAGAGATTTCCAATTTCGTGAAAATTGCTGGAAAATGAATCTACTCGTTGAGGATGAAAATAGGTTTTTGTTGGCCAAGAGTAGTAAAATTACTCTTACCAGGAATTCGAATTGGGACTTGCTGATATTGGAAAGACAATAAATAAGAAGTTTAGTACGTCTTGCTCAAATACATTCTGTAAACATCACTAAGGTTACAGTGAGGTTACAGTAAACTGATCAGTGTAATGGCAAATGTAGAGTTAAAGAACTAAAATCTAGTGTAAAAAGCATTTCTCACACAGTTTTTCATGATCTTTTAATTCAAGAAAAGAAAATTTTGGTGAATATGTTTAAGGGATGACATGAAAAAATTAGTTTTGAATCAATTTCAAATGCCTTTATCCAAAGCGTCTTACAGTAAAGGAACATAATAATGCTGTTTTAAAATAAACCTAATTTAATTTTTTCTACTTCAAATGTTCATGTTTAATTCTATGTGTTACTTGCTGTTTCTTTGTAATTACTTACTAGCAGTAAAAACTGATTTAAAGTTAACCCTACACCAACTTTATTTTCAGTACAGATGCAACAATATTCGTAGTGTACTATGCCAAGTTTATAAAGCAGTTTGAACCAATCCATGGAAATTAATCAAATTAAAGCTCTAGGACGAGTTAGATATAGAAATTTCTGAGTAAGAAGAATAATAATAACTAGAAAAAAAATAAAGAAAGAAAGAAAGAAAGAAAGAAAGAAAGAAAGAAAGAAAGAAAGAAAGAAAGAAAGAAAGAAAGAAAGAAAGAAAGAAAGAAAATGATTGGTTAGAAACAAAGGAAAGATTAGTTCGAAAGAAAGATAGATAGATTAGTTGGAAAGAAAGATAGAAAGATTAGTTAGAAAGAAAGATAGATTAGTTAGAAAGAAAGATAGAAAGATTAGTTAGAAAGAAAGATAGAAAGATTAGTTAGAAAGAAAGATAGATTAGTTAGAAAGAAAGATAGAAAGATTAGTTAGAAAGAAAGATAGATAGATTAGTTAGAAAGAAAGATAGATTAGTTAGAAAGAAAGATAGATAGATTAGTTGGAAAGAAAGATAGAAAGATTAGTTAGAAAGAAAAATAGATTAGTTAGAAAGAAAGATAGATAGATTAGTTGGAAAGAAAGATAGATAGATTAGTTAAAAAGATTGATAGATTAGTTAGAAAGAAAGATAGATTAGTTAGAAAGAAAGATAGATAGATTAGTTGGAAAGAATTTAAGAACGATAGAAAGATTAGTTAGAAAGAAAGATTACTTAGAAAGAAAGAAAGAAAGAAAGAAAGAAAGAAAAAGAAAGAAAAAGAAAGAAAAAGAAAGAAAGAAAGAAAGAAAGATGGATAGATAGATAGATAGGTAGATAGATAGATAGATTAGTTAGAAAGATAGATAGATTAGTTAGAAAGAAAGATAGATAGATTAGTTGGAAAGAAAGATAGAAAGATTAGTTAGAAAGAAAGATAGATAGATTAGTTAGAAAGATTGATAGATTAGTTAGAAAGAAAGATAGATTAGTTAGAAAGAAAGATAGATTAGTTAGAAAGAAAGATAGATAGATTAGTTGGAAAGAAAGATAGAAAGATTAGTTAGAAAGAAAGATAGATAGATTAGTTAGAAAGGTTGATAGATTAGTTAGAAAGAAAGATAGATTAGTTAGAAAGAAAGATAGATAGATTAGTTGGAAAGAATTTAAGAACGATAGAAAGATTAGTTAGAAAGAAAGATTACTTAGAAAGAAAGAAAGAAAGAAAGAAAGAAAGATGGATAGATAGATAGGTAGATAGATAGATAGATAGATAGATAGATAGATAGATAGATAGATAGATAGATAGATAGATAGATAGATAGATAGATAGATAGATGTTTTTGGCAAGAAGCTAACATGATTAGCATGTAGCTAGCTTGATGCTAATATGATTTCCAAGCCATTAATCTGTATAATTTTTGGGGTATTCCTGATTCCTAAAGTTATCTGCGTGGAAGGTGCATTGTTATATTGAGCACTCCAGATGGTTTATAATCACCTCTCTTGTCTCTGTACAGTCCAGTCCTGCAGCGTCAGATGTATGAATGGAGGGATCTGTAATGAAGACGCCTGCTCGTGTCAGAAGGGCTACACAGGAAATCACTGTGGACAGCGTAAGTGAACTTACACCCTTTCAGAGCGTCCAGACATCAGCACATACCTGAACAGACACACACAACAATAGATGATTACACCTTCAAGAGTTGGGCTTACAGACACGAAAGATCTCAGAATGCGTTTAAACTAGGGTTAAACGCGTTATTAACGGCGTTAACGCAAACCCATTTTAACGGCGTCAAATTTTTATTGCGTAATTAACTGTCTTTTTGTCCTAGCAAACTTTGTAGTTTTGTCACATCCTTTTGCAAAAGGACGCGGCATGTGCGGTGTTGCGCTATGAAACCTATTAATTTAAATGGCTTGCATCGCGAGAGGACGTTTTGTTGCTTCGTCGACCAAACCGCAAGCGGATCTAGCTAGACCGGAAACAAAACAACAGGCACGACACCGCACACACTCGTTTAGGCTTGCGAGACGGCCAAATAGTAGATTACCGTTACGTTTTGAGTGACGAGCGCAAGACGCCGAAATGGATGCCAATAAGTTTCTGAATGGAAATTTTACTTTTAAAAGTTGCCATATTCCATTGTCAAGACCAAAGTGATCTGTGTGTTTTGTTGTTGTGAAATGACTGAGCTATTACACTGTAAAAAAAAATTGTTGGTTTAACTTAAAAAATTAAGTAACCTGGTTGCCTTAAAATTTTAACTTGATTGAACTGGAAAAAGTGAGTTAATACAATGAAGGAGATTGATTTAATCATCAGAAACCCAAAATAATAAGTTGTCTGAACTAAATAAATGATTTAAGTTGATTTGACAAAAGAAAAAATGTCGTGATAACAAATCTTAAAAATATTTTTTTACAGTGCATCATCGCAGCACGTCCAGTCTGAAACATCACTTGATGATGGCGAAATCATGATGAAAAAGACATTTCGAACAGATTAAAATGTGCGATTAATCGCGAGTTAACTATGACATTAACGCGATTAATCGCGATTAAATATTTTAATCGTTTGACAGCACTAGTTTAAACCCAACTATATCTTCATCTCTAAATGCAAGAGAACTTCAACTTCCAACCTGTGGATCACTGAACTATTAAATTAAATAAATATTATCCAATGTAGACCAATTTTGCAACTTTCTGCAGCTGTGTGTGAGAGCGGATGTCAAAACGGCGGACGTTGTATTGGACCAAACAGATGTGCCTGCGTCTATGGTTTTACTGGGCCGCAGTGCGAGAGAGGTAAGCCACTGCTATCCTTCCAAAGTTCATATTTTCTCAACTCTTAATTGTGTTGACGTCTGTGAGGATGTGCGGTTTGTTTACCGTCTCAGGCTTGCTTCAAGAATGTGGTAACAGTGTGTCAATGTGACCCAGAAACGCTCAGAAGGGTTATTTACAGTAGTTTTGAGTCAGTGTGCTTCCCCCCCTTCACCGTAGCTAGTGTGAAATTAATTCTACAGTTTACATTGTGGCCACATCTCTCAGAGCTGGAACAGTGAGGTAATCTGGGGCGGAAAAAAAAGGCCTCCCTCATGGGTGCTCAAGACGTTCTATCAGAGGTGAAATCCTTGGCTGGAGTTATTAGAAAATGACAGACTGAAAGGACCGTAAAGGCAGTTCCCATCAGGCCGTGTGAATTGTGGGAGAGGAGCGCCCCAGGCACTCTAGACCGAATACCTAAGCCCTTTTTCTGTACCCCACCCTCTTGTGTCTGGCTCTCTCTGTAACCCCACCCCTTCACGAAGTCCCCTTGTGCAATCGTAGGCCGGTTTCCTTTGAAAACCCAACACGGGGAGGTGGAAAAATTTGGGAGACATCTGGCAGTAGATAAAGTAGGGTGGAAATGACAAGGGAATGTTTCTGTGTGGAGCCGTAGACTATCCTGACAAGTAAGGGTGGTGGTCTCTAAGAAATGGAGACCCAAGCTGTGTATACACAGCCAGGCCTGAACTAGAACAAACAATCTCTTGACATGGAGAGAGCACCATCCCCGGCAGCTCTCATCTCCGAGACCCCCAGATTCCCCCTCAAGGTCCTTGATTCTAGGATGTAAAAACGTCCCAGATTCCCCCTCAAGGTCCTTGCTTCTAGGACTTAAAAACGTCCCAGATTCCCCCTCAAGGTCCTTGCTTCTAGGACTTAAAAACGTCCCAGATTCCCCCTCAAGGTCCTTGCTTCTAGGACTTAAAAACGTCCCAGATTCCCCCTTAAGGTCCTTGCTTCTAGGATGTAAAAACGTCACACCAAACAATTAACTAAACTCTTTATTTAGCCTGTTTCAGTCACTCTTGTTTATCATCAAAGGACTGCTTTTCATAGAACTGATGAACTTCCAAAAACATGATGCAGTTTTTCGCAAAAGGCCTGATGTCAGTCGCTCTATTTGGTTCTTACGAAGAAGCCAGAACAGTCTTCCAAGAAAGAGGTAGTAACAAAGAAATTGGATCCTGAAAACTGTGCAGCACAATAGTTGGCTGGCGTTTTTGGAAAGTCAGAGTTTCTGCAAACACAGTGCAAGCTCAGCTGTGAGTCAGGCACGGTTTATAGGGAGAGTTAAGCAAGTTAACGGCGAGAATGGTGTTAGTCCCATCTAATTAGTTTTCTGTGTAGCTACGCGTGCTCTTACAGCGGCCCACACTGAAGAAAGACATGCATAGTATTCATTTCACTATCGAAGGGTAACTTTGCTCAAGGGTGTGGTCATTTAAGTCCATTTAAGTTGCATCAATTACCACTGGTTTGGCGCAGATGCTATTGTTTTTTGTGTGATGCAATGGATTCTACAGAAAAAGGTTTTTCCGAGCAATAAAGCGTGACTAATCCTCCTGTAACCACAAGAGTATGAATGAAAGTATTAAGGGCTGAGGCTCAGTGGATTTGCTGTGGACTGACTCATTTGGGAGTCATAAAACTGTTGAAACCTTGACTTGTTGGATGTTTGTGACAGAGATAAGATGTGAGGAGATTGCCTGATTTAGCCATACTGTAAATCACTGAGCAGTAAAAGAGTTTGTTGAAGTCGTTCACGAGCCCCTTTTTAGGTCGAACCCCTTTTTTTCTCCAGACCTACATGAATGAACTTCTGCTTCTCCCCAAGTGAAAACACATTTCTTATATTGGTGTGTACTCTGATTAAACCAAAATAGGTCACAACAAAGTGAGCGAGCGACTTTTCCCAGTCATTGAGCACGTTTTTGGCTGCGTTTGAGGTTTCCACCTGCAGGCTTAGCGCTCCAGACTAGATTAACTTTCCTTTGGCTGATTTTTCATATCTTAGAAGGTCTTTCATGACAGTCTACTCCCTTTCGGTCCATTAGCACTGAGGATGATGAAAACACGCCAAGTCGTTGGAGTGTGAAGAAAGCTGGAATTCCTCCTGCCAAATTACGCTGCCGGACAAGTGTGAATGCCACACATCAGCTACCTCCCGAGGCATCGTTTTTTTCCCCAACTTGCCTCATGATTCATGATAATCAACGCTGCTAAATAGTTGGCAGACGTCGCTGGCAGGGAAACACTGGTGACTAAATGGAAAGTAGAGGTGAGTGAGTGTTTGGTGGGATAGGGTGTAGGTGAATGGTTTTGATCTGACAAGCCACTTGAACTGTAATCAAGGCAAAATTACTTCCGAATGTTGTCCGCATCACAGACACATCCCCCCGTCTCTGGAATATGAGTCTGCTTGCTTCTGGGAAGCAAGGTCTGTGCACTACTTCCAAGTTTGCTAACGTGACATTGAGGTTAACCGGTTTCCCTTTTGCCTTGCTGATCTATTGCTATTGGAGAGTGCAAGCTCAAAAGAGACCAGTCTTTAGTGTGGACCTACCGAGTTACACTGCGTATTTTCTTATGGCTGTGTGCACGTATAAACGGTGCTGTGCTAAAGTCGGCTGATTCAAACAAGGCGACGGTTTCCGACTGATGTTGGCTGGAGCTTTCAGACTCCCAGGCTCCAGTTTCATTGCAGATCAAAGTTTTGTTAGATAGACCTAATGTTCTCATGAGAGACGTTCTCAGTTCTTCATTATTGTCCTTCAAAATGGATGCAACTTATGGCATCCATGTAGTCCTCCACCCTAACTACTTGGATGTCCAGATCAAGCGTGCCGCACAAGCCCTCAAAAGTGAAGCCAAAACGTCTTGATCGCCCCCCTGTGGTCGGTCCTAGTATAGCTCATAAGCCCCGCCTCCCCAAAGATAGTTTCTGTCACTTACTGTAGTTTCTATCACGTTGATTGTAATTTCAAGTGTTCGTTTTTAAAATAAGTTTGTTTTTAGTTAGTTACGTGATGATAAAATAACGGTGCTCTGACATCATGATTGACATGATGTCAGAGGTTCTCTGTGCGAGGTAGTCACTGAAGCACCAGCGGACTTTTTTTAATAATGTTGATTATGTGGTTAGTAGCTGTATTTACCTTATTTTAACGAGGTTCTGCAATCAGCAGACATCATTGGAGAAGAACGAAGCAGATAGAGGACACTTCATGAAAGTGCGGGCGTGTGCTTGCGTTTGATACAGCGAGAATGAGGGCGCGGCCTTGATTTCGCGGCTTTACTTCCTGCTCACGACTGCGCATGACTGGTCACTGCGCATGTCAGCGTCATATCGAGACACTGGCAACCTCAGTTCTCTCTGATGGAAAAGAGCGAAGGGGCGTCGTCCATCTTTTTTTACAGTCTATGGTCCAGATCAACCCTTTTTTTCTTTATGTACATAACTCGCTATTTATATGTGATTCACTACTAGTCTAAAGTCCCTAGGTTGTTTTTGCTTATAGCCACTTAAACTCACCTATAGCACTAGATTTGTTTCTTCCCAACTTCTAAAATGACCAAATCCATAAATCAAGATGATTTGGACTTTATAGATGCATCCCAGAAGGCTTTACCCATATGAATATCATCACTCACAGTAAGAGCCAAAGTTGCAATATAGAGAGGCTGATGAATTGGCGTATTGGATATGCATGGACACATCTGGGACTTAGCTTGTCCCACCATAGTCCCGACCAGGCGCAATTCATCAATCCCAGATGTGCATAGGATGCTCGCAGTGGGTCGCCTCAACTTGGAGAGGACCTGCATTCCTGGACTCAAATTGTCCAGGAAGAACGTCAGGTCAGGGGATCGCAGAAGAAGGGACAGTGAAAGGATTTAAAGACACGTGAGGAGGATATCTCTATAGTCCTTCTTCCTTTTTTTCTTCTCCTCTTGACCTAGTTTCTCAGTGCCATTTCCCCCCCTCTTGGCTATGGATATAGGATTTAGCTTTTGTTTCGCATGCAATATTATGAAGGATACGGAAAGATTTGTTCATTCTCTTGAGGAATGACTGGGGAGTCAGGAACTCATTCATATCCCGCCAGAGTAAACCGACTCTCGCTGTATAACGAATGTGGGATTTCGTTTAATTACATTTTCGAAACATACTAGCAAACACTCGGAAGATGCATCAGGGCATTTGTTTGAGCTTAAGATGAGTTTTACTAAACACTGAAATGATTGGGTCCTTATTTCAGTCTCGAATTGGTTTGTTTGAAGCTTAAAACATTGTTAATGAGATTGAAATGTCTCAACTGGCAACCAGCACAAAGGTCCAAGCAAATTGCCAAATCTCCAAATGCCAAAACAGCGCTAGTACTACTATCCTACATTTCGACCTCAGCCAAAAAAACAAGAAGGTTTGTCATGGAAATTGCCATTATTGATACCATCCAGAAATTTCCAAGCCATTATCTAGTTATCCTATTATAAGACAGTGAAAGAGAACCACTGTCGGAGCATTCCCAGACGGACCTCCAGCATTGGAAACAGCTGCATGATGGAGAAGATTAGCCTGCCAGCATTCTTTGCTTTCTTTACCTAAATGTGATTTCTTGTCCTAATTCCTTAGTCACATAGTGCTTATTAGCGCTTGTCTTGACGTATCATTGAAAGGTTTTGTCAGGCTATGGTGGCTTTCTGGTTTATTTAAGTTTAGCTAGCTAGTCAAATAAGTGCCACCAAATTGGACCAACATGACTAGTGGAAACTGGTGTCCAGCACAGGGTTAGCACGCATAAATATAAATATGCCAATGGACTTCCTGTGATCAATAAACATAAAATAGACACCACATTCTCATTTGTAGCGGATTTGGTTAAACATTTGTAGCCAAAACCCTTTTTTCGGACAGCGGCCATATTGTATTTAGGGAATTTGGGGAGTCCTGATATACCCAATCATAAATGGAAGTATTCATATGGGTTTCCCATAGCCAGAAAAGGTAAAATAGGCATCAAGTTTGTATTTGTATCTCATCTGGCTCAAAAGCTATAGTCGAATCCCTTTTAGGCGGCCATATTGGATTTAGGGAATTTGGGGAGTCCTGATATACCCAATCATAAATGTAAGTATTCATATGGATTTCCCATAGCCAGAAAAGGTAAAATAGACATCAAGTTTGTATTTGTGTCTCATCTGGCTCATAAGCTATAGTCGAATCCCTTTTAGGCGGCGGCCATATTGGATTTGGCCGCCATCTTGGTCTCAGGGACCATTGGCTTGGGTGCCCTGGCTGAATCATTTCTGTATGCCCTCAGCTACATCTGTGCCAAATTTGGTGCTTGTAGATGAATTTGCGCGAACAATGGTATGTAAGGCCCCATTCTACAGCCCAATCTACTTTTTTGGACAGCGGCCATATTGGAATTGGAGGATCAAGGGGTCCAAATATACTGGGTCATAAATATAAACATTTCGATGTGTTTTCCATGATCAATTAAGCTGAAAAACATAGCAAGTTTGTATTTGTAACTCATGTGGTTCAAAAGTTATAGCCGGAACCCTTTTCGGGCAGCGGCCATATTGGATTTGGCCGCCATCTTGGCCCCGAGGGCGGCTGGCTCCGGCGCCCTAGCGAAATCATTTCAGTATGACCCGAGCTACATCTGTGCCAAATTTGACGCTTTTAGATGAATTTGCGCTAAATTACCTATTTATGTGCTTAAGGCCCCCAACTAACACCCTTTTAGGCTAGTTTAAGCTGTTTTTATGTTGACTACATTTACATTTATTCATTTAGCTGACGCTCTTATCTGAAGCGACTTACAATTGCTATATATGTCAGAGTTCGCACGCCTCTGGAGCAACTAGGGGTTAACGCCGCCTTCACACTGGCAGTTGAAATCAGCTCCGATGCGGCTGCGAAACGACCGGAAGTCATTCATTTCCAATGGAGATTCGCAGACCGCATGCGAATGGGTCCGAAACGGGTCCGACCGAGTGCGTTGCGAAGAAAATCGTGTCCGTTGGTCATCCGGATGCGTTCAAAAATTTGAACTCGTGCGAAAAGCTACGGACGGTTCCTATCCGACAATTCCAGCGGAAGTTGACCGTTGCTATGGTACTGATAAACAAACCTGAATTATTAACTTTTAATAAAATAAATAATGATTTTATAACGATAAGTTGTCATGTCATTTTTTATTTTCACGACTTTCTAACGTTTATAAGGGCAGTTAATATATTAGTTGAAGGTAGACATAGAACTATTGACCACTATATCACATTGTTTAGCCGACCCTCGACCTGACCCTCGACCTGACCCTCATCAGAGAGTTCATACAGAAATGACAGAATCAACCTTTAATCTCTCCGCCATTTTTGTTCTACCCGCGTCCGACGCTTTTCACTGTGTAGTACGACGTCCGTTGGGAACGTATTGCGTATTACGGAGCTGATTTCAACTGCCAGTTTGAAGGCGGCGTAAGTGTCTTGCTCAGGGACACATTGGTGTCTCAAAATGGATTCGAACCCAGATATCTCACACCAAAGGGCATGTGTCTTATCCACTGAGCCACCACACCTTGGCTAATGGTTTGAGATGGTATTTTACCCCAGAAAAGTCTGTTGTAGCACATCCCAATGTTTTATTCATGTATATATCTCCCACAATCAGACTACCGGACCGGGCCGTGCTTCACACAGGTCAACAACCAGATGTGCCAGGGTCAGCTAAGTGGCATCGTGTGCACCAAGACATTGTGTTGTGCCACCATTGGCCGAGCGTGGGGTCACCCGTGTGAGATGTGCCCTGCCCAACCCCAACCTTGCCGAAGGGGTTTCATTCCCAACATCCGCACTGGTGCATGCCAAGGTAAGGTATCTGATCCAATAGCTCTTTCCATCTCAGTGTCTGTTTGTTGAATTCTTGCCCTAATGACCAGCCTGACACGGCAGATGACACTACCCAGACAGCAAACTGACATTGAATCAACGTGGAAACGACGTCTCTCATGACATTGAAACAACGTTGAATTGTTTTGCTTTCATAACGTTGAAACAACGCGTTGATTTCAAGTTGATTTTCCGTTAGTTTTGAAAGAATGACGCGTCTGACGTTGGTTCAACGTTAATTCGATGAGCAAAACAATGTCAGATCAACGTTGTTTCGATGTCATATTTCCACGTTGATTCAATGTCAGTTTGCTATCTGGGTAAGACATGGCCTCTCTAGGGTAAACCAAACCACTCCAGTCCATGTCCAAAAGGACACTTCCCCATTGTGTTTCTTAGTAGCGTCAAATATTTAGAAGACTTCCATTAGGGGTACTTTAAATGGGATTATGTAATGGCTTGTCACATTTATTTACAATTATGGGCGTGTTGTTTGATTTTCAAGGACATGATTGAATTATAATCACATTATACATCTTATTCACTTTGCTCATGAATTTAGGTAAGGTAGCAGTTTTTTTTTTTGGTAAACCTTTCCTTTGCAGTGGGTGCAAGCTGTTTTATAGTATAATATTAAAAACTGCTCTTCAAGTCCATTTGCTTCATCCTCATAGAACATTTCGTGAGCCAAAATACCAAATGCCACCCAGTCTTCACATATCATCTCAAAGACGCCCCTCCTAAAAGACGTGATTATAAATGTCTCCTCTTTAACTTTTCCTTTTTATTCTTTTCAATATACAACATAAGCGACAGCTCCAAGTCTGGCCTGGATTTGCCTAAAGACGGAGTGCTTTTGCAAAAGTCTGTCTGGCAACAGTACAAAGCACACACATGTGGTAGGATTTGTGTAACGTGCATTGGGCTTTCCAGAGTCTCTTTGCGTTCAATGGCATTGAATAGGAGAAGTTATTTTAGGACAATATTAGTAGACAGACCTGATTGGATACAGGTTAAGTCAATAAGTAAAAAAGTAAATCAATGTAAAGAAACAGGGCAAAACAGATAAATGCAGTTTTTGCGAGCCAGCCAAATATGTAAGTGCCGCTCAACCACAACAAAATATATCTGTAGTTGTTCCATGAAGTCTTAAAGCGATGACTTTAACTGTTTAACCGTCTCGAATATCCTTAAAGTGATTGAAACTCATAATTGATCCGATGCTGCTTTTGTCGTCAAAACTAGTATTTCCTTTCCAAACAAAATACTGTATATATTCCAGTGGTGGAATGTAACGAAGTACAAATACTTTGTTACTTTACTTAAGTACATTTTTCACGTATCTTAAGTAGAATAAATAGTGCATACTTTTTACTTTTACTTCGTTACATTTTGCAGCAATTATTCTACTTTCTACTCCACTACATTTCTACAACTTCTGTTACATTTTCTGATCAGTTTTTCCCCTGCCAAAACGTAATCTGACCGTCCGTTTGTTGCACGTTTGTCTCACCAGTGACGTTTGGTTGCCATAGATACATCAACTAAATGCGTCTCGCACGCAGTGTGTTTATCGTGCAATTTATACGCGAAAATTTGTTTTTACGTGCATAGGAAACGCACTTTGTGTAATATACGTTTGGTTAGGATTATGGCAAGCCAAGAGGTTCAGAATAACACCATAAATTAATCGCGTTTACTGCCAAACATAGTTATTAACATATAGTAAGGATAAGTATGATGCGTAGCTTGCCTAAAACTATTTTTTTCCTTCATTATTGAACATCATTATAGGAGTATTAGGTTGAATGAGTTACAATTAAATGTTTTATTAATCATTAGAAAATAGACATTAAGAAAATAAATTATGCAAGTACTTTTACTTTTAATACTTAAAGTACATTTAAAATCAGGTACTTTTTACTTAAGTATGGTTGTCATTGTGTTACTTCTACTTTTACTAAAGTAAATATTTATCTGGATATTTGTACTTTTACTTAAGTACTGAGATTCAGTACTTCTGATATATTCTGAAAAGTAGCGTTCACACTCGTATACGGGTCTAATGTGTTTGCTTACGCTCTTCTCCTCACCCTGTTAGACGTGGACGAGTGTCAGGCCGTCCCGGGACTGTGTGCTGGAGGAAACTGCATTAACACCGTGGGCTCGTACGAGTGCAAATGTCCCGCGGGTCACCGGCAAAGTGAGACCAGCCAGAAGTGCGAAGGTACGTCGCTCACTGCACAAACCCAAAACCTGTCAGAAAACAGCATGAAACATGATCATGATCTCACTCCTGTTCATTACTCACCATTGGAAAGGAAAGTCCTGCACTTGGCGGTTTCATCGACATTGTAGGCTTTCCAAAGATGTTGACGTCAGTGGATTTCCAGCTGGAAATTGGCATGTAAATGTAAGGTGTACCTGCTTGACTAAGTTACAGGATTAAAAACCAAGTCTTTAGGGTCTTTGACAATAGATCGTGCCGCTTGTGTGGAATTTAAACAATGCCGAGTGAAAACAAACAGCGTGTTGTAAAGCGGGGGTCTGCTTTTCTTGGATCCAACCCTAGACAGAGCGATTTTTTTAGGTTATTCCATACCTATCAGATATTTCTTTTTTATTTATCGCCTATTTTAATTATTAGAATATGTGTTATATTGGTTTTTATTAAAATGCATTTATTCGAAATTATTATTTTATTTTATTTTATTTTAAATAGCAAATGTGAGCATTGATTACAGCTTGCATTTTCCTTTTCCAAGCAGTCTTTTCATGAAAAGAGTCCTAGCAAAGGTACAATATTCTGTTTCTTAGATTCATGTTTCATAATGTTTGTCAGAAAATTCTTGACTAGAAACACAAAAGAGTCAGTTGTTGACATATATTAAAGGGATAGTTCACTTTGAAATACATTTTTGGTATGTTTTGACTTACCTCAAGGGCATCCAAGATGTAGGTGTCTTTGTTTCCACAGTATTTTCAATTTTGATATTTTTAGGTCAAACCGTTCTTGTCTGTCAGTCATATAATGCAGGTCTATGGTCACCACCTCAAAGATCATGCACAGAGAAGTCCAAATTAAACATGATTTAATGACTCGTAAATGTAAGTACACATTGATGGCCTAAGACACGAAACGAGCGGTTTGTGTGAGAAAACGAACGGTATTTATACCGTTTTACCTTTGTAATCACAGCCACGTCCAAGTGATCTGAGGGCGCGGGCGCTTCGGTCTGCACAAGCGCCGGAAAGCGCCGGAAGTGATCTTTCAGTTTTGAAAGATCATTTAAAAATCGGTTGCGAAAAAAAAAACGATTGCGAAAAAAAAAAAAAAAATATCGGAAAAATCTAAATCGGTTGCGAAAAAAAATTCAACGTTGTCTGTTGATGTATCGAAATCGTCTTCTATTGCGATTTCCTGTATATCTAAATATGTTTAGATCTTCACAGTGAAGGGTAACCCTTCCGAAATCTCTGTGTAAACAATGAGTGACGTACATGCGCGAAAGATCACTTCCGGCGCAAAAAAATGCTCGTTTCGTGTCTTAGGCCATCAATGTGTACTTACATTTACGAGTCATTAAATCATGTTTAATTTGGACTTCTCTGTGCATGCTCTTTGAGGTGGTGACCATAGACCTCCATTATATGACTGACAGACAAGAACGGTTTGACCTAAAAATATCAAAATTGAAAATACTGCGGAAACAAAGACACCTACATCTTGGATGCCCTTGAGGTAAGATAAAACATACCAAAAATTAATTTCAAAGTGAACTATTCCTTTAAGTGAAACTTTTATTTATTTATTTAACTTTATTTAACCACAGTTTTCAAAAAATGTTCAAGTTAAGTGTGTAAAATGATAAGATTTGGCGCACTTCCATTGGGAATCCTGACCCTCGAGGTTATTAGTTTATCTCCTAATCACATTTTGACCCCGAATGACGTGGACATTGCTAAAACAACGGTTTGGAGAAGAAGCAGACCTCTGTCTGCAGGCTTCACCCTAGTAGACGTTTTCTCAAGGAAACGAGAGAGAAACTTCTGCAAATTAGATGCTCAAGTGATCACTAAAACACCCTGAACTTTGGGTAGGAATAGAAGTGCTCCTCTGTTCTTTGAAGCTGCGTGGAGGTGGTAGTTGTGGGGCACTTAATTACAAGACAATGATGTGGTGGAAAAAGTCTCGCCCCGGGCCAGGAGGTGCATAAGGCATACGTCGTACTGCTTACAGGGCACTTTCTGAGGAGAGACATCAGTTGCAGAACGTTTCGGAGAAAGTACCTCTGGAAAGTTGAAAATGTAACGCTAAGTTTGGTAACACTTTATTTTACAGTGTTGTTACCCATGTAGGAACTGTAGTAATAACGAACCGCAATCCTAAACCTACAGTATAGTTGGTACATGTAGTTAATTATTATATTTTTTAATGTCTTTATAATAATGACATTGTAAGAACTCAGAATAGCCATTTTTAAGTTCTGATGCTATAGACGAACCTTATTTATTAAATCATACGGATTGAAAAGTTAGGTAACACTTTATTTTACGGTGTCCGTGATACAGAGTAAAAGGTACTATATTTCGTTATTACAACTTAAAATATTCTCTTACGGCATCAAGCTGTAAAAACCTTTAATTTGAACCATTTTTAGTCCAGTTAATTGTGCAGCGAGTCAAGGAACCCAAATAATGGTGCTAAAAGGTCTTAAACATGCTTTTTTACAATGAAAAGCTGAACCAAACATAATAACATTTTATCAAACACTCTCAGAAAAAAAGGTAAAAAAGCGGTCACTGGGGCTGTTCCTTTTCAAAAGGTACACCAAAGGCTGCATATTGGTACCTTAGTGGTATATATTAGTACCTAAAATGTACATATTACAACCTAAAATGGACATATTACCACCTAAAATGTACATATTACAACCTAAAATGGACATATTGCCACCTAAAATGTACATATTACAACCTAAAATGTACATATTACAACCTAAAATGGACATATTAACACCTAAAATGGACATATTAGTACCTAAAATGTACATATTGACACCTAAAATGGACAGATTATCACCTAAAATGTACATATTAGTACCTAAAATGTACATATTAGCACCTAAAATGTACATATTAGCACCTAAAATGTACATATTTGCACCTAAAATGTATTAACACCTAAAATGTACATATTAGTACCTAAAATGTACATATTAACACCTAAAATGTACATATTAACACCTAAAATGTACATATTAGCACCTAAAATGTAAATTTTAACACCTAAATTGGACATATTAACACTTAAAATGTACATATTACCACCTAAAATGTACATATTAGTACCAAAAATGGACATATTAGCACCTAAAATGTACATATTAGCACTCAAAATGTACATTAACACTTAAAATGTACATAACACTTAAAATGTACATATTAGCACCTCAAATTGACAAAAGTTTACCTTTTGAAAAGGTACAGGACCAGTGACAGCTTTTGTACCTTTTTTTCTGAGAGTGAAGCCCCTGCAATGCAAAAACGTCAAAAAGTAGGCCTACTCTCCTGATGTACAGTTACTGCGGCAGTCATTAGCAGACGCTTCGCCCTGAGTAAAGTCTGCCTCTGGGGTTTGTTTTCCAGAGGTTTTTATGACTTCAGCTGGGCCGTTTTCAGCTGCTGTGGGACTCCCGCTTTCCAACACACGAACACATCAAACACTTAATCGCTCCTCATGCTCTTCCCACATCCCGCCTCAATCTCATGCGACAAACCCGACGCACAACATCCACATATAATTTTACTAAATAAATGTAATTGCACGTGTGTATAAATATAAGAACGACACGCAATACAAACCATCCAACCGCTTTACCATCTGTTGACCTTCGGGTTGAGTTAGCGCCCGTAGTCACTTTACGGACCACAAGGAGGTGCCGATTGCTTCTCCTACTATAGATGAGATGTTTCTCCTCTTAGACAACGGGAGTAATATCAAGTGTGTCTCCTCTCGTTTGGTTCATTCTGTTGGGTTTCAACTGGAAGACTTTAGTGTTATACTTCCCAAACCAAACCAGTTTACTTCTGAAAGAAAAGAGTGTGTGATAAGAGCTTAAAAAGGTTTTTGCGATGGCATCGAATAAGCTTTTTTAAGTTATTTTGCTGCATGAAACCTTGCAAGTTCTCGGGTCATAAAATAACCTTTTTGCTACATCATATGAATTTACAAAGGCTCTTCTATGGCATTATACAAATGTAAAAATATCCTTTTAAGTTCTTAATTCAGGAAATTAATAAGTCCTATGATGGCGTTACAGAAACATAAAAAGGTTATTCAGTGACATCGCAATAACAAAGTTCGGTAACACACAATTTACAGTGTTCTTGTTACATATTTTATGTGTATATTTACCAAATAATAACAGTAAATTATGCATAATTACATGCAACAAACCCTAAATCAAACCCTAATCCTAAGTACATGTAGTTGCTTAAATTACTGAAATATTTACTTAAAATATATTTTTTAAATTTATCTTAAAAATATATAATTACACCATAACAATGACAGCTTAAAATAAAATGTAACCCTAATTTCTTACACTAAAAAAGTTGCTGCCTACGTTAAGTATACTCAACTTAAATGTTTAAGTCATTTCAACTTAAATTGCATTAAACTGACTTAAAATGAGTTGAATCTTGTAACATTGAATTTTGTATCTTGTAAATAACTTGCATAAATTGCTTGATTTATTTTGATGAATTGACGGAGTGTAAAAGCATATGTTGTTATAACTTATTGATCATATAATGTTTTACAGTGAGGTCATGAAAGAACTAAGAAACGCATCACTGCTTGTTTTACGTGTTTGCGTTTCAGATATCGACGAATGCACAACCATATCCGGAGTGTGTGACGGCGGAGAATGCACCAACACCGCCGGCAGCTACGTGTGCACCTGTCCGCGCGGATACATCACCAGCACAGACGGGTCCAGATGTGTCGGTGAGACTCTTTCATCCTCACACACACATGCACACACACGCTTGTTCCCGTGACCTCACGCTCCTGAGCCCCGCTTCACATCGCCTGTGTGACTCACAGGATGAACTTTTGTCAACCACTTCAAGTCCGGGAAAGTGTGTGTATAGTACTAGTATCGTAAATTACCTTTACCAGCAAACAGGGCAGAAATGTTGTTTTAAAAATCGAAATAAACCTAGTTTGGATGAGCTATTTTTTTATAGTGGCGCTAAATGGAATTGCAATTTTTTGAGCAGACCTATTAAAAACACGATTAAAAAATGACACCTTTATTTTAAGATTCATTGTTATAGTGTAATTATATATTTAAGTTCTGAATAATATTACTTACTTAATTACTTAATAGTATTTACTAAAGGGTTAGTGTATAGCATTAGGGTTTGGTTTGCTCAACCAATAATGTGAGTTTGACTAAGGACAGTATTATTAGTTTTAGCAATATTTTGAATCAGCTTTAATATGTATATTTTATGTTAATTATTTTATTAATTCCTGTATGTGCATTTATATTTGTATTTTATGTTTGTAATTTATGTTTAGTTTTTATTTATTTCGAGTTAATAATTGTATTGCAATAATTGTATTACAAATATTTATTGCAATAATTGTATTACAAATATTTCCGTTAACTGCAATAAAAAATATTAGTTGAAAAACTTAAAATGAAAATTAAAAATGTTTAATTTCTTAAATTGCGTCTCAAATTATCTGCGTCTCAAATTAACATTTTTTTAATTTTAATTTAAAGTTTTTCCAACTAATATCTTTTTATTGCAGTTAACGGAAATATTTGTAATGTTTATGTTAATACGTTTAAGTTGAAGCAATACAATTATTAACCTGAAATAAACCCGGAAATATTTTTATAGTCTTAGGTTAGGTTAGGATTATTACTATGTTAGTTTGTCTAAATCTTGACTTGACAATATTTTTGACATTGCATTTTGTGCTCTTACAAATTGGGGTGTTATTTTGAGAATTTACAGATTGTTCATTCATGTTTACGTTAATATCTTGCTAAATTTATTGCAATCTTTGTTGTTAGAAAACTTAAAATAGTTGGTTAATTTTAGCAAAAAATGGCTCTTCTGCAGCTTCGCATAAACGTAAAGTTAATCAATGGCATCATAAGATTTTACAAGAACATTTTGAATTCATGTGTCATAGGAGAGCATCATTAATGTATTATAAAGTTGTAGTTGTCAGGCTGTAAATTATTATTTGTTTAAATCCTTGATAATTCTTTTTTGTAAAGTGAAAGACGAGTGTTGCATTAATAAGGACATATCTTGCTCAAGGACATTTCTCTGTGCAGGATATGATTGCGAAATGAAATTAATTAAAAAACCCGGGTTGTCTTGACATCTGTTGGGCGAAATATATCTTGCAATGATTGTTGTTCTACAATAAGAAAAAAAGGTTTGTTTTCTTAATCTTTAATCAGGACTTTCTGGGAAACACAAGCAGAGACAACTTCTGCATAAAGTATTCTTAAGAAAAAAAGTTACAATATTATTGGTTTTACAAAATATAAATTCGGCTTGTTTCAACCGTTCTGCCCTTAAAAATGAACTTTCTTTTCTGTCGACGTCACAAAGTTCACATGCACTGACAAATATAAATGTCGCCATTTAATCAGTTGTGCAAAGGAAACCGTTTAAATCCAGAATAACTAGTCTTTCTTTAGTTTGAAGCCAGGAATAGTTTGTGAACGGGTCTCGATCGGGGATCAATCATCAGACACATGGATGCTATTTCCTCCTGCTAGCATTCCTGTACAGTGAGGCAAACACACTGTTGACTCTGGCAGGGCCTTTTCCCTTCACTGTCCATTTCCCTCACACTCCCTTCTATATATATATATATATCTGTGTATATCCATCTCTTTTTATACTCGCCGCCTTGAGTTTCTCACTCCGGCCGCCCCATACGCCTCTCGTGACCCCCTGATCTGACGGGTCCCCGAGTGCGAATAAAGAAACGTGAGATATCGGCCCTTGATGACGCGTTGACGTGGCGCTCATACATTCCCAGGAACACGTCTGGATTTGCAGTAAATGTTAAGTGAACATATGGATCCTGTCATGGTGGAGAACGCGGGCAATCTGTATGTTGACATACACAATTAAAGGAGTAGTTCACTTTTAAAAAAAACTTTTGCTGATAATTTACTCACCCCCATGTCATCCAAGATGTCCATGTCATTCTTTCTTCGGTCGAAAAGAAATTAAGTTTTTTGATGAAAACATTCCAGGATTTTCTCCATATAATGGACTTCAATGGGGTCCAAACGGTTCAAGGTCTAAAAAAAAGTTTCAGTGCAAACTACAAACTATTCAAAGGGCTTTAAACGATTCCAGACGATGAATAAGGGTCTTATCAAGCGAAACGATCGCTCATTTAATAAATAAATAACAAAGTTTAAGTTTTATAAGCTCTAATTCTCGCTTTGTTCTGTGATGCACGTTCGTGACTCTCCTGTTCGAACTCGTTCATCAAAGTGAACAAATCTTTTTCCGAGTCATTTCGTTCCTTGAATCAACCAAATCACACGAAAAAAGATTCGTTCATTTGATAAACGAGTTCGAACGTGAAATCAAATATTATCCGTTACTATTACTTTGAAAAGAAATGAAGGTTTTTGATGAAAACATTCCAGGATTTTCTCCATATAATGGACTTCAATGGGGTCCAAACGGTTCAAGGTCTAAAAAAAAGTTTCAGTGCAAACTACAAACTATTCAAAGGGCTTTAAACGATTCCACACGATGAATAAGGGTCTTATCAAGCAAAACGATTGGTCATTTAATAAATAAATAACAAAATTTAAGTTTTATAAGCTCTAATGCTCGCTTTGTTCTGTGATGCACGTTCGTGACTCTCCTGTTCGAACTCGTTCATCAAAGTGAACAAATCTTTTTCCGAGTCATTTCGTTCCTTGAATCAACCAAATCACACGAAAAAAGATTCGTTCATTTGATAAACGAGTTCGAACGTGAAATCAAATACGATCCGTTACTATTACTTTCATAATGAGTGTTATTGGTTACTTCTAGGATACATTTGAAAATGCATCTTTTCTCTACATTTTGACCGTTTTTTTTGTCCTGCGAAATCTGACGCTTTGTTGTGTGGACTGTGAAAATTGAGATTTTAGTCACGCGACATTAGACATTATAGTTATGCCGACATTGTTGTGCCTGCTATTTAGTTTCATAGTGTTGTTAATAATATTACATTCCATTCATACCATATTACATTCATGCAAAGATGACCAAAATAAATTACAAAAAATTTGTGTTTTAGACCAATAAAATGATCGTGGCAGAAGAACTTTATTATGTCTAGTCTGGAGTGTTTAATGCATTTTACGCAATCACAGGAAGATGTTTTAAGCATTAACCGATGTTTCGGGGTGGATGAGAAAGTTTCGGAAAGTGCTAGTGTGGACGTCGTTCTAATATGCATCCGTAGACGCAGCCATCGTGAGCATTTCCAAACGCGTTCTCACCCGAGGGCGTCATATAGTGACGCTTTTGATATCTCGTGTAAAACCAATGCACATGGCACCCTTTAGCGTCAATATAACACGCTTCGGTTATGGGTAGGTTTAGTTCTGGGGTAGGGATAGGGTTAGACCACTAGGAGGCGCCTCTGGCGCATATATATCTGCGTCTAGCATCTCAAATTGACTCTACAGGGTGCCATGTGCGTTGGAAGTAGACGTAATCTCAAAATCGTCAGTATATGACGCCTTTGGATGAGAACGGGCTGGCATTTCATCAGTGCAAGTTATTCCAAAGAAGCTGCGAATGCAGACGAGCTGTTCAGACATTGTTTAGGCCTGAAACCAGTGGCGGAAAAGTTTCGTGCTATCTTTGCATTCGCCCCCTGGCTGGTGCTCTGTATCGCACAGAACCAGGCCGTAGGGAGTCGTTTAGCCTGACGCTAATCAGCGTTAATGCACTGTCGAGACACTAGAAATCTCACGTCAGAAGGTCTGGTTCCAATTGAAGCCAGCATTCCCATCACCACGCCGGGTCGATCCCAGGGGGTTGCAGTTCTGGAGTGAGTGCCTGCAACAACCAGACCAAGGGTTGTGTCCGACGTAATTGACCAAGATTACTCCACACGGACTTGATTTATGGCAGAGTGCTGGCTCATTAGTCGAGTTAATCGACTTTCACCCCCTTTTCCACATGGTTCAGACACACTAATGTAGCTGTGTATGCAAACTAGTACCCGATCTCAACCAGCCCTCTCGTTGACCTTGACTGGCTGAAGCGTCCCATCTCAACCTTGTTCCCGAAGCATGCTTTGAGTCCTCCAGTGGCCTTCCCAAGCTCCCACCTCATAAATTAACTTCCTGCTTGGGGACTGTGTAAAGGCCATGCAAGGGCCTGACTTCCTGTGAAGTGTGACTGTACTCTCGAGAAAAGCATTTGTGGTATTTGGAGGTTAAAGCACATTTGAATAGGAGAATTTACATACAACATATTCTGTGTATAGTATAATAGGTAACACTTTACAATAAGATTCGTTAGTTAACATTAGTTAACACGAACTAATAATAAACTGCACGTATACAGCATTTATTAATCTTTGTTAATGTTAATTTCAAATCGTGTTAACATTAGCTAATGCACTGTGAACTAACAATGAACAAGTGTATTTTTATGAACTAACTAACGTCAACAAAGATGAACTATTACAGTAACATGGATTGGTCGTGGTTAACTAAAGTTAACTAATGAACCTTATTGGAAAGAGTTACTGTATAAAATGAGCATATTGTAAACAGTATAGTATGCTGATCTCTCTCTCGCTCTCCGTCACAGATCACCGGGTCGGTACGTGTTTCTCGTCTTTGTCGAACGGCCGCTGCGCGGGTGAATTGTCCGGTCAGTACACCAAGGGACAGTGTTGCTGCGACACGGGCCGCTGCTGGGCCCTCGGACACATCCCAGAGATGTGCCCCGTCAGAGGATCTGGTGAGTAGGCTAATGCTAATCACTAGCAGTGTTTGCTAAGTCAAAGGTTACTACCACTATTGCTAATATCAGACAGTTTCAGCACTTTTTAGTCCTTTTTAATGGCATCCCAGTTCGCTTATTGATCCAATATTCTATGCCGTTTGTAGTATAAATAGTGTGAAAAGTGAAAATTCCACTGTTCGTACTGAAAATTCCAAAAATTCTGAACATTTTCCAAAAAGATAAAGTGATGCACTTAACTAACCGGGAATGGAATGTTGTGGAATGATGGACGCTTAATGCGCTCAACTGTCACAGCTTTCCTTATAAGGGAAGGGGGAGGGGCTAACAGACTCTGGTGTTGAATGACTAAATAACCGTATAAATTTCAAATGCGTAGTGTGTAGCATGTCATTAGCGACTCGCGTCTGTTGGTTTTAAGGCTAACATCTGTATGCTAGCATCCCAGATAGCAAACTGACATTGAATCAACGTGGAAATATGACATCGAAACAACGTTGATCTGACATTGTTTTGCTCATCGAATTAACGTTGAACCAACGTCAGACGCGTCATTCTTTCAAAACTAACGGAAAATCAACTTGAAATCAACGCGTTGTTTCAACGTTATGAAAGCAAACCAATTTTCGATTTTCATTTAGCTTTGAAGAATGCCGCGTCTGACGTTGGTTCAACGTTAATTCGATGAGCAAAATCAACGTTGTTTCAATGTCATGAGAGACGTCGTTTCCACGTTGATTCAATGTCAGTTTGCTGTCTGGGATACCTCTAAAATATATTAGCAAGTATTAAAATGAGTACATTTCCAAAAATACTAATGACATCATCCTGGGTCTATATTTTTCCCAATAAAATGGTTTCTTGTCAAAGGTTACTACTACTATTGCTAATACCAGACAGTTTCAGCACTTTTTATAACTTTTTAATGGCATCCCAGTTCGCTTATTTATCCACTATTCTATGTCGTTTGTAATGTAAATAGTGTGAAAAGTGAAAATTCCACTGTTCATACTGAAAATTTCTAAAATTATGAACATTCCAAAAAGATAAAGTGATGCACTTAACTAACCGGAAATGGAATGTTGTGGAATGTTGGACGCTTAAAGCGCTCAACTGTCACAGCTTTCCTTATAAGGGAAGGGGGAGTGGCTAACAGACTCTGGTGTTGAATGACTAAATAACCGTATAAAATTCAAATGCGTAGCGTGTAGCATGTCATTAGGGACTCATGTCTGTTAGTTTTAAGGCTAACATCTGTATGCTAGCATACCCCTAAAAGATATTTAGCGAGTGTTAAAATTAGCAAATTTCCAAAAATACTGATGACATCATCCTGGGTCTATATTTTTCCCAATAAAATGGTTTCTTGTCAAAGGTTACTACTACTATTGCTAATACCAGACAGTTTCAGCACTTTTTAGAACTTTTTAATGGCATCCCAGTTCGCTTATTTATCCAATATTCTATGTCGTTTGTAATATAAATAGTGTGAAAAGTGAAAATTCCACTGTTCATACTGAAAATTCCAAAAATTCTGAACATTCCAAAAAGATAGAGTGCACTTTAAATGATGCACTTAACTAACCGGAAATGGAATGTTGTGGAATGTTGGACGCTTAAAGCGCTCAACTGTCACAGCTTTCCTTATAAGGGAAGGGGGAGGGGCTAACAGACTCTGGTGTTGAACGACTAAATAACCGTATAAAATTCAAATGCGTAGCGTGTAGCATGTCATTAGCGACTCGCGTCTGTTGGTTTTAAGGCTAACATCTGTATGCTAGCATACCTTTAAAATATATTAGCAAGTATTAAAATGAGTAAATTTCCAAAAATACTGATGACGTCATCCTGGGTCTATATTTTTCCCAATAAAATGTTTTTTTGTCAAAGGTTACTACTACTATTGCTAATACCAGACAGTTTCAGCACTTTTTAGAACTTTTTAATGGCATCCCAGTCCGCTTATTGATCCACTATTCTATGCCGTTTGTAATATAAATAGTGTGAAAAGTGAAAATTCCACTGTTCATACTGAAAATTCCAAAAAGATAGAGTGCACTTTAAATGATGCACTTAACTAACCGGAAATGGAATGTTGTGGAATGTTGGACGCTTAAAGCGCTCAACTGTCACAGCTTTCCTTATAAGGGAAGGGGGAGGGGCTAACAGACTCCAGTGTTGAACGACTAAACCGTATAAAATTCAAATGCGTATTGTGTAGCATGTCATTAGGGACTCACGTCTGTTGGTTTTAAGGCTAACATCTGTATGCTAGCATACCCCTAAAAGATATTTAGCGAGTGTTAAAATTAGCAAATTTCCAAAAATACTGATGACATCATCCTGGGTCTATATTTTGCCCAATAAAATGGTTTCTTGAATGAAAACGTCCCACCTGGCTCTGAATAGCGATAAGTGTAGTTAACGGCTGAAAGTTGGTCAAACTATTTCTAAAAAGAACCAGACTTCCTTTTTCAACAGGATGTGCAACAATAGAGCAAGTTATTGTGTGGTATTTGAGTGTAGTTTTGAACCGCATAAACTTTAAATTACGTTATGATCCTGATTGATACGGCATTACAACAAAAACATCATTTCAAAAGGAGGAGTTTCTTCAGGTGTTCGACCTTTGAAGAATCGCTCCTCACTGTAAAATCCCGATAAACACGTGTCAGGTCAGCAGTGATCTTCTCTCAGGATAATAAAACGCTCTCTCTCAGTCCCACACCTTCACACCCCAGTGTTTTACGCTCTTCCCTCCTCTTTGACACCGCCATGTTTCATCCGCAGGAATGCATGAGCCTGCCAAATCCGCGGCTAACGCTTTGATTTTTCTTCTTTCAGTCAGTAAAGCTCAGTCTGCGCATTATCTACTTGTTGCTTTCCATGTTGAGCAACTTATATAAAATGTATTAGTTGCAACATGATATACAGGCAAACCTAAATGCATTCACACACCTTCAACATTTCTCACATTATCAAAGTTTATTTGCTGCAGCTTAGAAAATGTTGATCAAGAACTCGTAAATTGCAATTTAAAAACGATGTCTTCCTGTGATTGGCCGCTTGTATTGTTGATTTGTAGATGAATACAGGCGACTGTGCATCCAGAGGCTTCCTTTTGGCACCGGCATCATCCACGACGGCAACAGCGGTCTGAACATCGGCGGTTACGGCAAAGGACCTTCGCAGAACGGAAACAACGGCGGTGGCAGCTACATTTACGGCGGCGAACACAACAATGGAAACGGACACGGGAACGGGAACGGAAACAACGGCGGCCAGAAGATTCAAATCAGTGAGTTGAAATCAGTGAAATGACTCGCATGTTCGAAGCTGAGAAATGAACGGTGTGTTTTGGATTGCGCTCAGGCCAGCTGAACGAGACCACGATCGACGTGTGCAAGCATTTCACCAACCTGTGCCTGAACGGCCGCTGTATTCCCACACCGACCAGCTACCGCTGCGAATGCAACATGGGCTACAGGCAGGACGTGCGCGGCGAGTGCATTGGTGAGTCCACGTATTATTATTATTAACACAACGCGTTATTAACACAAACCCATTTTAACGGCGTTAATTTTTTTTATCGCGCGATTAGCAGTCTTTTTAGCCTAGCAAACTTTGTAGTTTTCTTTCACATACTTTTGCAACAGGACACCAGGTTTTTGTTGGTCAAGATGAGCACAAACGCATTTGCTATTTAAACAACGCAGGACGTGCGTTGAACGCCCACCAAACAGGCCGGCATTGGTTTGTGACGTCTAAAACCTATTTTATGCCAAACATTAAATATAAAATATAAATATAAATATTTAATATAAAAAATAAATATAAAATATAAAATAAAAATATATAATAAATATAAAATATTATTACAGTATTTAGTCTTATGCTTCGGGCCTAAATTATTATAATTATTTTTAAGAAATTTCGTACTCAAACTATAACTAAAAATTATACTTATAACTAAAAAATGCTTAAATACTGGTAAAAATGGTAAATGGACTGCATTTATATAGCTCTTTCATAGACCCAATATTTAAACAACGCAGGACGTGAAATGATAACTGCGTCGGGCTGAAACTAGCAAAGAACGCTTGCGTCGCTTGCATAGGGCCCATGGTCTAAAACAGGGGTGCCCAATCCTGCTCCTGCCGATCGACTGTTCATCTCCAGCCCTAATCAAACACACCTGAAGCAAACAATGATTCGGGCTGGAGATGAACAGTCGATCGGCAGGAGCCGGATTGGGCACCCCTGGTCTAATACGTCCTCTGCTGCCATCTGTAGGTGGTTTGCTTGACTGCCAGTATTTTAACTCATATATTTGATTAATAGTGCTGATAGGTTCTCCTACATCTGTCTTCTACCCTCAGACGTGGACGAGTGCAACAGTAGCCCGTGTGTGAACGGAGACTGCGTCAACACGCAAGGATCATATCACTGCAAATGCCACGAGGGATACCAGGGAACGCCCACCAAACAGGCCTGCATTGGTTCGTGACTTCTTATTCTGGTTTAAAACCAAAAACTCATTTAATGCCTAACATTTTTACATTCAAAATGTTTGAAGATTAAAAAACAGCCTTAAATGTAAAATATCATTACAGTATTTAGTCTTATGCTTCGGGCCTAAATTATTATAATTATTTTAAAGAAATTTCTTACTCAAACTATATCAAAAAATGCTTAAATACTGGTAAAAATGGTAAATGGACTGCATTTATATAGCGCTTTCATAGACCCAATGGCCACCAAAGCGCTTTACAACTTAAATACTAATTAGACAGTTAATGCATATTTTAATTTCAGAAAAAATATAAATATGTATTTTTTAATTCTGAAAGGCAAGATGATATTACTTATTTTAGTATTATTTATATGATTTATTGTTATACTATTATATTATTTATTAATAATTTTATTTTAGTAATTTTGTTGTGCTGTTTGTTATTTTTATTTCAGTTTTAGGAATTGTATTAACTTAAACTTGCTTTACAAAAATTACTGCAAATGCACTAAAATTATTTAAATAACTTAAATGAAAATTAGCAATTTAAAGTTACGTTTTTTTTTTTTTTTAATTTATATTTTATTTAATTTCAAGTTTTTAATTATTTTTAATAGTTTCAATTTTATTTTGAACACTAGATTTTTGTTTGTTACATTTTACATTTTAAAAGTTATTTTGCGTTACACACTAAACAGACAAAAAAACCTACCAAATATTGTGACAGTTTAATGTGAATAATCCATTTTCAATGAATCAAAGTCAGCATATATTCACTTACTGTATATGGCCCAGCGCCCTCTGGTGGACAACTGTAACTAATACATTCCTGTTGCTTCAGACATTGACGAGTGTATTGTGAACGGTGTTATGTGCCGAAACGGACGCTGTGTGAACACCGATGGAAGTTTCCAGTGCATCTGTAACTCTGGCTTTGAAATCAGCCCTGATGGGAAGAACTGCGTCGGTAAGAGCTTAAACTGCGACAGTCTGTGTTAAGATATCTGAAAAGCCTCATAAATATATATTTAATTATTTTTTTTCAATAACTTTTCATATTTTTTTGTTTTCAGACAAAATTTCATTGTTTGGTTGTACACTATAAAAACCTGCATTGAAATGTTTGAATAAAACGTTTCAGGGTTTGTGTTAAGGATTGGTGGAGAGTGTTAGAAGGTCCACATAATAGTTTTTCATGAATGATGACAAATCAATATAAACACGAATCAATATCCACCATTTGTTTTTATAGTCTAACTGTGTTTTCTTGTCCTCCAGACCATGATGAATGTGCCACCACCAACATGTGCCTCAACGGCATGTGCATCAACGAAGACGGAAGCTTCAAGTGCATCTGCAAACCTGGTTTTGCGTTGGCACCCAATGGACGCTACTGCACCGGTGAGCATGTGTGGGAGTTGACGGATTATTAAACGGTTAACTCACCCTCACGTCTGTCAAGCGCCAAAAAAATGACCAAAAAACAACTTAATAAAAGTGCCAAGAAAATAGTTTAGTAACATGTATGATACTGTATATTCTAAGTTTATATGCTAAGTCATACGATAGTTTTCTAAAATCTCATTTCCATTTGCGCATTTTTTGCAAGTTTGACGTCAAATCTTACGTAACGCATTTTGTATGTCTTCGGTTCATATGGTGGTAAGTCTTTAATCAAATTTGAAGTCGTTATTTTCTGAAAATCTATCATATGATGGTTTTGTGTGAGAAACTGATGGTAAATCGCCAAAATTGCGCATTTTTGTGAGTTTGACGTCAAATCTTACGTGGCGCGTTTTTGTTTCTCGCATCTGGTGAATATTTGTCAATGCAGTTTTAATAACCAAAATTTAAATCGCTATTGCGTAAATCGTATTTGCATTCGTGTATACATACGCTATATTGTCCTGAAATCATACGATCGTTATGTGCGAGAAACAGAGGGTAAATCGCTAAATTTTAGCTAAATTGCGTCAGTGGTGCATGTTTGGCGTCAACTGAGGAAAAGTCGTTAAAAAAAAGAACCAATTAGATTCGTTGTCACTGATGTCAAACCTCAAGACATATGACACTAGTTTTCATGTCAGTGAAGTCGCATCTCATGCCATGACGTATTGTTCGTATTGACGTATTGTTCGCTAACGTTTTACACCATTTCCTCCGTTTAACCCTGACAGACATTGATGAATGCCAGACCTCGGGCATCTGTATGAACGGCCGCTGCGTGAACTCCGAGGGCTCTTTCCGCTGCGAGTGCCCGCCAGGCCTGGCCATCGGCGTGGACGGGCGTGTCTGCATAGACACTCACATGCGCACCACATGCTACGGCGCTATAAAAATGGCACTTGTTCGCGCCCGTTTCCCGGGGCGGTGACGAAGTCTGAATGCTTGTTGCGCCAACCCAGAACACGGCTTTGGGGAACCCTGCCAACCCTGCCCGGCATTCAACTCAGGTAGACTGCAGGGATACACCTTCCAGTCCAGAACGATATTTTAATATTAACGCTAAATATGTTAGCTTTGACTTGTGTGCTAACATTTTGTTTGTCCGCAGCCGAGTTTCAAGCGGTGTGCAGCAGCGGACCTGGGATCACCGCAGATGGACGAGGTAAGTCTGTCTTCGTTACTTTGCTAGTACGTTTGTTAAACGCTAACGGACTCTATTAGATTTCTTTGTGAATGCTAAATGCTAACGAACTGTAATCACAGTAATTGGATTTCTTTGCGAATGCTAAATGCTAACGAACTCTATTAGATTTCTTTGTGAATGCTAAACGCTAACGCGCTGTCTTTGACTTCTTTGCGAATGCTAAGTGCTAACGAACTGTATTCGATTTCTTCGCAGACATCAATGAATGTGCTTTGGATCCAGACATCTGTCAAAACGGTATTTGCGAGAACTTGCGCGGGAGCTACCGTTGCATCTGTAACATCGGCTACGAGTCTGACGCTAGCGGAAAGAATTGCGTGGGTGAGTTGCGTTACTTTTTTAAAAAAGTTACGCAAAACGTAGCTTCTACTAATGTTTTGTTTTATGTACGAAATACATTTGAACAACATGCATTAACAAAAATTTTATTAATTTAGTGAATTTCTTGCGCATCTTTCAGACATAAACGAGTGTTTGGTGAATCGGTTGTTGTGCGACAACGGCATGTGTAGAAACACGCCCGGAAGTTACACTTGCTCTTGCCCCAAAGGATTCTCCTTCAAAGCCGATTCTGAGACGTGCGAAGGTAACTACGACTCCTTTTTTTCAAAAACCTTTTTTCATAAATTTATATCGTAATGTCATATATTTCGTTCAGACATCAACGAGTGCGACTCCAACCCCTGCATCAACGGCGTGTGCCGCAACATAGCCGGTTCCTTCAATTGCGAATGTTCCCACGGCAGCAAGCTGGACTCCACCAACACCATCTGCGTAGGTGAGTACGAACATTCGTTTTAGGCTCGTTTTCGTTTTCGTTCTAATACAGCGAGTTCTCTGATTGGTTAATCTCTTATCGATAGTTTCGTGGCTATTAAATGTTTTTAAAAATTGCTCAGAAGATGCTAAACAAGCAACCAGCCACTTTATTTCCTTTTTAAGGTAACTGGATAACATTCTGCTACTGTTACCCATTTCTAGCCAGGCGGTTTTTTTTTTATTCTTTGTCTGAAACCGAACATCGTTGATTGAAATTAATGGACTATGAAGGCAATAGGTCACGCGTTTGTGCTTTCAGGATGAATGCCCACTGTGATCTCATCCCGCTAGATATCCAAGTTGGTTTTTATATATCTGCAGAAATGCATCGATTCTCCACAGGGGAAGCCGCTTCAAATGTCACAACGTCCATTTGTCATTGTCACACTTTCTTGGTTCTCATGCACGTATTTGCCTCATGCAGACAGCATGAAAGGAACCTGCTGGCTGAACATCCAGGACCGGCCGCTGTGAGGTGAATATAAACGGGGCGACGCTGAAGTCCGAGTGCTGCTCTACGCTGGGGCGGCCTGGGGAGCCCATGTGAACGCTGTGAAATCGGTTGGTTCATGTGCAAAAACAAAACAAAAATTATATGACACAATTGAAGAAAATTAATATATAATTTTTATTTTATAAAAATTTATATATACGATTTTTATCATTTAAATTTTTTAAAAATATATATATAAATGTTTAAAAATTATTTGAAATATAACTTGCTTATATATATATATATATTAGTACACACAATTTATTTTGTATTTTTTATTATTATTTATATGTTTTTTTTATTATTTACTAAATTAATTTTTGATTTTGTAATATTTAAAATATATTTTGCTTATGTATAATCTTATTTTAATTTTTATTATAATTATATATTTTTTAGAATATATATATATATATTTTAATATATATGCATGCATGTATATACAAGCAAATTTAAAAATGTATATATTATTTGATATATAACTTTTGCTTATATATAATTTTATTTGTATTTGATTATAATTATAAATTTATCATTTAAAACATTAAAAATTATAGTGTTTTTTATTATAATTAATATATAATATCATTCAATTATTTTAATTTGACTTGTTTTTTATTATATAATATTTAATATATAAATTGATTATATATAATCTTATTTTTATTTTTTTTATTATATATATATATATATATTAGAATACATTTTTTTACATTTGATATATAACATTTGCTTATATATACATAATTTTGTGTATATTTATTAAAATTTATAAATAATTTCTGTCATTTAAAAAAATAAAATATATTTATTTTTGACAATTATTCATACATAACTTTTGCATATATATATATTTATAAGTTTATATTTTTAAGATAATGATACTCTAGAGACAAAATTACAGCAAAATGTATATACAGCATATATGTAATTTTGTCTTCAAAGTAAACGCGCTCACGTACACATAATAAACCGTACTGACAAGTGTTTGACTGATATTTTCTACAGATCCTGCCTGTTCGAAAGGTTTCGCTCGCATGAAAGGTCTCGTGTGTGAAGGTACGTGCGACCCACAATCCCTTGCTGCTTTCAGCTGGTGCGCTGCATGGTGATGCATAACTTCTCTGCTCCATCTACAGATATTAACGAGTGTGAGGTTTTCCCGGGCGTGTGCACGAACGGCCGGGGTGTGTGAACACTCAGGGCTCGTTCGGTGCGAGTGTGCGGGGACTCACGCTGGACGGAGCCGGACGCACATGTGTTGGTCTGTGAACTGAACATGCATTCAAGACTTATTTAAACAAGTATAAAAATCATAATCGTAATCATAATCGATTCATAATAGTCCTTTGTGTGACTCTCCGCTGTCGGTGGACATTTTAGCCAATAGGATCAGAGGATTCTTTTAGAATTTGCATAAATTTGTCTCAGTGTGAACCCGGCTTTACTAAGTCAAACTTTCCCTCGATCCACAGCCGTGATGTAAAAAGGTGTGTGTGTCCCGCAGACATCCGAAGCGAGCAGTGTTACATTGAAGTGGGACGAGGACGAGTGTGTGGAGCCGCTAGCGGGCCGTTACCGGGCGGATATGTGCTGTTGTACGGTGGAGCGGCGTGGGGCGTCGACTGCGAGGCGTGTCCCAAACCAAACACTCCCGAATATAAAAGCCTGTGCCCTCGTGGACCCGGGATCGCCAACCGAGGAGACATCCTGACTGGGAGACCCTTCTATAAAGGTCGTTTATTCATAGAGATCAACTCAATATAGAAATATATCAATAAATAAATATAGAAAAAATAAATAAAATATATCAATCAATCAATATAGAAACATTGACCCATATTGATGACGAGAAATGTTTTAGATATTGCCGATATTATACATCAACATTTGAAAACATCGTTTTAGCAGATAATTTTGAAAAACAAAAACCGATATTATGGCTGACATTATCTATTTATATTTTACTGCTATAAAAACATGACAAATTATGTAATTTATCATATAAAATTATATTAATTTTATATATTTTTTAATTATAAAATGATATGATTATTTCTAAAATAAGTGTTATTATATATACAAATATTTTTCTTGTTTAATTTTTTTCAACTGCAACCAATGAACCACAATTTTGTTTGTCTGAAGTTTGGGAATACGCTTATTTATTATTATTATGCGTTATCTATATTGGCTTTATATAATACATTTTTATTTATAAAAATAAAATAATAAAATATATAATTTTTACATTTTTAATATATTTTTTACCTAAAAACTTTCAAAAATGTTTCTTAAATAAATGAAAATTTTTTTATAAATTATATAAAAATATAGATTTATTGGTAACAACAGCATAATAAATAATTTTATTAAAGATGACTATATTTAAAAAAAAAACACATTTGACACTTTAGCTTAATTTATTAAAACGTATAATGAAATATCAATCTTCATTTATTTCATTAGTATTATTAGTTTCTTTTATTAGTTAAGTTATACCCTAAGTTACAGTTTATAAGTTAACAGAAATAGTATTAAAATAAATATACCATATATAATAAATAGTATTAATTTATTAGAAGTTGTAGCAGGATTACCACCGTTTAAATATAAATTGATCTATTAAAACGTGTCTATAATATAAAATATATATATTGGTAATATTGTATAGTTACATGTACAACTATAATTTATGCATAATTACATCTAAATCCAATCCTAACCCTAAATGTAGTAAATAATTATTATTACACAGTACTTTTTAATTATATAATTACACCTTAAAATAAAGTGTAACCAAATTATTGACCATTTTCTGCACTTTCCTGCAGTTTTGTCTGTTACAATCACACTGACACTAACAAATCAGACCGTAAGAGTTAATATTGCCCATATTTTTGAGCGTGATAACGATGTAATAATTAAAGACTTTAGAAATAGAAAGTCGTTGCACTCATATGACTACGACTGGGAGAAGTGTAACTAATGGCAGCTTCTAAATGAAAGAGTCTCTTTAATAAAGCCATGGGTTTGCGGGACCGTCCTAAAGCCTGTTTCCCCCTGCAGATGTGAACGAGTGTAAGGTGTTCAGAGGCCTGTGCACTCACGGCACGTGCCGAAACACCATCGGGAGCTTCAAGTGTCGCTGTGACAGTGGCTTCGCCCTCACCATGGAGGAGAGGAACTGCACAGGTGCACATCTCCATAAACACACACACATCTGAATCACACACACACACGTGGCTCACACTGTTCCCTGCGTCCGGCAGATATCGACGAGTGCACCATCTCCCCGGACCTGTGTGGACAGGCGGCTCTGCGTCAACACGCCGGGCAGCTTCGAGTGCGAGTGTTTCGACGGCTACGAGAGCGGCTTCATGATGATGAAGAACTGCATGGGTGAGACAGCAGAGGCCTGACCAATCAGCAGCCTCCATACAGTCACAGTGTCTCTCTCTCGCTCGCTCGCTCACTCTCTTTACTGTGAACTATAGTAAATCAGGGAGTCTGGTATTTAATTGGAATTTAAATTGGAATTCTTTTTTTTATTTATTAAATTAGTAAAATTAAAAGTTAAAAAAAGTCTCTCTCTCACCCTCACTTTCCTCTCTCTCTCTCTCTCTCTCCTGCAGACGTGGACGAGTGTGAGCGGGACCCCTATGCTGTGTCGTGGAGGCGAGTGTCTGAACACTGAGGGCAGTTATGAGTGTGACTGTCCTCCGGGACACCAGCTGAGCACTGAAGCATCTGCCTGTGAAGGTACACGCGCTTCAAACACACACACACATTTACTCTAT
>NW_024121266.1:9304222-9333652 GCF_016745375.1 Pimephales promelas | reverse complement strand
CTGTTAGTTTTAAGGCTAACATCTGTATGCTAGCATACCCCTAAAAGATATTTAGCGAGTGTTAAAATTAGCAAATTTTCCAAAAATACTGATGACATCATCCTGGGTCTATATTTTCCCAATAAAATGGTTTCTTGTCAAAGGTTACTACTACTATTGCTAATACCAGACAGTTTCAGCACTTTTTAGAACTTTTTAATGGCATCCCAGTTCGCTTATTTATCCAATATTCTATGTCGTTTGTAATATAAATAGTGTGAAAAGTGAAAATTCCACTGTTCATACTGAAAATTCCGAAAATTCTGAACATTCCAAAAGATAGAGTGCACTTTAAATGATACACTTAACTAACCGGAAATGGAATGTTGTGGAATGTTGGACGCTTAAAGCGCTCAACTGTCACAGCTTTCCTTATAAGGGAAGGGGGAGGGGCTAACAGACTCTGGTGTTGAATGACTAAATAACCGTATAAAATTCAAATGCGTAGCGTGTAGCATGTCATTAGCGACTCGCGTCTGTTGGTTTTAAGGCTAACATCTGTATGCTAGCATACCTTTAAAATATATTAGCAAGTATTAAAATGAGTAAATTTCCAAAAATACTGATGACGTCATCCTGGGTCTATATTTTTCCCAATAAAATGTTTTTTTGTCAAAGGTTACTACTACTATTGCTAATACCAGACAGTTTCAGCACTTTTTAGAACTTTTTAATGGCATCCCAGTCCGCTTATTGATCCACTATTCTATGCCGTTTGTAATATAAATAGTGTGAAAAGTGAAAATTCCACTGTTCATACTGAAAATTCCAAAAAGATAGAGTGCACTTTAAATGATGCACTTAACTAACCGGAAATGGAATGTTGTGGAATGTTGGACGCTTAAAGCGCTCAACTGTCACAGCTTTCCTTATAAGGGAAGGGGGAGGGGCTAACAGACTCCAGTGTTGAACGACTAAACCGTATAAAATTCAAATGCATTGTGTAGCATGTCATTAGGGACTCATGTCTGTTAGTTTTAAGGTTAACATCTGTATGCTAGCATACCCCTAAAAGATATTTAGCGAGTGTTAAAATTAGCAAATTTCCAAAAATACTGATGACATCATCCTGGGTCTATATTTTGCCCAATAAAATGGTTTCTTGAATGAAAACGTCCCACCTGGCTCTGAATAGCGATAAGTGTAGTTAACGGCTGAAAGTTGGTCAAACTATTTCTAAAAAGAACCAGACTTCCTTTTTCAACAGGATGTGCAACAATAGAGCAAGTTATTGTGTGGTATTTGAGTGTAGTTTTGAACCGCATAAACTTTAAATTACGTTATGATCCTGATTGATACGGCATTACAACAAAAACATCATTTCAAAAGGAGGAGTTTCTTCAGGTGTTCGACCTTTGAAGAATCGCTCCTCACTGTAAAATCCCGATAAACACGTGTCAGGTCAGCAGTGATCTTCTCTCAGGATAATAAAACGCTCTCTCTCAGTCCCACACCTTCACACCCCAGTGTTTTACGCTCTTCCCTCCTCTTTGACACCGCCATGTTTCATCCGCAGGAATGCATGAGCCTGCCAAATCCGCGGCTAACGCTTTGATTTTTCTTCTTTCAGTCAGTAAAGCTCAGTCTGCGCATTATCTACTTGTTGCTTTCCATGTTGAGCAACTTATATAAAATGTATTAGTTGCAACATGATATACAGGCAAACCTAAATGCATTCACACACCTTCAACATTTCTCACATTATCAAAGTTTATTTGCTGCAGCTTAGAAAATGTTGATCAAGAACTCGTAAATTGCAATTTAAAAACGATGTCTTCCTGTGATTGGCCGCTTGTATTGTTGATTTGTAGATGAATACAGGCGACTGTGCATCCAGAGGCTTCCTTTTGGCACCGGCATCATCCACGACGGCAACAGCGGTCTGAACATCGGCGGTTACGGCAAAGGACCTTCGCAGAACGGAAACAACGGCGGTGGCAGCTACATTTACGGCGGCGAACACAACAATGGAAACGGACACGGGAACGGGAACGGAAACAACGGCGGCCAGAAGATTCAAATCAGTGAGTTGAAATCAGTGAAATGACTCGCATGTTCGAAGCTGAGAAATGAACGGTGTGTTTTGGATTGCGCTCAGGCCAGCTGAACGAGACCACGATCGACGTGTGCAAGCATTTCACCAACCTGTGCCTGAACGGCCGCTGTATTCCCACACCGACCAGCTACCGCTGCGAATGCAACATGGGCTACAGGCAGGACGTGCGCGGCGAGTGCATTGGTGAGTCCACGTATTATTATTATTAACACAACGCGTTATTAACACAAACCCATTTTAACGGCGTTAATTTTTTTTATCGCGCGATTAGCAGTCTTTTTAGCCTAGCAAACTTTGTAGTTTTCTTTCACATACTTTTGCAACAGGACACCAGGTTTTTGTTGGTCAAGATGAGCACAAACGCATTTGCTATTTAAACAACGCAGGACGTGCGTTGAACGCCCACCAAACAGGCCTGCATTGGTTTGTGACGTCTAAAACCTATTTTATGCCAAACATTAAATATAAAATATTTAATATAAAAAATAAATATAAAATATAAAATAATAAAATAAAAATATATAATAAATATAAAATATTATTACAGTATTTAGTCTTATGCTTCGGGCCTAAATTATTATAATTATTTTTAAGAAATTTCGTACTCAAACTATAACTAAAAATTATACTTATAACTAAAAAATGCTTAAATACTGGTAAAAATGGTAAATGGACTGCATTTATATAGCTCTTTCATAGACCCAATATTTAAACAACGCAGGACGTGAAATGATAACTGCGTCGGGCTGAAACTAGCAAAGAACGCTTGCGTCGCTTGCATAGGGCCCATGGTCTAAAACAGGGGTGCCCAATCCTGCTCCTGCCGATCGACTGTTCATCTCCAGCCCTAATCAAACACACCTGAAGCAAACAATGATTAGGGCTGGAGATGAACAGTCGATCGGCAGGAGCCGGATTGGGCACCCCTGGTCTAATACGTCCTCTGCTGCCATCTGTAGGTGGTTTGCTTGACTGCCAGTATTTTAACTCATATATTTGATTAATAGTGCTGATAGGTTCTCCTACATCTGTCTTCTACCCTCAGACGTGGACGAGTGCAACAGTAGCCCGTGTGTGAACGGAGACTGCGTCAACACGCAAGGATCATATCACTGCAAATGCCACGAGGGATACCAGGGAACGCCCACCAAACAGGCCTGCATTGGTTCGTGACTTCTTATTCTGGTTTAAAACCAAAAAACTCATTTAATGCCTAACATTTTTACATTCAAAATGTTTGAAGACTAAAAAACAGCCTTAAATATAAAATATCATTACAGTATTTAGTCTTATGCTTCGGGCCTAAATTATTATAATTATTTTAAAGAAATTTCTTACTCAAACTATATCAAAAAATGCTTAAATACTGGTAAAAATGGTAAATGGACTGCATTTATATAGCGCTTTCATAGACCCAATGGCCACCAAAGCGCTTTACAACTTAAATACTAATTAGACAGTTAATGCATATTTTAATTTCAGAAAAAATATAAATATGTATTTTTTAATTCTGAAAGGCAAGATGATATTACTTATTTTAGTATTATTTATATGATTTATTGTTATACTATTATATTATTTATTAATAATTTTATTTTAGTAATTTTGTTGTGCTGTTTGTTATTTTTATTTCAGTTTTAGGAATTGTATTAACTTAAACTTGCTTTACAAAAATTACTGCAAATGCACTAAAATTATTTAAATAACTTAAATGAAAATTAGCAATTTAAAGTTACGTTTTTTTTTTTTTTTAATTTATATTTTATTTAATTTCAAGTTTTTAATTATTTTTAATAGTTTCAATTTTATTTTGAACACTAGATTTTTGTTTGTTACATTTTACATTTTAAAAGTTATTTTGCGTTACACACTAAACAGACAAAAAAAACCTACCAAATATTGTGACAGTTTAATGTGAATAATCCATTTTCAATGAATCAAAGTCAGCATATATTCACTTACTGTATATGGCCCAGCGCCCTCTGGTGGACAACTGTAACTAATACATTCCTGTTGCTTCAGACATTGACGAGTGTATTGTGAACGGTGTTATGTGCCGAAACGGACGCTGTGTGAACACCGATGGAAGTTTCCAGTGCATCTGTAACTCTGGCTTTGAAATCAGCCCTGATGGGAAGAACTGCGTCGGTAAGAGCTTAAACTGCGACAGTCTGTGTTAAGATATCTGAAAAGCCTCATAAATATATATTTAATTATTTTTTTTCAATAACTTTTCATATTTTTTTGTTTTCAGACAAAATTTCATTGTTTGGTTGTACACTATAAAAACCTGCATTGAAATGTTTGAATAAAACGTTTCAGGGTTTGTGTTAAGGATTGGTGGAGAGTGTTAGAAGGTCCACATAATAGTTTTTCATGAATGATGACAAATCAATATAAACACGAATCAATATCCACCATTTGTTTTTATAGTCTAACTGTGTTTTCTTGTCCTCCAGACCATGATGAATGTGCCACCACCAACATGTGCCTCAACGGCATGTGCATCAACGAAGACGGAAGCTTCAAGTGCATCTGCAAACCTGGTTTTGCGTTGGCACCCAATGGACGCTACTGCACCGGTGAGCATGTGTGGGAGTTGGCGGATTATTAAACGGTTAACTCACCCTCGCGTCTGTCAAGCGCCCAAAAATTACCAAAAAACAACTTAATAAAAGTGCCAAGAAAATAATTTAGTAACATGTACGATATATTCCAAGTGTATATGCTAAGTCAAAATCTCATTTCCATTTGCGCACTTTTGCAAGTTTGACGTCAAATCTTACGTAACGCATTTTGTATGTCTTCGGTTCATATGGTGGTAAGTCTTTAATCAAATTTGAAGTCGTTATTTTCTGAAAATCTATCATATGATGGTTTTGTGTGAGAAACTGATGGTAAATCGCCAAAATTGCGCATTTTTGTGAGTTTGACGTCAAATCTTACGTGGCGCGTTTTTGTTTCTCGCATCTGGTGAATATTTGTCAATGCAGTTTTAATAACCAAAATTTAAATCGCTATTGCGTAAATCGTATTTGCATTCGTGTATACATACGCTATATTGTCCTGAAATCATACGATCGTTATGTGCGAGAAACAGAGGGTAAATCGCTAAATTTTAGCTAAATTGCGTCAGTGGTGCATGTTTGGCGTCAACTGAGGAAAAGTCGTTAAAAAAAGAACCAATTAGATTCGTTGTCACTGATGTCAAACCTCAAGACATATGACACTAGTTTTCATGTCAGTGAAGTCGCATCTCATGCCATGACGTATTGTTCGTATTGACGTATTGTTCGCTAACGTTTTACACCATTTCCTCCGTTTAACCCTGACAGACATTGATGAATGCCAGACCTCGGGCATCTGTATGAACGGCCGCTGCGTGAACTCCGAGGGCTCTTTCCGCTGCGAGTGCCCGCCAGGCCTGGCCATCGGCGTGGACGGGCGTGTCTGCATAGACACTCACATGCGCACCACATGCTACGGCGCTATAAAAATGGGCACTTGTTCGCGCCCGTTTCCCGGGGCGGTGACGAAGTCTGAATGCTGTTGCGCCAACCCAGAACACGGCTTTGGGGAACCCTGCCAACCCTGCCCGGCATTCAACTCAGGTAGACTGCAGGGATACACCTTCCAGTCCAGAACGATATTTTAATATTAACGCTAAATATGTTAGCTTTGACTTGTGTGCTAACATTTTGTTTGTCCGCAGCCGAGTTTCAAGCGGTATGCAGCAGCGGACCTGGGATCACCGCAGATGGACGAGGTAAGTCTGTCTTCGTTACTATGCTAGTATGTTTGTTAAACGCTAACGCTATTAGATTTCTTTGTGAATGCTAAATGCTAACGAACTGTAATCACAGTAATTGGATTTCTTTGCAAATACTAAATGCTAACAAACTGTATTAGATTTCTTTGTGAATGCTAAACGCTAACGAACTGTAATCACAGTAATTGGATTTCTTTGCGAATACTAAATGCTAACAAACTGTATTAGATTTCTTTGTGAATGCTAAATGCTAACGAACTGTAATCACAGTAATTGGATTTCTTTGCGAATGCTAAATGCTAACGAACTCTATTAGATTTCTTTGTGAATGCTAAACGCTAACGCGCTGTCTTTGACTTCTTTGCGAATGCTAAGTGCTAACGAACTGTATTCGATTTCTTCGCAGACATCAATGAATGTGCTTTGGATCCAGACATCTGTCAAAACGGTATTTGCGAGAACTTGCGCGGGAGCTACCGTTGCATCTGTAACATCGGCTACGAGTCTGACGCTAGCGGAAAGAATTGCGTGGGTGAGTTGCGTTACTTTTTAAAAAAGTTACGCAAAACGTAGCTTCTACTAATGTTTTGTTTTATGTACGAAATACATTTGAACAACATGCATTAACAAAAATTTTATTAATTTAGTGAATTTCTTGCGCATCTTTCAGACATAAACGAGTGTTTGGTGAATCGGTTGTTGTGCGACAACGGCATGTGTAGAAACACGCCCGGAAGTTACACTTGCTCTTGCCCCAAAGGATTCTCCTTCAAAGCCGATTCTGAGACGTGCGAAGGTAACTACGACTCCTTTTTTTCAAAAACCTTTTTTCATAAATTTATATCGTAATGTCATATATTTCGTTCAGACATCAACGAGTGCGACTCCAACCCCTGCATCAACGGCGTGTGCCGCAACATAGCCGGTTCCTTCAATTGCGAATGTTCCCACGGCAGCAAGCTGGACTCCACCAACACCATCTGCGTAGGTGAGTACGAACATTCGTTTTAGGCTCGTTTTCGTTTTCGTTCTAATACAGCGAGTTCTCTGATTGGTTAATCTCTTATCGATAGTTTCGTGGCTATTAAATGTTTTTAAAAATTGCTCAGAAGATGCTAAACAAGCAACCAGCCACTTTATTTCCTTTTTAAAGGTAACTGGATAACATTCTGCTACTGTTACCCATTTCTAGCCAGGCGGTTTTTTTTATTCTTTGTCTGAAACCGAACATCGTTTGATTGAAATTAATGGACTATGAAGGCAATAGGTCACGCGTTTGTGCTTTCAGGATGAATGCCCACTGTGATCTCATCCCGCTAGATATCCAAGTTGGTTTTTATATATCTGCAGAAATGCATCGATTCTCCACAGGGGAGCCGCTTCAAATGTCACAACGTCCATTTGTCATTGTCACACTTTCTTGGTTCTCATGCACGTATTTGCCTCATGCAGACAGCATGAAAGGAACCTGCTGGCTGAACATCCAGGACGGCCGCTGTGAGGTGAATATAAACGGGGCGACGCTGAAGTCCGAGTGCTGCTCTACGCTGGGGGCGGCCTGGGGGAGCCCATGTGAACGCTGTGAAATCGGTTGGTTCATGTGCAAAAACAAAACAAAAATTATATGACACAATTGAAGAAAATTAATATATAATTTTTATTTTTTATAAAAATTTATATATACGATTTTTATCATTTAAATTTTTTAAAAATATATATATAAATGTTTAAAAATTATTTGAAATATAACTTGCTTATATATATATATATATATTAGTACACACAATTTTATTTGTATTTTTTATTATTATTTATATGTTATTTTTTATTATTTACTAAATTAATTTTTGATTTTGTAATATTTAAAATATATTTTGCTTATGTATAATCTTATTTTAATTTTTTATTATAATTTATATATTTTTTAGAATATATATATATATATTTTAATATATATGCATGCATGTATATACAAGCAAATTTAAAAATGTATATATTATTTGATATATAACTTTTGCTTATATATAATTTTATTTGTATTTTGATTATAATTTATAAATTTATCATTTAAAACATTAAAAATTATAGTTTTTTATTATTATAATTAATATATAATATCATTCAATTATTTTAATTTGACTTGTTTTTATTATATAATATTTAATATATAAATTGATTATATATAATCTTATTTTTATTTTTTATATATATATATATATATATTAGAATACATTTTTTTACATTTGATATATAACATTTGCTTATATATACATAATTTTGTGTATATTTATTAAAATTTATAAATAATTTCTGTCATTTAAAAAAATAAAATATATTTATTTTTGACAATTATTTCATACATAACTTTTGCATATATATATATTTATAAGTTTATATTTTTAAGATAATGATACTCTAGAGACAAAATTACAGCAAAATGTATATACAGCATATATGTAATTTTGTCTTCAAAGTAAACGCGCTCACGTACACATAATAAACCGTACTGACAAGTGTTTGACTGATATTTTCTACAGATCCTGCCTGTTCGAAAGGTTTCGCTCGCATGAAAGGTCTCGTGTGTGAAGGTACGTGCGACCCACAATCCCTTGCTGCTTTCAGCTGGTGCGCTGCATGGTGATGCATAACTTCTCTGCTCCATCTACAGATATTAACGAGTGTGAGGTTTTCCCGGGCGTGTGCACGAACGGCCGGTGTGTGAACACTCAGGGCTCGTTCCGGTGCGAGTGTGCCGAGGGACTCACGCTGGACGGAGCCGGACGCACATGTGTTGGTCTGTGAACTGAACATGCATTCAAGACTTATTTAAACAAGTATAAAAATCATAATCGTAATCATAATCGATTCATAATAGTCCTTTGTGTGACTCTCCGCTGTCGGTGGACATTTTAGCCAATAGGATCAGAGGATTCTTTTAGAATTTGCATAAATTTGTCTCAGTGTGAACCCGGCTTTACTAAGTCAAACTTTCCCTCGATCCACAGCCGTGATGTAAAGTGTGTGTGTGTCCCGCAGACATCCGAAGCGAGCAGTGTTACATGAAGTGGGACGAGGACGAGTGTGTGGAGCCGCTAGCGGGCCGTTACCGGGCGGATATGTGCTGTTGTACGGTGGGAGCGGCGTGGGGCGTCGACTGCGAGGCGTGTCCCAAACCAAACACTCCCGAATATAAAAGCCTGTGCCCTCGTGGACCCGGGATCGCCAACCGAGGAGACATCCTGACTGGGAGACCCTTCTATAAAGGTCGTTTATTCATAGAGATCAACTCAATATAGAAATATATCAATAAATAAATATAGAAAAAATAAATAAAAATATATCAATCAATCAATATAGAAACATTGACCCATATGATGACGAGAAATGTTTTAGATATTGCCGATATTATACATCAACATTTGAAAACATCGTTTTAGCAGATAATTTTGAAAACAAAAACCGATATTATGGCTGACATTATCTATTTATATTTTACTGCTATAAAACATGACAAATTATGTAATTTATCATATAAAATTATATTAATTTTATATATTTTTTAATTATAAAATGATATGATTATTTCTAAAATAAGTGTTATTATATATACAAATATTTTCTTGTTTAATTTTTTTCAACTGAACCAATGAACCACAATTTTGTTTGTCTGAAGTTTGGGAATACGCTTATTTATTATTATTATGCGTTATCTATATTTGGGCTTTATATAATACATTTTTATTTATAAAATAAAATAATAAAATATATAATTTTTACATTTTTAATATATTTTTTACCTAAAAACTTTCAAAAATGTTTCTTAAATAAATGAAAATTTTTTTTATAAATTATATAAAAATTATAGATTTATTGGTTAACAACAGCATAATAAATAATTTTATTAAAGATGACTATATTTAAAAAAAAACACATTTGACACTTTAGCTTAATTTATTAAAACGTATAATGAAATATCAATCTTCATTTATTTCATTAGTATTATTAGTTTCTTTTATTAGTTAAGTTATACCCTAAGTTACAGTTTATAAGTTAACAGAAATAGTATTAAAATAAATATACCATATATAATAAATAGTATTAATTTATTAGAAGTTGTAGCAGGATTACCACCGTTTAAATATAAATTGATCTATTTTATATTAAAAACGTGTCTATAATATAAAATATATATATTGGTAATATTGTATAGTTACATGTACAACTATAATTTATGCATAATTACATCTAAATCCAATCCTAACCCTAAATGTAGTAAATAATTATTATTACACAGTACTTTTAATTATATAATTACACCTTAAAATAAAGTGTAACCAAATTATTGACCATTTTCTGCACTTTTCCTGCAGTTTTGTCTGTTACAATCACACTGACATAAACAAATCAGACCGTAAGAGTTAATATTGCCCATATTTTTGAGCGTGATAACGATGTAATAATTAAAGACTTTAGAAATAGAAAGTCGTTGCACTCATATGACTACGACTGGGAGAAAGTGTAACTAATGGCAGCTTCTAAATGAAAGAGTCTCTTTAATAAAGCCATGGGTTTGCGGGACCGTCCTAAAGCCTGTTCCCCCTGCAGATGTGAACGAGTGTAAGGTGTTCAGAGGCCTGTGCACTCACGGCACGTGCCGAAACACCATCGGGAGCTTCAAGTGTCGTTGTGACAGTGGCTTCGCCCTCACCATGGAGGAGAGGAACTGCACAGGTGCACATCTCATAAACACACACACGTCTGAATCACACACACACACGTGGCTCACACTGTTCCCTGCGTCCGGCAGATATCGACGAGTGCACCATCTCCCCGGACCTGTGTGGACAGGGCGTCTGCGTCAACACGCCGGGCAGCTTCGAGTGCGAGTGTTTCGACGGCTACGAGAGCGGCTTCATGATGATGAAGAACTGCATGGGTGAGACAGCAGAGGCCTGACCAATCAGCAGCCTCCATACAGTCACAGTGTCTCTCTCTCGCTCGCTCGCTCACTCTCTTTACTGTGACTATAAGTAAATCAGGGAGTCTGGTATTTAATTGGAATTTAAATTGGAATTCTTTTTTTATTTATTAAATTAGTAAATTAAAAGTTAAAAAAGTCTCTCTCTCACCCTCACTTTCCTCTCTCTCTCTCTCTCTCCTGCAGACGTGGACGAGTGTGAGCGGGACCCTATGCTGTGTCGTGGAGGCGAGTGTCTGAACACTGAGGGCAGTTATGAGTGTGACTGTCCTCCGGGACACCAGCTGAGCACTGAAGCATCTGCCTGTGAAGGTACACGCGCTTCAAACACACACACACATTTACTCTATGTGAGTGACTGAATACATTGTTGGTAAACCTATTTTTCCAGTTATCCAGTTAAAATTTTGACCATTTAGTAATATTTCTTATTTTTACCAATTTATATTTATTTAAAATAACTAATCATTTATTTTCTTAGCTTTTTGTTAGTAGTTTATTTAAATGGTATTTTTTTTAAACCATAGTATTAAAATAAAATATAAAAAACATGATTGTTGTTTTTATTATTATTATGTCAAACCTTTTTTCGTTCTTTATTGTAATTGTTTTCAGATGTGAACGAGTGTCAGCTGAGCGATAACCTGTGCAAGAACGGTCAGTGTGTGAACATGGTGGGAACCTACCAGTGCTCCTGCAACACGGGATACCAGGTGACGCCCGACAGACAGGGCTGTGTGGGTGAGCAAACATTCCCAAAACATCCACAAAATTCACAAACTTTCCCAAAACATGTGCACACATCCACCAAAAAAACATTAACAAATTTACATTTTTACCAAAAAATAAATAAATTCCTAACTTCCGTAAACATTCCCAAAAAATTTCCAACATTCCCAAAACATCTGGAAACATTCCCTAACATCTGGAAACATCTTCAAACATTCTAAAAACATCCTCAAGCTTCCTCAAACATTCGCAAACATTCGCAAACATCTGGGAAACATTTCCAAACATTCCCAAACATCTGCAAACATGCTCAAACATCCCCAAAAAATTCCAAACATCCACAAACATTCCCCAAAAATTCCAAACATTCCCAAAACATCCTAAAACATTCCCAAACTTCCGCAAACATTCCCCAAAACATCCGCAAATGTTCCCAAAACATCCAGAAACATCCGCAAATGTTCCCGAAACATCCGCGAACATTCCCAAAACATCCGTAAACATCTGCAAACATTCCCAAAACATCCGCACACATTCCCAAACATCTGCAAACATCCAGAATTTTTTTTTCAAACATTCCCAAAACATCCTCAAACTTCCTCAAACATTCCCCAAAACATCCGCAAACATTCCCAAAACATCCAGAAACATCCGGAAACGTTCCCGAAACATCCGCGAACATTCCCAAAATATCCACAAAATTCACAAACTTTCCCAAAACATGTGCACACATCCCCCAAAAACACATTAACAAATTTACATTTTTACCAAAAAAAAAAAAAAATTCCTAACTTCCGTCAACATTCCCAAAAAATTTCCAACATTCCCAAAACATCTGGAAACATTCCCTAACATCTGGAAACATCTTCAAACATTCCCAAACACCCTCAAACTTCCTCAAACATTCCCCAAAACATCCGCAAACATTCCCAAAACATCCGCACACATTCCCAAACATCTGCAAACATCCAGAAAAAAATTTCCAAACATCCCCAAACATCCTCAAACATCCCCAAAAATTCCAAACATCCGCAAACATTCCCAAAAAAATTCCAAACATTCCCAAAACATCCTAAAACATTCCCAAAACATCCCCAAACATCCCCAAACATCCTCAAACATCCCGAAAAAATTTCCAAACATTCCCAAAACATGTTAAAACTTTCTTAAACATTCCCCAAAACATCTGCAAACATCCAACAATAAAGTAAATAATATTTCATTTTAATGCTTAGTAACCTTGATTTGTTCCATGATTTTTTTAAATGAATATTTATGTCTGTTCTGTAATAGAAATAAGAATAAGTAGACTCACTAAGTAAGTGTGTTTTGTGGCAGATATCGACGAGTGCACCATCATGAACGGCGGTTGCGACACACACTGCACGAACTCTGAGGGAAGTTACGAATGCAGCTGCAGCGAAGGTTACGCGCTCATGCCCGACCTCAGGACCTGCGCTGGTGAGACACACACACACACACACACACACACACACACACGGGGCGTCCTCTCAGACTGACCCTCGCCTTCTTCCGTAGACATCGACGAGTGCGAAGACTCGCCCGACATCTGCGACGGCGGCCAGTGTACGAACATCCCCGGAGAATATCGCTGCCTCTGTTACGACGGGTTCATGGCCTCCATGGACATGAGGACCTGCATCGGTGAGACGCGCGTTTATGGAGATATAACCTTTAAATGATAAAAAAAATGTATTAAAGTCATTTCAAATATTTATAGTGTGTAACTTGAGTTCTTACGTGTGTGAAGACAAGAGACTAAACTCATATATACGTTTGTGTATATCACTTTTAAATTGTTAAAAACGCAATTTATTTATTTAAAATCATTTTTATTTGTTTGTATGTAGTTTAGTTATAGTTAATTAATACAAATATTACAAGTAACAATTTACTTTAAAGTAAATAATATCACATCATTTCATTTTGATCTGTTATGATTCATTTAATTTTTTAATTTAATTATAATTTACATTATTTTAATTGTTTATTTTGTTTGTGCATGTATGTATTTTTTTTGTAAATTGCTTTCAATTAAAAGTTACATATTTTTTTAATTGTCAACTATTTATGAATGATTGGTTTATTTAATTTTTTTTGTGCGTTTGAATTATTTCATATTTTATTATTCTTGAAATGTAGTAAGTACTCGTTTACTTTTAATCAAATAATTTGGCCATTATTTAATTTTAATGTGTCGCAACCTCGATACCTTTAAACATCTTGATTTATGTTGTAAAATACAATTTATTCAATAATTTATATTGATTTATTTTATGAATTTGTTTTTACGAGTATTTAATTAAATTATTTAATTTATTTAATTATTCTGATATTTAGTAATGATATTGCGCTGATTTTTTGGTATTACTCCTGATGTTCTGGTCCAGATGTCAATGAGTGCGACTTGAACCCCAACATCTGTCTCCACGGCGACTGTGAGAACACTAAAGGCTCCTTCATCTGCCACTGTCAGCTGGGGTACTTCGTCAAGAAGGGCTCCACCGGATGCACAGGTACGAGTCTCCAGTCCCTCAGTCCAGCTTTTTGAAACATGTTATCTGGTCCGAAGTGGTTTGATTTATTTATTTTTCTCCAGATATCGATGAATGTGAGGTCGGCGCTCATAACTGCGACATGCACGCGTCCTGCGTCAACGTTCCCGGGAGCTTCAAGTGCCGCTGTCGCGACGGCTGGGAGGGAGACGGCATCAAATGCATCGGTGAGTGGCGAGCGATCATCATCACTCATCACTGAACGCAGTCTGATGTTCTATCGCTAGCGGTCACTGTTGCCGGAAGTACGCGCTAGGATCGGGGCTTGAGTCGGTTCTGATTGTATCTCTGCAGATGTTGACGAGTGTGTGACTGAAGAGCACAACTGTAACCCCAACGCCGAGTGCATGAACACGCCGGGCTCGTACCGCTGCACCTGTAGAGACGGATTCAACGGAGACGGGTTCACCTGCTCCGGTACAGCTCACACTGACACACACTCTTTATTACAAATAAATGACACGGTTGTTCTGAGATGTGATGGAGATTGCCGTCCGTTTACTGTAGACATGGACGAGTGCGCGGATAACGTCAATCTGTGTGAGAACGGCCAGTGTCTGAACGCCCCCGGCGGGTACCGCTGCGAGTGTGAGATGGGCTTCACCCCCACTGAGGACAGCAAGGCCTGCCAGGGTACACACACACACACACACACACACACTCTCACAATCACACACTCTCACTCAGACACACACACACACACACACACACAATCACACACACGCACATGTGTCCGGTTTACTATCTTTCTCATAGATGTAACGTTTTTTATACATTCTCTCTCCTTACGCTAACCCGACTCCTAACCCTGCCCGTCACACACACACACACACACAGAGAGAGAGAGAGAGAAAACTCATTCTGTATGATTTATAAGCTTGTTTCGTCATGGGGTCCTACATTTAGGTTCCCACAGTGACACAAGTCGCTGTGAGTCTGTGCATTCAGATTGAAGTCCCCTCTGGGATAGAACACATGTAAACTCTCTCTCTCACACACACACACACACACACCCATACAGTAACACACATAAACACCTACACTAACACACACACTCACCTACAGTATCACACACACACCTACAGTAACACACACACTCACCTACAGTAGCACACACACACCTACAGTAACACACACACACACCTACAGTGACACACAAACCCTACAGTAGCACACACCTACAGTAACACACACCTACAGTAACACACACATCTACAGAAACACACTTACATACAGTAACACACATACAGTAGCACACACCTACAGTAACACACACACATCTACAGTAACACACACACATCTACAGTAACACACATACAGTAGCACACACATCTACAGTAACACACATACAGTAACACACACACATCTACAGTAACACACATACAGTAACACACACACTACAGTAACACACATACAGTAACACACACACATCTACAGTAACACATCTACAGTAACACATCTACAGTAACACACACACATCTACAGTAACACACATACAGTAGCACACACATCTACAGTAACACACATACAGTAACACACACACATCTACAGTAACACACATACAGTAGCACATATACAGTAATGCACACACATCTACAGTAAACACATACAGTAACACACACACCTACAGTAACACACCTATAGTAACACACATACAGTAACACACATCTACAGTAACACACATACAGTAACACAAAGTAACACATCTAAAGTAACACATACAGTAACACACATACAGTAACACACACACATACAGTAACACCTACAGTAACACACATACATTTACACACACACAAACAGTAACACATACAATAACACACATACAGTAACACACATACAGTAACACACCTACAGTAACACACATACAGTAACACACACACAAACAGTAACACATACAATAACACACACACACACATACAGTAACACACCTACAGTAACACACACACACACACACACCTACTGTAATACTCAGTCACACCTACAGTAACACACACATCTACAGTAATGCTCACTCACACTTACAGTAACACACCTACAGCAACACACACACAGTAACACACACACACACACTCACTCAGCGCTGTGTGTCTCCCGTCAGATATCGACGAGTGCAACTTCCAGAACATCTGTGTGTTCGGGTCGTGCCAGAACCTGCCGGGGATGTTCCGCTGTGTGTGTGACTACGGCTACGAGCTGGACCGCAGCGGAGGAAACTGCACAGGTGACATACACACACACACACACACACGCCTGCAGATCATCAGCTCAGTTCAGCAAACGTCTTCAAAAGGGCCTCATGGCTACAATATATATGTGTTTATTAGTATTTATTCATTAGTAATTCACCTTTAATTAAATAATACAACTAATATAGTCCCTGAATGTGAGCGCAGCCTCAGTTTCGATTGTCACGACCACAAACCCCACTGGAAACACAGAGAGTGTGTGTGTGTTATTTCTCACCGTCTCCTCTCCGTGTGACTCAGACATCAACGAGTGTTTCGACCCGGTGAACTGCATCAACGGAGTGTGTGTGAACCTGCCCGGCAGCTACCTGTGCAACTGCCCGCCGGACTTCGAGCTCAACCCGTCCGGAGTCGGCTGTGTCGGTACGTCACACAATATGACTAAACCATTCAAGCGCTGTTCTCTGTGTGTGTGTGTGTATCTATACTGGGCAACTCTTAAAGTGACAGCGCTGATATTTATTAGCTAACTAATGATTTGTGCTCATTATATTCAGGTTGAGATGATATGATATCCAAGTTGAGTTTTTTTTACCATATTTGAATCGAAATTACGATTCGATAAAATTCAGACGATACCCAGCGCTACTCATTCCTGTCATGCGCTGCGATACGTGTGAGACTAAAGATCCTCTGTCCTCGTCAGACACGCGTGTGGGAAACTGTTTCCTGGACACTCTGGACCGGGGCGACGGCGGGATCTCCTGCAGCGCTGAGATCGGAGTGGGCGTGACCCGCGCGTCCTGCTGCTGCTCGCTGGGCGGAGCCTGGGGGAACCCCTGCGAACTGTGCCCGCCCATCAACACCTGTGCGGGAACACACACACACACTGTCATACACACTACAGATGCACTGATACTGATGCTAAATTTATCCGCCGATTATTCAGAATGATTTCGTCCGATAGTTACAATTTTTCTTAAGAAGATGCTGTAATATTAGAGGTTAAAGTTAACAACAGAGCAACTGCTTTATTCTAGAGCCCGACCGATAAATGATTTTGGAGGCAGATACCGATACAAATATTTTTGGGTTTTAAAATCCGATATTCCGATATATCGGCCAATGTTTTATTTTATTTATTTGTTTTTTTTAAACTGGACATGGTAGTCTCAAATTTTGTCATGCTTATTTGAGTTTAGAGAACTGATGGGGATGATCTTTTAATTGTTATTTAAGCAATGACCAACTCAACGATGGTTGCCAACAGGAACGGTGTACAGCGCCCTCTGGTGGACAAACTATACAACTCCAACACTCATGACATGGTTCAAGCGTGTTTCGTCCATTTTTATTTTATTTTTGAAATATTCATTTATCGGCCATTATAACTGCCGATACCGATAGTTTTGAAAATGCCTAATATCGGCCGATAATATCGGTCTACTTTATTCAACTTCCAGATATAATATTTACACTAATAGTTTTCATAAACACTTCTTCATGGTAAATTTATTCAGACACGCATATATAATTAGCAGTAAATAAGCTCTTCTGTGGTGTTTTATAGCGAACTAACACACTGAACGCAAACGCGACATTACGTGATATTGTTCTCAAGCTGTTTTATTGACGTCTTTCCGCGGTTGAAACACACATTGAACGATTACGTGAGACGTGATACAGATTTCAGTAAGTTTTACTGTATCGTTCAACATACCTTCTGATGTTCATGTGTTTTTCTAGATATAACTCGTATTAGCGTGAACTGAAGCGCTACAGCGATCGAACGCCACATTTAAGAGCGTCAAAACGACATTTATTGTGTGAATTTTGTGATAAAATGTAGAATTTAAAAGCTGAGGTTTCTAATCAGAAGTAACAGAGACAAGCTCTTTGTGATTGGACAGTAGATGCTATATAATAATGTTTAATGTGGGAAAAATGCAGATCTGGCAACCCTGACTTGAACTACGGGTGATCCAGAGGCTCAAATGAAGCCTGCATTAACTTCGCTATTTTATAACTGTTTTAAAGCGTTATCGCCATGTTAACTTGCCCTAATTTCAAGAGGTTTTCCCCACACACAGTGTGAGTTGCAGTTGGACACGTTTCATAAGCTTTTGATTGACATATTTGATATAACCAAACTAATAGCTATCGTCCGATACCGATTATTGGCCGATATATCGGTGCATCTCTAATATACACATTTAAATCTGTAATATATACTATATATATACTCAGAAACACTTTACAATAAGCTTCAGTAGTTAAGTGAACTAACATGAACTAATAATGATCAATAGGCCTTCATTCGTTACTGTATTAGTTCATCTTTGTTAACGTTAGTTCATTGTCAGTTCAGTTGTTAATAAATACAACCTTTGATTTGAGTAAGGCATTAGTAAATGTTAAAAATTAATAGTAACCAAGATTAATAAGTTTTGTAGATGTAAAGTGTTGCCATGTACTCTAGTCTAAAAACACATAACAGTGAAAAACGCCAAATAAAGTCTTTGTGTCATGAGCGAACATGAGCGAACGCCCTGACGAGTTCTGTCTCCTCACAGCCGAGTACAAGACCCTGTGTCCCGGAGGAGAAGGCTTCCGGCCCAACCCCATCACGGTCATCCTGGAGGGTAAGTGTGGATCGGGCAACGGGGTGAAGCCTGGAGGGGTTTGTGCTAATGTCTCTCCCTCTCTCTCTCTCTCTCTCTCCAACATCAGACATAGACGAATGCCAGGAGCTGCCCGGCCTGTGTCAGGGGGGAAACTGTGTCAACACCTTCGGCAGCTTCCAGTGCGAGTGTCCCGGCGGATACTACCTCAACGAGGAGACGCGCATCTGTGAAGGTCATTTCAGCTGAGATTCATTCCATCCACAAATGTTCATCTTTTAGTTACCTAGTAAATTCATTTCTTAAAGGAGTAGTTCACTTTTTAAAAAAAACTTTCGCTGATAATTTACTCACCCCCATGTCATCCAAGATGTCCACGTCTTTCTTTCTTCAGTCGAAAAGAAATTAAAGTTTTTGATGAAAAAATTCAAGGATTTTCTCCATATAATGGACTTCAATGGGGTCCAAACGGTTCAATGTACAAATGACAGTTTCAGTGCAGCTTCAAAGGGCTTTAAACGATTTCAGACGATGAATAAGGGTCTCAGAAATAAATAAAAAAGTTTACGTTTTATAAGCACAAATGCTCGCCTTGTGTTTTGATCGATTAATTTTAATGTTTTCATTAAATAAAAAAAAAATAAAAAAATTTAACATTAGTATTTCAATTAAATGTTATAATTTTTAGTAACCTTTGTTTTTTTATGAATTAATGTATGTAAATTAAATAAACAATTAATTAAACAATGTATATTCATATTTAAATTAAATATTTAAATTAATATTTTGATTTATATTCATATTTTGTATTTTATTTTCATTATTTTTTATGAAAATTTATTTGTTTGTTTATTTGTTCTTTAAATAATAACCATAAAATTTAAATGTACATTTTTATCATTTGTATATAATATAAATGTTGTATATAATTTAAATGTTATATTATTTAAATGTAATTTAAATAATTTATTAGATTTCCTTTAAATAAAAAGTTAAACTTTACATTAAACTTTATATATTAGCACTTCAATGAAAATATGTTTTAATACATTAATAATTGTTTAATTTGTGAAACTAACCTTTACCTAATTAATTCCTTTTAAAAAATATATAAATATTTTACATTTATAATTTAATAGACTTTTTTATATTTATTGAAGTTTAATGCTTAGTAACTTTGACTTATAAATGTTTTTTTTTACTTTATTTCAAATTAATATAATTAACTCATTTTACATTAAACTTATATGAGTATTTTAATTTATATTAATATTTTAATCATTTAATTTACTTAATTTTAATTTTATATGTATTGAAGTTTAATAACTAACTTTCAGCAAACATCAAAAAAAGGGGGCAACCGGCCCGAAAGAGTTGGAGTGTCTGAATACTGATGTGTTTTGACCGATTCTCACACAGATATTGACGAATGTACGGCACACATCGGCATCTGTGGCCCGGGAACCTGCTACAACACGCTGGGAAACTACACCTGCGTCTGTCCACCCGAATACATGCAGGTCAACGGAGGAAACAACTGCATGGGTAAGACATCGCCATCTAGTGTTCTGGACAGTTCACCCAAAAAAATATATAATTAGCCCATGATTTACTCACACTCAACTTGCACTAATGTTCATTTTCTGGGGCATTTGGAGTCATTTTGTGTACTTTTGGACGTGCAGATATGAGGAAAAGCGTGTGTTATCGTAACTTCAACGACACCTGCGAGAACGAGCTGTCCTTCAACATGACCAAGAAGATGTGCTGTTGCTCGTATAACGTGGGCAAAGCCTGGAACAGACCGTGTGAGGCCTGTCCGACGCCGGCCACCAGTGAGTGTGTCTCTCTACGGGAACATACACCTGACCCTGCTGCTGCTTTCAACATTCACACAGATCTGTGTTTCTGTCTCCTGTAGCCGAGTACCAGCTTCTGTGTGGAAATCAGGCTCCTGGGTTCATCATCGACATTCACACTGGAAAACCTACTGGTGAGTGAACTCCAGCTGAACCTTTGAGCCCAACAGGAGTGTGTTTCCCCAAAGCATTGTTAGCCAAATATGGTCATTATGAGCCGTTCAACGAGTCGGTGTTTCCCGAAACCATCATTCGTATAACCAACGCGGTTGAACGGCCAATTTGCGGCGATACGGTTTCGGGAAACAGTCGAGACCAGCTCGTTGATTTCTTCAGCGATGCATCGTACTATCGTAGTGAAGCAGCGAGTTACGAAACACACCCCTGATCATACGAACTTTTCCTCCGTCAGACATCGACGAGTGTCGCGAGATCTCGGGCCTCTGCGCTAACGGCGTGTGCATCAACCAGATCGGGAGCTTCCGCTGCGAGTGTCGCATGGGCTTCAGCTACAACAACATCCTGCTCATATGTGAAGGTAACCACGCATTTTTACCAAAGACAGGTGTCGTGTTTCTCGACTCACGCCTTCTGGACTTTTCCCACCACAGATATCGACGAGTGCAATAGCGGCGACAACCTGTGCCAGCGCAACGCTAACTGCATCAACATCCCCGGGAGTTACCGCTGCGAGTGTTCGGCCGGATTCAAGCTGTCGCCCAGCGGAGCGTGTGTGGGTGAGTCTCCAGCTCTCAACAATAACATTCAACATCCACAGGGGAATTTACACACTAGAATTTGGCATTCATAGAACTGTGGTATAATAAAATAATTTAAGCTGTCATAATTTACTTAATGATTTCTGAAATTTTGCTCACAATGCACCATAATAAATGTGCTATAATGTGTCTTTTAGAATGCACTCGAATGTGCCATAATAGAATGCACCGTTCTAAAATGTGCCATAATAGAATGCACCGTTATAAAATGTGTCATTATAGAATGCACCGTTATAAAATGTGTCATTATAGAATGCACCGTTATAAAATGTGCCATAATAGAATGCACCGTTGTAAAATGTGCCATAATAGAATGCACCGTTATAAAATGTGCCATAATATAATGCACCGTTATAAAATGTGTCATTATAGAATGCACCGTTATAAAATGTACCATAATAGAATGCACCGTTATAAAATGTGTAATTATAGAATGCACCGTTATAAAATGTGTCATTATAGAATGCACCGTTATAAAATGTGCCATAATAGAATGCACTGTTATAAAATGTGCCATAATAGAATGCACCGTTATAAAATGTGTCATTATAGAATGCACCGTTATAAAATGTGTCATTATAGAATGCACCGTTATAAAATGTGTCATTATAGAATGCACCGTTATAAAATGTGTCATTATAGAATGCACCGTTGTAAAATGTGCCATAATAGAATGCACCGTTGTAAAATGTGCCATAATAGAATGCACCGTTATAAAATGTGCCATAATATAATGCACTGTTATAAAATGTGCCATAATAGAATGCACCGTTCTAAAATGTGTCATTATAGAATGCACCGTTATAAAATGTACCATAATAGAATGCACCGTTATAAAATGTGTAATTATAGAATGCACCGTTATAAAATGTGTCATTATAGAATGCACCGTTATAAAATGTACCATAATAGAATGCACCGTTATAAAATGTGTAATTATAGAATGCACCGTTATAAAATGTGTCATTATAGAATGCACCGTTATAAAATGTGCCATAATAGAATGCACTGTTATAAAATGTGCCATAATAGAATGCACCGTTATAAAATGTGTCATTATAGAATGCACCGTTATAAAATGTGTCATTATAGAATGCACCGTTATAAAATGTGTCATTATAGAATGCACCGTTATAAAATGTGTCATTATAGAATGCACCGTTGTAAAATGTGCCATAATAGAATGCACCGTTGTAAAATGTGCCATAATAGAATGCACCGTTATAAAATGTGCCATAATAGAATGCACCGTTATAAAATGTGCCATAATAGAATGCACCGTTCTAAAATGTGTCATTATAGAATGCACCGTTATAAAATGTACCATAATAGAATGCACCGTTATAAAATGTGTAATTATAGAATGCACCGTTATAAAATGTGTCATTATAGAATGCACCGTTATAAAATGTGTCATTATAGAATGCACCGTTATAAAATGTGTCATTATAGAATGCACCGTTATAAAATGTGTCATTATAGAATGCACCGTTATAAAATGTGTCATTATAGAATGCACCGTTATAAAATGTGTCATTATAGAATGCACCGTTATAAAATGTGTCATTATAGAATGCACCGTTATAAAATGTGTCATTATAGAATGCACCGTTATAAAATGTGCCATAATAGAATGCACCGTTATAAAATGTGCCATAATGGAATGCACCGTTCTAAAATGTGCCATAATAGAATGTACCGTTATAAAATGTGGCATAATAGAATGCACCGTTCTAAAATGTGCCATAATAGAATGTACCGTTATAAAATGTACCTATAATAGAATGCACCGTTATAAAATGTGTCATTATAGAATGCACCGTTATAAAATGTGTCATTATAGAATGTACCGTTCTAAAATGTGCCATAATAGAATGCACCGTTATAAAATGTGTCATTATAGAATGCACCGTTATAAAATGTGTCATTATAGAATGCACCGTTATAAAATGTGTCATTATAGAATGCACCGTTATAAAATGTGCCATAATAGAATGTACCGTTATAAAATGTGCCATAATAGAATGCACCGTTCTAAAATGTGCCATAATAAAATGTACCGTTATAAAATGTACCTATAATAGAATGCACCGTTCTAAAATGTGCCATAATAGAATGCACCGTTCTAAAATGTGACATAATAGAATGCACCGTTCTAAAATGTGCCATAATAGAATGTACCGTTATAAAATGTACCTATAATAGAATGCACCGTTATAAAATGTGTCATTATAGAATGCACCGTTATAAAATGTGTCATTATAGAATGTACCGTTCTAAAATGTGCCATAATAGAATGTACCGTTATAAAATGTGTCATTATAGAATGCACCGTTATAAAATGTGTCATTATAGAATGCACCGTTATAAAATGTGTCATTATAGAATGCACCGTTATAAAATGTGCCATAATAGAATGCACCGTTCTAAAATGTGCCATAATAAAATGTACCGTTATAAAATGTACCTATAATAGAATGCACCGTTCTAAAATGTGCCATAATAGAATGCACCGTTCTAAAATGTGCCATAATAGAATGCACCGTTCTAAAATGTGCCATAATAGAATGCACTCGAATGCACCGTTATAAAGTGTGCCATAATAGAATGTGCCATAATGTGGAGTAATAGAATGCACTAGAATGCATCCTGTTATAAAATGCGCCATAACAGAAAAAAATAACGAAATGACAAAATTGCATAATGAAATGACTGAAAATGAAAAATATAGAAGTTGTAAATATGAATGCAATCCTCAGACCGCAACGAGTGCCAGGAGATCCCGAACGTGTGCAGTCACGGCGAGTGCATCGACACGCAGGGCAGCTTCCGCTGTCTGTGCCACAACGGCTTCAAGACCACGCCGGACCAGACCATGTGCATGGGTGAGTGTGTGTGTGTGTGTGTGGCGCTGCGCGTCGCCCTGACGCCGTCCTGACTGTGATGTCATTGGTCCGGCAGATATCGACGAGTGCGACCGGCAGCCGTGCGGGAACGGCACGTGTAAGAACACCGTGGGCTCGTACAACTGCCTGTGCTTCCCCGGGTTCGAGCTCACACACAACAACGACTGCATGGGTGAGTCACACACACACACAGGAGAAACATCACTACACTACTGGCAGAATATGACTTACACACCAATAATCTGTTACCATGATTCACTGTTTTATTCATATTTTTTATGACTTTTTACTATTTACTATAATACTATTTAGTCAAAATGTTAGTCATTTTGTTGTGGGGTTTAAATAATTTTAATACATTTTTATTTCAGGTTTAGTTATTTTTATGCATTTTTTTCCATTAGATCTAAATGAAACTTTACAGTTTTAAATGTGTGATTTTGATCATTTAAACTCTTGAAATGGTAAATTAACGATTTAATATTGTAAAAACACACGTTGTCAGCAGCATCGACTAAAACGTTTCCTTTCCTTTAATCAGAATGAAGCTTTAGCCAATTTAAAATGCACATATTTTATTGCAATTTTAACAATTTAAGTTTTTACATGCTTATAAAAATGCATAAATATATATGTATAAATTTGCATATGTCAGCAGTCAAACCTTGATGTGGCAACTTGTATTTGTGTTGTAATGTGAACAGCAAATCTCTTTAAAGGTTTGTTTTTATTTTGTAAAAATGCACATGCGTGTCTTTTTTCAAGAAGAAACGTCCAAAAAGAAAATATATTTTTGGCTATATCTCATTAAATGTTTTTTACAAAACATTTAATATAAAAAATGCTCATGCTTTTTTCCTTTTCTCAAGATAAAATGCCCATATGTTCTTGTTTTAATAAAATAAATCCACATACATTCTGCCATTTTAAGATAGAAGATAATTAGTTTTGCATATAATTTATGAAATATCATTACAAAGGCTTTAATCAAATAAATGCACATGCTTTCTGCCTTTTTAAGATTAAGAATTTTTAACAGAGAAAACATTTTTGCTTTTATTTATAATTTTATTTGTGTGCTGCATAACCTAAAATGCCAATGAGGAAATATATTTTTGCATATAACGGTATATTTATTTACTTTTTACTACTAAATATTTACTAAAAAAAGGCAGAAGGCAATATCCGTTTATTTTAAGACAAAATACGAAATTATATATTTTTGCATTTATTTTAATAAATAGAAATAAATACCCATTTAAAACGCTAAAGAGAGAATATATTATGACATTAACCATGTGTAATTACTATAAGCAGTCATTTAAGATTTTGAAATATGCTAAATGCTGTGTATGAGCACCATCTAAAGTTTTTACATGCATATAAAAATTCACGAATATGTATAAATTTGCATGTCAGCAGTCAAACCTTGATGTTGCAACTTGTATTTGTGTTGTAATGTGAACAACAAATCTCTTTAAAGGTTTATTTTGTAAAAATGTCTTTTTTCAAGAAGAAACGTCCAAAAAGAAAATATATTTTTGGCTATATCTCATTAAATATTTTTTTACAAAACATTTAATATAAAAAATGCTCATGCTTTTTTCCTTTTCTCAAGATAAAATGCCCATATGTTCTTGTTTTAATAAAATAAATCCACATGCATTCTGCCATTTTAAGATAGAAGATAATTAGTTTTGCATATAATTTATGAAATATCATTACAAAGGATTTAATAAAATAAATGCACATGCTTTCTACCTTTTTAAGATTAAGAATTTTTAACAGAGAAAACATTTTTGCTTTTATTTATAATTTTATTTGTGTGCGGCATAACCTAAAATGCCAATGAGGAAATATATTTTTGCATATAACGGTATATTTATTTACTTTTTACTACTAAATATTTACTAAAAAAAGGCAGAAGGCAATATCCGTTTATTTTAAGACAAAATACGAAATTATATATTTTTGCATTTATTTTAATAAATAGAAATAAATACCCATTTAAAACGCTAAAGAGAGAATATATTATGACATTAACCATGTGTAATTACTATAAGCAGTCATTTAAGATTTTGAAATATGCTGTGTATGAGCACCATCTAAATGGTGAATATAATGTCATGTTGGATATGTTAATCAACATTATAAACAGATCATTTGAATCTAATAGCAGCTGTGTATTTAGCGTGATGAACGCGGAGGCATTGACAGATGTGTGTGATTGACAGATGTGGACGAGTGCAGTGTTCACTCCAGTCAGGTGTGCAGAAACGGCCAGTGCATCAACAGCATGGGCTCCTTCAGGTGTCTGTGTCTGGACGGGTATAACCTGACGCCGGACGGCAAGAACTGCGTCGGTAAGAGCAGATAAACCCCAAACCTTCCTGTTAACCTAGACCGACCGGAACAGAGTTCAAAGTGTAAAGCGTCTGATGATTGTGTAATGCGGTTAGCTTCCCCACATGTTTAACCCTGTGTGTGTGTGACGGGTCAGATATCAACGAGTGTGTGACGCTGCCGGGCGCCTGCCAGCCGGGAACATGCCAGAACCTGGACGGATCCTTCCGCTGCATCTGTCCTCCGGGATACGAGGTGCAGAACGACAAGTGTGTGGGTAAGAGTGTGTGTTTATATACCACATACCACATTATCCTGATATCCCAAGACATACTGTTGGTTAAAATGCTACATTTCATACATTGTCACTATCCATCATTTTTGTATCATGATCATGTGTGTGTTCTTCCTCAGACATCAACGAGTGTAACGTGGAGCCCAACATCTGTCAGTTCGGCTCGTGTAAGAACACGCCGGGAAGCTTCCAGTGCCTCTGCCAGCCCGGCTTCGTCCTGTCCGACAACGGGCGCCGCTGTTTCGGTAAGATCCCGGAGAACACGACTCTGAAGACAGAATCTTGTCATCTTAGTAAATAGATCCGTGTGAGCCATTTTATTGCAGAATTAAGGCAAGGCAAGTTTATTTATATAGCACATTTCATACACAATGGCAATTCAAAGTGCTTTACATAGAAGAAATTAAAATAATCAAAATAAATCAGAATAATTAAAACAGAAAAAAATTTAAAAAAAAAAATTGGCAGCATGTTTATCATATTTACACTTAGACATCATATTATTCATATTTTATGTTTTATAGCATATGTTTACATTTGTAGCTGTGTATTAATAATATTTTATTTAATTATCTTTTATTAGTTGTAAATATTAAATATTGATGCATGTATTTTATTATATTATTCATATTCTGTTTCATAGGATATGTTGACATTTGTATTTGTATTTGTATTTATTTATTTCTTCGGTCAGTCATTTAGAAATCATGTCATTAATCATGTAACACAAAAAAGAGAGAGAAAATAAATAAATAAATAAAAATAAAAATAAAAAATAACACATAAATACTGACCGAAGGGGTTTAGACTGAAGTCAAGACTTATTTTGCCTAACCCCTTTTACAACAACAACAAAAAATAAATAAATAAACACTGTCCAAAGATGACACAGTTATACAGTTTCTCTTATACCAAAAAAGAACCAAAACTAAATAATAACATGTAAACACAAAAAATTAATCCTCAACAATCAAAATTATGTCATACTTCCACTATCGCTTACTTTTCTTATATTCTTCATTCAAGTGTTCTATATTTTTCCATAATGTTTAACTTATATCTTTTCTTAAATCCCTCTTAAGTTGAATAGTATTTATAGCTGTTGTTTTATTTAATATTAATAATATTTAATTTAATAATGTTTTATTAGTTGTGTAAATGTATGCATTTAAATACGGATACTTATACTTTAAATATATTTTGTTTTATTAAATATTTATATTATATTATTCAGATTTTATGTTTCATAGAATATCTTGACATTTATAGCTGTTATTTCATTTAATATTAATAATATTTAATGTTTTATTAATTGGTGTAAATATATGTATTCATATGTATGCATTTAAATATTGATACATATATTTTAAATATTTACATTATATTATTCACATTTTATGTCTCAGAATATGTTGTCATTTAAAGCTGTTATTTTATTTATTAATATTAATAGTTTGAGTCTTTTTTAATGTATTACTAAGGGTTAGTATTAATTCTTGTTATTGTGCGTTCATGTCAGCTAATGTAGAGCGTTACCAATGTTTTATTCAATACATTGCCCTTTATAGCGGTTATTTTCGGTGTGTAAAGTATGGTGTTTTATTGGTTTATGATGAACATGAATGTGTGTTTGATGCCCTCAGACACGCGCGAGAGCTTCTGTTTCACACGCTTTGAAGCGGGTAAATGCTCCGTGCCCAAACCACTGAACACCACTAAAGCCAAGTGTTGCTGCAGTCTGATGCCCGGAGAGGGATGGGGCGACCCCTGCGAACTGTGCCCGCGCGACACAGAGGGTACGTCACACTACAGAGTATACACTACAGAGTAAGAGTATACACTACATAGTATACACTACAGAGTGTACACTACAGAGAAAGAGTATACACTACAGAGTATACACTACAGAGTAAGAGTATACACTACAGAGTGTACACTACAGAGAAAGAGTATACACTACAGAGTATACACTACAGAGTAAGAGTATACACCACAGAGTATACACTAAAATACATTTAATAATATACACTACAGAGTAAGAGTATACACTACAGAGTATACACTATAGAATATACACTTCCTAATATTCACCACAGAGTAAAAACTTCTGAGTATACACTACAGAGTATACACTACAGAGTAAGAGTATACACTACAGAGTGTACACTACAGAGTAAGAGTATACATAACTGAGTATACACCACAGAGTAAGAGTATACACTACAGAGTAAGAGTATACACCACAGAGTATACACTAAAATACATTTAATAATATACACTACAGAGTAAGAGTA
>NW_024121266.1:9261722-9296722 GCF_016745375.1 Pimephales promelas | reverse complement strand
TTATTATCGGAATATATGAATGTATTTGTTAAATAGATCAATTTTGGAAATATTTCTTACTTATGATATTTACAGTATATTTACATTCATGCATTTTTAAAAATTATTTTGTAATAATAAATTATTCAAATAAAATTAACACATTTTTTTAGTCATATTTGCACGTATTTATTAAATAGATGATGTAATTAGTAAATAGGTGTTTACAGTTATAATGAATGTTCACATTCATGCATGTTATTTTTGGACAAAAAAAAATATTTTTTTTGTAATATTTGAATGTAAATATATAAATATTGAAAATATGTATTACTTTTCATTTTTTTGTTATTATGAATGTTCACATTCATGCATTAGGGTTAGAATAATAGGGTTGTGTTAATAAATTAATTATCATAATACTAATACTAATTATACAAAGTGTAACCATTTCTTTGGTAGATTTTGATGTGATTTATATTGTAGAAATAGAAATATTTAGAAATATATTTTAATATGTATATTATCTTTTTTTTTCATTAGTAATACTAAAATAGTCATATTGATATTAATGTTTTTTTAAGTGCAAAAGATGTTTAATAGCCATTCCTTTGGTAGATTTGAAATGTATATGTGGATGTTTTTACCATATCGGATGTGTTTTGCAGACATCAACGAGTGTGTGGTGATGCCCGACCTGTGTAAGAACGGCCAGTGCATCAACAGTGTCGGCTCCTTCCGCTGCCATTGCAACGTGGGTTACACCGATGACTTCACTAGCACTTCCTGTGTCGGTACGTTGTCCTCGCTCACTGTAACCCATATTAAGCCTGTTTTTCCATGCAATATCAGCTAAATATTGAAATGCTTCATGCCTTTCAATTAGATCAGGACGAATGCTCTCTGTCGCCGAAACCGTGTAACTTCTTGTGCAAGAACACTGAAGGCAGTTACCTGTGCTCATGTCCCAGAGGATACATCCTACAGCCTGATGGGAAGACCTGCAAAGGTTAGTTTATAATTCATGGGTACCATTAGTCGGGATAACATCAGCTACTAACATCACTAGTAATAATCCATCCCAACGTCAAAACGTGCTAATATCAAATACAGTCAAAACTAAAATTATTCCGACACCAGATATTTTTTTTACTAGTGGGTGCAGGACACTATAGTTCATTTATGGAAGTGAGGAGAGCAAAATAAAGTAAAGAGTAAAGTCTTCATATAGTGAACACCAGTAATTTTTTTTTTTTTTTTTTTTTTTTTTTTTTAAAAGGAATAAAATTGTGGAATGATTTACCGCTTTAACTCAAAAATGTAAATACTAGAGGGGCTTTTAGATATCAAGTTAAGGCTTATTTATGGATTAGAGTTGCTAATCTTCTTAATTAGAGTTGCCTGATTATTCTTGTGTCTTATGTTTTTAGAATGTTTTTACTTTGGATGATTTGTGCTCAGTGTTTTATTTTTTGTCTTGTAATAGTTACATGTTTGTATGTCTTTTTTTTAACATCAAGGACCATGTTGGAAATAAGTGTTTACACTTTATCATGTTATCCTTTGGATTATGGTTGTCTGTCCAATCCATAATAAATCAAATCAAACATACAAATTTGGGACCAAAATCTATTCAAATTTAGCCTTTTTACACCACAGACTGAACGACTTGAAACATTGCTTGGTAACTTGTCGACCTAAATTGGTATTATTCAACATAATTCATCTGGGAGAGTCTAGATGAACTCATATTTTAATACCATTTTCTAAAATATAGTGAATAAATTTTGATAATGTGAGAAATGTTGAATGTACTTATTTTGTCCCAGATTTGGACGAGTGCTCAACCAAGCAACACAACTGTCAGTTCCTATGCGTCAACACGATCGGTGGTTTCACCTGTAAATGCCCCACGGGCTTCACGCAGCACCAGACGGCTTGCATAGGTGAGTGATATGAACTCAAACCGCCCCGCTAGCATGCCTAGCCCAGAGCCTAAATAATTGAGCAGGTCATTTGGAGCTAAAATTGCCCCCATGCTTCATCCCTTAGACAACAACGAATGCGGCAATCAGCCGAACGTGTGCGGTTCCCGCGCCTCCTGCCTGAACACTCCCGGCAGCTTCAACTGCGAGTGTCAGAAAGGCTTCTCACTGGACGACACTGGACACAACTGTGATGGTTAGTTTCCCCATTTTGGGCTCAGGTTGAATATTTTTGCACTTAAAGGAGTAGTTCACTTTTGAAAAAAACTTTTGCTGATAATTTACGGTGAGTATCTTCGTCGCCCGTGAACGTAATTACGTATTACGTGACGTTACAAACGCGCCTCACAGAATAGAGCAAGGCTAGCATTTGTCCTTAGAAAAGTTACATTTTTGGAATAAGTTTTGAAATAACCGATCGTTTCGCATGATAAGACCCTTATTGGTGTCGTTTAAAGACATTTGAAGCTGCATCTGAAACTGTCTTTTGGACCTTGGACCGTCTGGTTCCCATGTAAGTCCATTATATGGAGAAAAATCCTGGAATGTTTTCATCAAAAACCTTAATTTCTTTTCGACTGAGGAAAGAAAGACATGGACATCTTGGATGACGTGGGGGCGAGTAAATTATCAGCAAAAGTTTTTTCAAAAGTGAACTACTCCTTTAAGGTATTGGCACCAATCTTGCTAAGGGCCCAATGTTTATTCATGAAATTGGCCCTAGAACCACCCCGCACATGCCAACCTGAGATCAGTTTATGCCAGTTTGGTTTGTTTCTTACAGACGTGGATGAATGTGGCGGAAACCACCGGTGCCAACACGGTTGCCAGAACATGCTGGGAGGTTATCGCTGCGGCTGCCCGCAGGGTTATGTTCAACACTACCAATGGAACCAGTGTGTGGGTAAGTCCTTCTGCATGGATGACGCAACATTTTTTCATTGCGGATTGCTAATTTCTGGCTCCCTTCAAACCAGATGAGAACGAATGCGCCGGGAACCAACTCTGTGGGTCGGCGTCTTGCTACAACACTCTGGGCAGCTATAAGTGCGTGTGCCCGTCAGGTTTCGACTTTGAGTCTTCTGCCGGCGGCTGCCAGGATGTTAATGAATGTGCCCAGGGCAATAACCCTTGCAGCTATGGCTGCTCCAACACAGACGGCGGATACTTGTGCGGATGTCCTGGGGGCTTCTACCGAGCAGGACAAGGGTGAGTATTTGGGCACGTCTAAAGACTGTTCTCTGGATTATCAGAGTTCATTACGCCAATCCTGCTCCCGGAGAGATGCTTTTATGCCGAGTTTCAGTCCAACCTTCACCAGCACACGTGTCCGGACGTTTCGATCAACCCTACCTTCAGGAGCTAAAGTCTGTAGGAAGGTTCTTACTTAAAAAACCTCTGGATTACCAGAGTACGCCTTTATTTACTTGTATTTGACATCGCTTTTATTTGTATTTGTATTTGTTTGTATTTGTATTTATGCAGAGGTTCAGTCCAAACTTCTACGGCAAACATGCCTGGATGTTTCTATCAACCCTACCTTCAGGAGCTAAAGTCTGTAGGAAGGTTCTTACTTAAAAAAAGCAATTTACCTCTGGATTACCAGAGTACGCCTTAGTGCCAGGAGTGTCCAATACTGCATCGCTTTTATGGAGAGGTTCAGTCCAAACTTCTACGGCAAACATGCCTGGATGTTTCTAGTAACTCTAAAGACCTTCATTAGCTAGTTCAGGAGCTAAAGTCTGTAGGGAGGTGGTCTTTAAGTGTACTTCATGCCAGAAGAGTCCAATCCTGCTCCTGGAGGGCCACTTTTATGGAAAGTTTCAGTCCAACCTTCTCCAGCACACATGCCTCTGTTTCTAGTAACCCTAAAGACCTTCCTTAGCTAGTTCGGGAGCTAAAGTCTGTAGGGAGGTGGTCTTTAAGTGTACTTCATGCCAGAAGTGTCCAATCCTGCTCCTGGAGGGCCACTTTTATGGAAAGTTTCAGTCCAACCTTCTCCAGCAAACATGCCTCGATGTTTCTAGTAACCCTTAAAGACCTTCCTTAGCTAGTCCAGGAGCTAAAGTCTGTAGGAAGGTGGTCTTTAAGTTTCCTTAGTTTAATGCCAGAAGAGTCCAATCCTGCTCCTGGGGAGCCACTTTAATGGAAAGTTTCAGTCCAACCTTCTCCAGCAAACATGCCTGGATGTTTCTAGTAACCCTAAAGACCTTCCTTAGCTAGTTTGGGAGCTAAAGTCTGTAGGAAGGTGGTCTTTAAGTTTACTTAGTTTAATGCCAGAAGAGTCCAATCCTGCTCCTGGGGAGCCACTTTAATGGAAAGTTTCGGTCCAACCTTCTCCAGCACACATGCCTCGATGTTTCTAGTAACCCTTAAAGACCTTCCTTAGCTAGTTCAGGAGCTAAAGTCTGTAGGAAGGTGGTCTTTAAGTTTGCTTAGTTTAATGTCAGAAGTGCCCAATCCTGCTCCTGGGGGGCCACTTTTATGGAAAGTTTCAGTCCAACCTTCTCCAGCACACATGCCTCTGTTTCTAGTAACCCTAAATACCTTCCTTAGCTAGTTCGGTAACTAAAGTCTGTAGGAAGGTGGGCAGGAATGGACACTCAAATAGTTTAACATATTCTATATAGCCAAGTATGTTGACACCTAAACTTTCTTGAGCCTTCAGAAACATTGGCAGCTTCCACTTTTCTCAACATCAGTGTTGTCTGGTATTGATCTTTGTAAGGGATTGGTTTGCAATCGACGTCCCAAATCATTCCAAAAGTGTTAAAGAAGGTTCAGGTCCCGCCTCGGAGTAGGCCAGTCCAGACCTGTTAATAAGAAGGGGATGTCTACATACAATTACAATGCAGTATAGATCAATTTCAAAGTCAGTCTTTAGCCATTGTCCAAGTTTGGTGATGCACAGATTGTCGAGCAGTAGTCTATTGTGGAGTCTGCACCAGCATGGGTGCAAGCACCCTTCTGGACCATACAATGGGATAATCTATGATCTTGTGGTCTCCATAGAGCTATGCAGGGAAAGACAGCATATTAAGGGCAAGGAATAAACCAGGGGTGTCAAATCCTGCTCATGGAGAGCCACTGTCCTGAAGAGTTTAGCCCTAATTAAAAACCTGAGCCAAGGTAACAAAGGTCTTCAGGATAACTACAAAATTCCCAAAAAAGTATGTTGGGACAAGTTGTAGCTAAACTCTAGACCTCTTGGACCAGGATTGGAAATCACTGGCTTAAACTACACTTGCTTTAATATTCAATGAATCACCTTTTCCTTTTCTAGGCACTGCATCACAGGAGTGGGCTTCCAGGGTCAGTTCGGCTCGGAGGGAGCGGATGACGAAGACTCGCTCTCACCAGAGGCCTGCTATGAATGCAAGATCAATGGTGACCTGGGAAAGAAAGGCCGTCATAGGCGCAATGCTGGTGATAATGAGCTCAAGGTACTTTTGAGGCTGTGGATGTGTTGGCCAGATACACTCTGCTATCATTGACCTTACCTCTAACTAGGGTTGGGTATCGTTTGAATTTGAACGATTCTTATTCCGATTCTGATTCCTTGTTTCGATTCTGGTTCCTAACGATTCTCGATTCCGATTCTTTTAAGAGGCAGGGTCAAAAAAGTTTAGCTAACCTTGCTAACCAACGGCCTTTCTGAAGGAAATAATCCTTTCTGAAGGAAATACTCCTTCTGTCACAAATACTCCTTTTGTCACAAATTTTGCATTTTGCCGAGATTTCGTTATTTTTAGAAAAGTGAAGCCACACTTTGGACCGCCGACGTAAGCTACTCATGTTCGACTCGCGCGGTTATGCCAACACTTCCGATAGACGCTTCTTCGTTGGTGTTGTTCAGCGGTTTCTTCTTCCGCTCGGCGGACTGTGAATATCGAAACTAGGAATCGAAATTTTAACTTTTGAACGATTCCGGGAAAAACGAAAAGTTAGTCCCGATTCCAATCGATACTCGATTCTCGATACCCAACCCTACCTCTAACCCTAAATTAAAAGTCCATCAAGAGTTTCAACCAGTTCTTTTCCGCCCTCAGGAGACGGTGAGCATGGCCAGCATGGATGTTCAGACCTCCATCCCCATGAACCTGAGTCTGGCGCAGCTACAAAACAAGGAACCCCTTCTTGAGTTGCTTCCAGCCCTGGAGCCGCTTGAGCACCATGTGCGCTACGTTATAACGCACGGAAACCAGGGCGAACACTTCCGCATCCTGGAGCGCCGCGATGGGAAGAGCGTTCTGCGGCTGGGCCGGAAACCACCCACTCCAGGTTTGTACCGCCTGGAGATCGCCAGCTTGCGCCTGTTTGGTCCGCGCAAACTTCAGGACCTGGAGGACCAGCATGACAGCGACTACTTGCTGGGCGAGATCGGTGATGCACTGCGCGTCAAGCTGCACATCCACCTGCACTGAGACTGACCCTTGACCCCGTGCCCTTCACTGCAGGGCGTAAGCTCTGAGAAACTGTGTCCATTTACCCCCACATTTTGGATTCGTTTTTATTCGCCATCCCTTCACGTCAACGCCCACTGATTCTACCAAGTTTGGTGGAAAATGTACACACAAACCATCTTAAATTAGCCGGAGTGCGTTAGCACTAGTATTAGCGCCCACTTTTACAAGAAATTTCAGTCTTTAGTGCACATAAAACATTGCATTATAGATGATGACTTTTCACTCATCTCATTATCTCAATGCAAACTGGGGTCAAAGTTTATTCCATTCAGTATTTAGAGTCAAGTATTGTACTGTTAACGATGAAAAAAGAGGTCACACAAAGGACTGCAGCAACTACGGCTATTTTTCAGGTTGAAATGAGAGTTGAGCGTTCAAACAACTCGAAAATGAAACACGTACTTTTAGGTTTCTGGGATTTTCTGGAGTGTTTGCATGAGCTGCCACATCGCGTTACCTCATTTTACACACATATACATACAGCCGTTAGGACAGGAGTGGTGCTAAACGCTCAATTTGCACTAGGGCTCCTCTGCGTGTTTAAATCAGGGAAATTTCATTCCAAAAATGGCACCATCCAAAGGGTTTTCGAATATGCGTGTGATGTAGAACAAACACTCGCACATACAATTCAAACCATTTTCTTCTCCATACTTGTGTGCTCTTGTCTTTGTATTTGACAGACACAAACAAAGCATATATGAATGGAGAATTGAAAGCCTGCTGGGTAAACCAACCAGATGCCATTTTTGATTGCAGCTTGAGTCGTGCGGTCTCAGTGGTACATAAGGTTTGTTTGGCAAGCTGTCCTCCAAAACACTCCAGATGTGGACATGCAAACACAACTTTTCAACTTCATTGTGGGAACGAATTCTTAGTTTCTCAGTAAATCGCATGGTGCTATGATTCCATCTTCCGTCGTACTACGAACGTGCTTGATTTGTGGATTTCAAACGTGACGTTTTTTTTTTCAAAGGTCTTTTGTGTTTTTATTTTTTATTGTGTGATTGTCTTTTGTACTGTCTCAATGCTGAAAAAAAAATCAATACTATCAAAGCTTGTTGAAAATTTAAATTGTATATTTTAAAGTGAAATGTAGATTTTGTTTGTGTGTATTCTTGAGCATCAAGACTGCCAAACCAAATATTTACTTGTAAACATTAGATAAATAGCCTCTAAGAGCTGTTGACTTTTTGTTTTTCCTCTGAAGACGGACAATCAATGATCACAGCGTCCTTAACTGTCACTGAGACGTCACTGTTTACATGAGCCTGTCCATCCATCATCTAAACGCGTCATTTGGTTGCGACGACTGTTTTCAAAGGCTGTGCCCTGAATTTAATCTTCAGGACATTTGATTTAAACAAGGAATTTGGCCATTTTGATGAAATAGTTTCTTGAACATCAGAGTAACTGCACTGTACGACAGCCTGAGCTATATTTATGCATAACCATTGGGAACTTTGTATACTTTACACATCTTTTTGGTTTATTGATGCCACTACATGTAAAAGAGCGAATGTGCGTGACTGTACTGTATGTCAAAAATCAACAGCAAACTTGAAATAGTCATCAAGCTGGTGTTGAGTTACGAACTTCAGACCAAAGAGAGTGGACCAGGTCGCTCAGGATAATGATAAATCTCTAAGGGCGTCTATATGAAATTTTTGAGCCATAAAGATCCGTGACGGAGAAACCTGAGCGCCTGCTAATGAGTAATTCCAAATGCAATGTTTTTTATACTGTTTTCGATTGGATGCATCCATCTGTCAGATCCGAGTGATCCGCACAATGTTCATAAACATCTGTATGAAACAACAAATGGCAATAAAACATTGGTTATATTTTTAAACCTGTGTCTTTCTGTTCGCTGTGTGCCAAGTTGAAGAGATTCAGCGAGTGTATCGAAGTAGAAATGGCTTATTGATCTCGGGGGAGTGGAAGGCACTTCGGTCCACTTTGTCCAGAACATACTGGAAGCCTTAAGTGAATAAACCCAGCTTTATTTCAGACAAAAAAGAATTACGAAAATATCCAATCTACTTACAAAACTCACAAAGCAAAGCAGGCTCATCCATTTCCTGGCACATTAGCACTCTTTGCACATCGGTTCAAATGACGGCAACAAATTCGAGATGACATGTTACCAAAAAGGAACTCCAAATCCGAGTCAGGATATAAAAATAAAGTTACACTAGTTTATAACCCTCTCTTAGCTCACGACAGATTTAGAGAGCTCGACAGATTGGCAAACAAACAACCAATGACATGAACACCTTTGAGAGATGAGAATATATGGCTTATATACATATAGCCTAGTCAAAGATGACAAAGGAGTCAAAAGGCAATAATACAAGGATTGCCACTGGAGTCTTAAAGGGTTTTTGTTCTAAATCCACAACATCCTCAGAAATATTAAAGGGACACTCCACCGTTATTTGAAATAGGGCTTATTCACATTCTCTCCTACATTTAGATATGTGTTCAAATGCATTTTTGTCTCAGTGCATGCATTGTTTTAGTTTGACAGGGTCGGCGCTAGCTTAGCTTAGCACAATGAATGGAATCCTTTGTTGCCAACTAGCATGTCCTGAGTAAAAGTGATTAAAAAAATTAACAAACCCACGTAATTACTTCTTGTGGCCTGCGTATTCACAACGAGTACAAATAGCGATGCCGATTAACACTAGATATTGACTTGGGACTATATTAGGGGGAAGCACAGCTGCTAAGGCTTTTTTTAATGCTTTATTCAATAACAAAACATACAATCATTAAATGTAAATCAATAATAGAATTAAATAAAATCAAATTAATACAACAATATATATAAAAAACGCACTGTTGCTAAGGCGAAGCACTGCGACTTGTGCTGCGTCCAGGGAAGTTCGTCCGTACGAGGTGGGAAGTCGTGTTTACGACGCGAGGTGCGTTCAAGTCAGTTTTGTCGGAGCAAAATGGCGGTGTACCTTCTTTTAATGAATTACACGACAATACAGCAAAGGTTTGTTAACTCTGCTAATAAAAAAAATGCAGAACAAAGAATGCGCATCAGGTGTGTTTTTCTTTTTATGTTTTTTATTAGCTTATGAAGCCAATGTAAACTCTATCATTAGGTATAATTTTTATATTATAATGATATCATATTTTGTGCAGAGAGCTTGCTTTATAAATGAAAAAGCCTTACAATGTCAATGAGTAAACATTGAAATTCAATTAAAATGTACCGTCAACAGACGTTGAATGAACGTTTCTCACTGACACGCCCCCAACTCGTACAGATCGGGGCTTAAAGAAAATCCCGAGCTCCCCACTGGTATTTACGACATTGTGGTGGCGTTCAAGTGCGTTTAACTCGTAATTACGATATATACGAGATGACTTGAACGCAGCATTGGACGTAGAGACGTCACGCAACACATGAAATCCCACGACTTCCGTAAACATACCGGCGTTCAACGCGTCAAAAAAACAGAAGAAGAACATACCGACGTGACCTGCACCGAGCGTCTTCGCTGTAGGACTATTTATTTTGAGAAGTTACAACAAACATGGTAATTACCTGCGTAGCAAAAGGTTGTGAGAACAAGCAAAGACCTACACGAATGTAATGTTTCACAGAATTACATCGAATGTGGAACTGAGAAATAAATGGCTAGCTGGGATCTAACGTTACATCAACGCCTCTCTACAAAATAAATCAGTTTTGTGTTTACGAAGAGAAGTCATTTTGCACCAGAGGACTACTTTGAAAAAATGGATGTGCCCAGAAAGACGGGAACGTATACGGCCATCGCATCTATTTTCAAAGCACAGACAGAACAAAGTGCACATGTAAGTTGTCTTTTATTACTCTCCTCTTTATGTTTATCTGTGTCTTTATTTTGTCGTACGATCGATGCTGAGAAGCTGTATCTAGACTACGAACATGTTGAATTCCACCTGTTTAGCATGAACAACCTGTTACATTTGGTCCATTCGGCGTGGTGGGGCGTTTTTTCCAGTTCACCTCATCACACCGGGGATAAAAACGAGTCCTGCAGGCTGGATCCTCAGGCTCGACATTAGGCTTGTCCGGGACAAGTGGATTTTTTGTAGGACATGTAGAAGAGAAAATTAGTTGTCCGACCGTCCGAACATGAATGTTACTTCACGTTATGTGCCACTTACAGATTTAATTTTACCGATTTGAAACGAACACATTTTTCGCGCTGCCTGTGAATGTCTGAATGTGTATGTATAATGCGCATGCGCACAGACCGCGCGCGCCATACTTTCGCGCTTGAACGAACATCAACAACACACACTGTCACACAATTAAGCCAAAATGCCATTTGTCGAGTATCTTCATAACATAAGAGCAGTCTTAAGTTATGATGGACATTTGTGACTCGTGAGAGAATGAGGCGCGGGTCCACAGCGGCTGCTCTTAAAGGGCCAGCTACCAATAAAGCGTTCTGTCAGTAAAGTTAATAAAAGAACAAAGGGAACTGAAGAAATTACTCACTGCTCTTGACTAAAGAACTTGTGTAGCTTTAATAAGGAGTAGTCTATATAATTTAGAATTTATGCAGTGCAGACTGTTTGATAACTTTATTCAATTTCTGTATATGTCCTTTTAGACAGTTAATTTTTATCCAGACATCAATGGCTTACCCAGACAGCAAACTGACATTGAATCAACGTGGAAACGACGTCTCTCATGACATTGAAACAACGTTGATTTTGCTCATTGAATTAACGTTGAACCAACGTCAGACGCGGCATTCTTCAAAGCTAAATGAAAATCGAAAATTGGTTTGCTTTCATAACGTTGAAACAACGCGTTGATTTCACGTTGATTTTCCGTTAGTTTTGAAAGAATGACGCGTCTGACGTTGGTTCAACGTTAATTCGATGAGCAAAACAATGTCAGATCAACGTTGTTTCGATGTCATATTTCCACGTTGATTCAATGTCAGTTTGCTATCTGGGTATTGATCACTATAGGTGTTATCAATCATTTAGTTGTTATTGCTAATTTCAGAATTATCACTAATCTGTGTGTGCGTTTGGTTTAGAACCAAACAAGTTGACTCATGAAACCATTTGTTTATTATATCGCAATTATCACAACTGCAATATTGACCTCAATAATCGCAATATGACATTTTCCCCAAATCGTGCAGCCCTAGATAAAATTATAAATCTTTACCCGCCACAGCACAGACACTCTATTTCAGTCAGCATAGGTTGGTAATGGCATATTCCCCACATTCACACCACCAGTTCGTGTCGGCTCTCATCCTCACGTCCTCAGGCTGTTGAGCGATCGCAACATCCTCCTCCTGTCGGTCTATTTCTAAAGCACGCAGCTCCTCTTCTGTAAACTCTGGTTCAAATAGGTAACGTTATGGCTCTGGCTCTTGACTGTCTGAGAAGTCTCCCTCTTCGTCTCTCACAAAATCAGCCATGTTCATCGCCACTCATGTACTGTAAGGAAAATATTCAGGCAGCTACTATTCAAGCCGGTGTGTTTACGGAAGTCGTGGGATTTCATGTGTTGCGTGATATATCTCAGCGCCCAAGTCGCAGTGCTTCGCCTGTGCTTTCCCCTAATATAGTCCCAAGTCAATATTTACCTAGTGTTAATCGGCATCGCTATTTGAACTCGTTGTGAATACGCAGGCCACAAGAAGTAATTACGTGGGTTTGTTTATTTTTTTTAATCACTTTTACTCAGGACATGCTAGCTGGCAACAAAGGATTCCATTCATTGTGCTAAGCTAAGCTAGCGCTGACCCTGTCAAACTAAAACAATGCATGCACTGAGACAAAAATGCATTTGCACACATATCTAAATGTAGGAAAGAATGTGAATAAGCCCTATTTCAAAAAACGGTGGAGTGTCCCTTTAAGCACAAAGTTTAGAAAGGATCTTTCAAAGGCAGCAGGTATGTTGGACATCCTAGGGCTTTTCAACAAGGCTGAAGATGTTTCAGCACAACATTTTCATGCTAAAATAGACAATCATCCTAAATGGACCATAATCTGGGTAGATGGCATATTTTTTTAAACAAAAATGAGGCTGTGAAGGTGGAAATGGTTTATAAAATAGGCGTATAACAAAATGTAAATTGTTTGCAAAACCACTTCTTGCGTAATTTTTTCAGTGCAGCGATTAACAATTTAGCGACAGATTATGGTGTAATTTGGTCAATGAACCATGGATTCATGAAAAAAAAAATAACTTAAGGCTTAATAGGTCTCAAGTTCCTAAATCATGTAATCGTTTCATTTAACACAAATTATTATTTTATTTTTTTACAAAAATTTGAGGTTTTTTTTTTTTTTTTGTCCACTGGAATTTTTTTGTAAATACAAAGTTGTGTTTATACATATAAACCTACAGACAGAAATACACTTTTACACGCCAATAGTTATCAACCAGTTGCCTTGAAGAAAGGTTTACCAATTAGTCAGAAAAAATAAATATTTTTTATTGAAATAATGTTGTCAAAATTTAGATCCAAAAAGCAGATCTTAAAAGTCAAGATATGCTTGTGAATTCTACCAAAATATTCGAGTATATATTTAAAATATTCAAGACTATATTAAGAGTTTTATAACATGCAAAACAAAAAAAATGTGATTTAAATGTCAATGATTCAATATCCATGTAATAATTGTTGGTAAAACATCTCGTTCATCAAAAGAGGGGATGAGAGAACGTAGAAATGTAATGGAAAGGATCGAAAGAATACTGTTTTTGTGAGTGTAACCATAAAATATCATATTTTTTTCTTTCTTGATATTGAAAAGATAAAACAAAGTACAAGAGATGGAAACATTGATTATATGATGAAAAACAATAGGCTCAAAAAAGCTATAAATGAGGATTTTTGTGTCTTCCATTTTATGAATGGAAGATGTGAGCTTGTTATTTGATGACTACATTTTTTATGCTGTAGAAATGGGTAAAACATGCCAATTTGACGAGGATGTGTCCTGATTGGGTGACTGTTTCATTTTCAATAATTAACCTTTTTACCCACTAATGTAACGGCTTCAGTGGAGATTGTAAACGTTTTTTAACTTTCTTCGTGTAACTCAAAATGTAGAGGTTTCAAAATCTTCATGCATTGTGTCTGTTGTGTACCCTGAGAAAGGCTATCAAGCCGAAACGCGTTTCTCTATTAAAACTATTAAAGTGTGTCTGAATTCCCTTTTTGTACTTGTAAATTAGGGATGCACCGATATGAAAATTTTGGCCGATACCGATAATTCTTTATATTTGAAAGCCGATAACTGATATATCGGCCGATAAACTTAAATCCAAATTTTTATCTAATTTTGAGAGCCTGATTACAAAAACAAAAGTCTCACAATTAAATCCACGTCCCAAGCGCACAATTATAATGATGTTCTCATTATAGTGCTGTATAGCCGATTTGACAGATTTGCGTTGCACATTTGCGAAACAGATTTTCATTTTTTGAAGAGATTTCAATCATATTTCAAGAAATTCAACCAGGCCGATAACGATAACATTAAAAATGAACATATATCGGCCGATACCGATATGCTGGCCGATATATCGTGCATCCCTATTGTAAATACATTGTCAATGTTTCATTGGCTGATCATGGCGCGAAAAACGTAAAATTTGTTTGACGTACATCTATCGTTATTTTCAGTTGCGTTAAATTAATTATGCCACCTACAAAGGTCCATCGAGAAGATTCATCATCGTTTACAATTAAGATATCTACATCAACAATGAAATATGTACAGTCGTCGACTTTGTGAAGGGTAGTAGCAGTTCACAGTGAGTGTCGTGTTCATAGATATGTATATAAAGGCTAGATGTGTTACGGCGGAGTTTCCATCGTCATCACCGGCGGCCATCTTGTCACAGACAAGCTGATGTAAGATGAGTGGTCAGCACGAACACAAATACTCTTATCTCGTTGAAATCTTGACGGATTTACAAACGGTTCGGTTTCTTACAAACGTTATTAACGTGGCTATAATTATCTGGATGATTATTTATTTATACACTCAGTGCAGTGTCATAACTACATCTCTGACGTTTATAACAAAACAAACCGTTTGAAAATCGGTTATGGTCATTTAAAAAGTACATGTACCATTAACACAATGTTATGAGTGAGCGAGCTGACTGTGACAAGATGGCCGCCAGGTGCAGACGTCGACCTCCATTGGCCAGCAGCGTGGATGACATATCTAGCCTTTATAGTGTTGGGCACCTTGAACCACTGGCTTCATGCTCCGCGTGCGTTTGTTGAAGACCGTCCTGAGGAAGAAGCAGCTACAGCAGAAGAAATGGACGACCCTGTTAATTAAGATGTGTTGGGAAAGTAGCGTACATTGGTATGCGCAACTTTCAAGGTGCTTTGCCTTTGGCGTAGTCGGCGCCATTGGGCTAAGGCTCTCTCGGTCATGTGACTACACCAAGGCATAGTCAAACTGGCCCCGCTCGAAGCCGTCCTTATGATCGGTCCAAGAGGAAGCGGGCATTCGGCTGTAGGGGTCCAGCAATATCCGGAAGCAACGCACCAAAAGGAAAACCAAAAACAGCATCAGGAGACCAACGAACGCGAAAGCCGTCCTTTGCTCGGTGTCTCCGCCAAAAGGTGGGCTGCTGGGAACCCCAGCGAACGAAGGCCCCGGCAAAAGCAGCTCATAGTCCAGAGTGGACACATCGCTCATCCTCCAGGGAGGGCGACGGCAGAACTTGCACGCTGTCTGGAGGGTGGGTTGGACTGAGAGGTTGGCCAGATTGGTACAGTGACCTCGATGTGGACAACCAAGGCCAAAGTCAACCCTCGCGTGACGGACACGCAAACTGACACAAGTGGAGCAATCCGGGACTTTGCTGCTCAAAACGACACGCCTGTTTATTTCAGACCTGTCACATCTGATCTGACCCTCAAGTGGCACGCCGCAAGTCGATGGGACATGACACAACAGGCTGCCACGGTGGATAAAAACAGCAGCGCGGGCAGGGACTCGAGTCACACACTCGCTCCTCGCTGCAGGGTTGGGGCTAATTGGATCCAGATGGGACGCGGTATGCAGGTGTCGTGCTCCACGTTGGGCGCCACGTTACACTAAAGCAAAATTTGCACCGACGGCAAGTTTCTCATTTCTGGCTCGATCAACATGCGAACCTCTGCGAGCGTTATGCAGAGCAAGTTTGATTAGTGAGCTGCTGTCTGTCCATTAGGTTGGTAAATCAGATGATCTGCTCCTTCCTGCGTTCTCTCACACAGAAACGTCTTGCGAGGTTGGTACTATCGATCGGGTTGGGATTAGATGTAGGCAGACGGCACAGAGTCTTCGCTGCAGTGTTTTTGACCTCTGGTTTGTTGTACTTCACCCTGTAAACACACAACATACACATATTCAACATTTAGTTCAGCCTAGTGACATGACCATTAACTGATCCAAGCCAAAACCTAAACATGAAGCAATATCAAGTGTTTTTACTTTAAACGACGTTTCTACTGCATCTTAACAAAATATATACAATAAGTTATTTTTGCATGTTTATTTTTTGGAAATACGGGAAAAAAAAACCTAGTTTGAAATAATCAAGGCATGTTTTATTTACTATAATAAATAGTTATTTATATAATAATTATATAATAATACAACTTGTAAGTGGACACTTTAAATGAATAAAAATTAATATGTGGACACTTCAAATGAATTAAATTAATACGAATATTAATATACATGAGTCATGACAAACACGCACATACATTTTCTTTAAAATATGGTACGAAATATTATGCAATTATTAATTTTGAATCATCTATGTAAATATAAAACAGTCACAATTTAACCATATAAAATATTATAGATACTATTCGAGTTTTTAGAGTTAGTTTTAGATATTTTCAGGAAGTTTTAAGTTTCAGTAGTATTTTTGTAATTTTTATAAAACAAGTTTCAAATTTTTGTTTTATAAAATATGTCTATATAATTTTTATTTCCATTTCATTTATTTTAGTAAATCAAGTTAAACTAAATGAAAAATATGAGTCATGACAAACACGCACAATATGGTACGAAATATTATGCAAACATTGCAGCAATTATTAATTTTGAATCATCTGTAAATATAAAACAGTAACAATTTAACCATATAAAAGTGAAATCGGTGTTATTATAGATACTATTATAGTTTTTAGAGTTAGTTTTAGATATTTTCAGGAAGTTTTAAGTTTCAGTAGTTTTTTTGTAATTTTGATAAAACAAGTTTCAAGTTTTTGTTTTATAAAATATGTCTATATGATTTTTATTTCCGTTTCATTTATTTTAGTAAATCAAGTTAAACTAAATGAAAAATATTGCCTAGGCAACCAGCTGAAATAAAATACGTTTTTATATATTTTACATTTATTTCAAGCAACAACAACAAACAAAAAAATCCTTTTAGTGAAATAAGTCAAAGATTTGCCTTCAATATCTCGGATATATGCGATATACCATAAAAAATAATATTTCCAGAAAAGACTAAAGGGGCAGAGGACATGAAAGTCATATATAGCAGGTTTTTCAGTAAAGTGTTAATCAAGTTAATGATGTGGAGGCTTTAGAAAGCCAATCATCAAATAGGATCTAGAGTGAATGAGTGTTTCGACGAAAACTCCCATAATTACCCTGACATTCTGCATAATGGTGAAACTGATTACACAACGGTGATACCAGCAAGACTGGATGTTGTAAATGTCGTGTTTATCCATCAGCGAGGCGTTTTAACGAATCATTAGCTGACTTTTGGACGAAATCAAAGCACCATTCATGAATACTGCGAGTTAGACCGTCGCTAGTCTGGATCACGGGATGCGAAATGTCAGCAGACAATTATTATTAGTCGTGAACAGCGACGGCGTGATTAAAGCGATCGGACAAAGACGAGGGGAAAGATGGATGGTGGGCACAGAAGTGGCTGCGCTGAATGGACGTGTCTCCGTGTCATGATGGATGAGAAGAAGATGTGAAGATGTGTGTGTGGCGACGAGTCTCTCGGCCACTTCAAGCCTCTTCATCAACAGGACTTAATCAATCAGGCCTTCACCCGAACGCAGCGTCCCACTGAACAGAGACAAATGCTCAGAGAACACGCAACTATGAAAGAATAAATCAAACAAAATACTACCGACCACGCGAAAAATGTGCTATGAATTATATTGTTATGCTTTTATGTATTTTTATTCATATAATGATTATTATTATAATGAAATGAATAAATAAAATGCAAAAAATATTGCTATTATACACATTTCATTTATTCATGCATTTAATATATATATATAGTTCAGATGCAAAAGCCTCTAAATGCCATTTGAAATTTTCTTCCAAAATGACCATTTTTTATCAAGCTTGTATATTTAAGTTCAGTAATTTCACTTAAATGACAATTAATAGGTAATCGTCATTGCCATTTAAGTGAAATTACTGAACTTAAATATACAAGCTTGATAAAAATCATCATTTTATAAGAAAATTTCAAATGACACTTAGAGGCTTTTGTATCTGAACTCTTCATATATAGTGAGGTACATATTTTAAAATGAAGATATTTCATATTCATCACCATCATACTATATACATAATTATAGTAGTATTGAATGAATCATTAAAATATATTTTGAAATGAAGATATAAATTGTATTTTTATTAATTCATAATATAATGCGCTGTAAATCGTTTCATTATTAGCATTTAATTCATTTATTTTATATATATATATATATATATATATATATATATATATATATGAAGAGTTCAGATGCAAAAGCCTCTAAGTGCCATTTGAAATTTTTATCAAGCTTGTATATTTAAGTTCAGTGATTTCACTTAAATGGCAATGATAATTACCTATTAATTGTTATTTAACTGAAATTAATGAACTTTAATATACAAGTTTGATAAAAATCATCATTAAAGAAGACAATTTTAAATGGCATTTAGAGGCTTTTGCATCTGAACTCTTCATATATATATATATATATATATATATATATATATATATATATAGTGAAGTACATATTTTAAAATGAAGATATTTCATATTCATCACCATCATACTATATACATAATTAGTAGTAGTATTGAATGAATCATTAAAATATATTTTGAAATAAAGATATAAATTGTATTTTTATTAATTCATAATATAACACGCTGTAAATCGTTTCATTATTAGCATTTAATTCATTATATATATATATATATATATATATATATAAAAGCATGTTATAACTTATATTTCATCATTAGTAATTATTTTATGTCATAAATAAATACGTAACAACATGCTTTCATTTATTAATAGCATTTTTCATTATTAAATTAAAAAAATGCTTTAAATTATAATGTGCATAAATGTTAAATATTTACCAAAATATGTTGATTTTAATAATACTACTACTAATAAATGCGATCATCTTATCTGGGGTGATTCGCATAAAGAAGCCTGAGAGTTTGACGACGAATGTTAACCTCGAATTCTGAACCTCGAGAAGAAAAACGTGAGAAAATCTGTCCATGTGACCTTGAGACACAGTTGAGATGTTAAAGCGTAATGTTACACGTGTGTTTTGAGCAGATGGTGCCCCAGCAGGTCTCCGAAATCACAGGTCACACAATCAGAGGACACTAAACCCTCTCAATGACTTCAGTCTCACTCCCAACTCAAAAACACGGTTCGGTTCGACTGAACTCACTCAGAGACGAGCGCTTGACGAATCGCCTGTCAGGACGTCCCAGCGTGTGTCTATGCAAATCACAGAGAAGGACCTTTAACAACATTTATCATTATTTCCCAATAACAAGGCCGGTTGCCAGATCCTCAGACTCGGCATCATGTTTTCCATTACGGTAGCAACTCAAGCCTGTGTGTGTTTGAGCAAGACTCTTGCTCATCATTTTACATATGACTCTCGGTGAATCGGCGACGGCCTCAGAGCCTCTGGGACGCTCATTTACTGACGAAAGAGTCCGTGTCGAGGGCGAAACAAGCTGCATTTCATTAACCAGCTCCTCGGGGATGTTTTTGCTTTCATTTCGGCCTCTGAGGAAAACGACTGAAGGCGATCCCATTATTCACTGACCCACGCTGGAGCAATGACGCGGCGAACGCACAAATTTGTCATTATTTGTGCCGAAAAGCCTCTTGAAAACTAATTAGAGGCCAAAATCGGATGAAAAATGAAGGTGGTTGGCGTCAAACCGAACCGAACCGAGGGCTAAGGGCTGTGCAAAGATTAATTGCGATTAATCGCATCCAAAATAAAAGTTTGTGTTTACATAATATATGTGTGTGTAGTCTGTGTGTAATTATTTGGTATATATAAATACACACATATGCATGTATATATTTAAGAAAAATGTGTTATATATCAAATATTTAAATTTATGTATAATATTAATTTTGTATAAATACATATATATATAAAGTATATACATGCAAATGTTTACATGCATGTGTGTGTATTTATATATACAAACTAATTATACACACTACACACACATATATTATGTAAACACAAACTTTTATTTTGGATGCGATTAATCGTTTCCCAGCCCTAATATAAAATATAAATATATATAAATGTATTAATAAATATACATGCATGTGTGTATTTATATATAAAAATAATTATACACAGCACTAACCCTAACCCTAAAACTGAGCATGAAATATATAATTAAAAAGTAACGAAATTCGCGTAAATGAAGTAAAATAAATGGCAAAAAAATAAAAATAAAACGGAGCATAAAAACATAACAAAATTGTCAAGTGAGAAATATAATAAAGTAAAATAAAATATAAAGCAGAGCATAAAATAATAAAATGTATTAAAAATAAAAATATTATTAAATAAATCAATAAAATATGCAAGTGGTCACCGTTTTCAACTAAAAACTAGGGCTGTACTCAACCAATGAAAATCTTGGTCGACTGTCCCGAGATTTCGACTAAAAATCGACTCTGTAGTAATTCGACGATTTTCACATGACCGGCGACTGGTCAGCCTGACATACGACTGAACTATCCCTTTAACATCCTTAGAAAACCGGACTTTTTCAATCTTTAGCACACACCCTTGCTGAATGAGGATTTGCTGAAATTCTCCAGCCAAGTGTGTGTTATCAAGATGAAACGGGTCTGTAAAGGAAAGCCATGTGCAGGTCTGAGGGAAAAGCCTCGAAACAGAGCTGACGCCATCCATCACAGCCCTTACTGGAGACATTCTTTGATTTTTCCTTTTATATTTGGGTTTGTCCGTGTTCATTCATCAATAACGGATCGCTATCGCAGCATCGGCAGGATTGTGGGAAACGTCCAGGTCACCTTGAGCTCGGGACAAACTCAAAGTGTCATGTGTGATGGAAAACCGCACTGTACCGCTCAAGCACCAAGAGGTTTCCCTGAATATACAATAAATATATACAAAATTGAACAAATTTACAGTAAAATTAGGGCTGTGCAAAGATTATTTAATATATTAAATATTATTTAGCTTTTGTAATTTATCATATTTCTACATTTTGTTATACATTTGTTCTCTTATTTTTCTTTAATTATTTTAGTTTTTACATTTTATTATATAATTTTTTATATTATAAATTATATATCTTTAATTGTATTACATTTTTACAATATGTACATTTTATTATTTTGCTTTTTTATATTATTGTAATTATTTATATACATTTTATTTTTACATTGTTTTGTTTATGATTTTGCATTTTTTTTAAATTAATAGTATTTACATTGAACTTATTACATTATTTTTATATTTTTTAGGTCTGTGCGGAGATTAATTGCGATTAATCGCATCCAAAATAAAAGATTGTTTATAAAATAAAAATAATGTAAAATAGTTAAATATAAATAGTGTTAATTAAAAAAAAAGATAAAAAAATGCAAAATCATTAAAATTAATCAATATAAATAATTACAATATAAAAAAGAAAAATAAAAAAATGTACGTAATGTAAAAATGTAATAAAATAAAAGATATAATTTAATATATAAAAAATATTTAATAAAATGTAAAAACTAAAATAATTAAAGATAAATAGAAGAGAACAAATGTGTAACAAAATGTAAAAAATAAGAAATATGATAAATGACAAATATAAAAAAGTGTAATGTAAAAATGTAATAAAATAAAAATAATAAACAAATAATATAATAAAATGTAAAAAAAAGCTAAATAAATAAAAAATAATTATATAATAAAATGTGGAAAAAGTATAATATAATATCAGAAATATTACAATACAATTTAATAAAAACAAAAGTAATATGTAATAAATATAATATAAGAAAACATCATAAGTCTCAATTTGATCACAACATTAAACATATTAAAGAGAAGTCCTATTTTATTTTCTATAGGAGATGCAACAAATAACTCGACTTGTGCGACAGTTCGAGACCAGAGGGTCCTTTCCTCCTTCTCGATCTAATCTCATCCCTGTTCGAGACAAACAACTGGGACATTGAAGCGATCTCACTTTATTATATTTGCTATACGGATTTCCTTTTGCAGGAAAGACATTGAGATTATTTCTGACGGCAAACATCAGAGTTTGAGACACTGAAACAGAAGAGCGTGTTCAGCAAAGGCTCGAGTTGGTCTCCATCTAACCCAATACGGTCTATGAAAGACAACAGGCTTATTAAGAAGAGATTATCCGAGTTGTGATTTTCTTCCCTGTGGCTGTACACGTACACCGGGAACGCGTCCAAACTGTCCTACAATGGGTTTATTTCAGTTCACAGCTGTCATCATCTCTGTAAAACCCTACTTTTGACGGCCGCAGACAGAAATCTCACCCCACGCGTTTGCTGAGTGGGCAAGAAGAGGAGAAGACATGAAGACGCTCAAACTGCTGACCTTCCAGAAACACCCTGACAGGAGGGAGACAGCTAGTTTGATATGCATGCGTCCGCTCGGGTGTGTGACGCCTTGAGAAATGGGGCTCGCGGATACAGAAAACAGGACACGACAGGTCTAGCAGTCTCGTATACGTCTACACTAGGGATGACACTTTACGTTCGAAAACCGATCGGACCGACCAACAAAAGTTTCGAAAACGAAAATAGTGATTTTAACCGCCTTTTTTTTTTTTTTTATACCAAAAATGTGTTTTAGGTGGACAGATCAATACAGAACATGTAGGGTGCTGGGAAATATGTCTTTTCTGTTCACCAAATGCTTTTTAATATTCGCTATTACTTCAATGCAAGTGAACAAGCGCGCCGTTATTTGTTGCGTGTGTTCAAGTGCGCCAGAAATGCGCAGATTCTGCAATACGCTGCATTTAATATCTCATGAGGATCACGAGTTGCGTATTTGCGCTAAATCCGCGCGGATTTGTCTAACACGAACTTCCCAGCAAAGTGAGTAAACATAGAAACACGCCAGATTTGACAGCGTTTCCCGCCAAAGTTCATTTGTACCCGCATTTGGCGAGTCGAGGGAGTTAATCTCAATCCCTGAATGATTAATATAATATTTATTTATTTGAGCACAGTTTGAGACAACGCTGAGCTCTTCCTTTAGGTTTATATGTAAGGAAATGTAGAATAAAAGTAGTTATAAAAAGCATTTAAATAAAAAGAATGTAAGATATATATAAAACTATATAATAATCATAATAAAAAATCTTAAATATGTAACAAAAATGTAAATATAATACATTAAAGTAATTTTTAATGTAAACTAATACAATTATATATAAAAAAGAACGTAAATATATTGTAAATACATACAAACACAATACTTTTTAAAAAAGGGTAAAACGTTTTTTTAAATGCTAAATCATAAAAATGCATAAATAACACAAAAATTTTATCAAATGTAAAGATAAATTATTTGCAATAAATTATACGACGTAAATAATTGTAAATAAAAATACTTTGATCAAATTTGTATTAACTTTTTAAAGAAAAAAAATTTGAAATATATTTTCAGAAATACAAACACAAATATATATTTTTAAATATGTAAAATATAATGTAAATACACAAAAAATATAATGTAAAATAATGTAATAAAGCGTAACATAATATATGATATAATATAAAAATGTATCTTTTAAATACTTTTTATTTGATAATTTTTTTAATTTTATTGTTTTACTTTCTATGTCAGTCTCATACGATCCGTGTGTCCAGTGCGAAAGATCTGTCTCGTTAGAAAAGGTTATTAACGTTAACAAAGAAAGCAGAGTTCTCCACGGTATCACTGAAGAATCATTACCGTAACTCAACAATAGCCGCGTGACTCTGAGCCGCCGCGCAGCGTAATGAGACGGATGCGTCAGACACAGCTGGCCGCCCGTGCGATTTCCCCCGTAAGTGGCCGTGTCACCGATATCTGTCAGAAGCGGGACCTCTACAGACGGCCTGCTGCTGATGGGAACGCTTTTAAGAGCTTCGGTTCCTTAGTGTCAAACACACACGTCTCCTGCTGCCGAGACGAGCACAAATATAGACACGCTCCACATGATAACTGCTCATCTAAATGAAATGGGTTGGGGGGTCTTTAATTTGCACACTCTCAAAGTTTGAATGTGGGTCTTTCCATCTCAAATATCCATGTTTAAACATAATTCGGTGAAAATACTGACATTTAGATAAAAATATTGCATTTAGAGCGTCGTGAAGTAAAACTTTGTAAGTCCACAGACGGGATGACAGAGGAGTTGGTGTCAGCACTCCTGACGTCTTTAATTCACATCCCGAATCAAAGCATGAATTATTGAGCCGCGGGAGGGGATGATGGACGGATGAAATGGCAGCGAGTGAGCGGGTCGGACAGCGCTGGGCCTTAGTGGACCGGGACGTGTGCGAGGAGGACTTTTGGACCACATTACTACATAAACAGACATTTACAGTAAATACTACTAATAAAAATATGCAATTTAATCAAAAACACTGTAGTTTTAAAGTAGCAGTTTTAAAAATAAGTACTTCAATAAAACAAATGATGTGTACCGCGAAATAATGGCGAGGAAAAAATTTTGTTTCATGAACGAATACTTTTTTAAAACGTCTCAGGTTACGACTGTAACCTATGTTCCCTGAGAACAGGGAACTAGACAATACGTCGAATGACGCAATGGGGAATGCCTCAGGCGTCATTTGACGTATTGCTGAGTTCCCTTCGAAAGGGAACTGGTTATTTTTGACGATTTTAAAAAAATACTGCACTATCAATCTGGTGTGATTCACACACACACAAAACGTTAGTGAAATAAATCAAAAGCATTTATAAACAAATGACTCATTTGACTCACTTAAACTGGTTCTTTTTAGCGAATCAAAATATGCAGCGTAATCGGTGTCGTATGATTCAAACAAAATGAGTCATTTAAACCAGTTCTTTAAGGTGAATCGAAATATTCAGCGTAATCAGTGTTGTATGATTCAAACAAAATGAGTCATTTAAACCAGTTCATTAAGGTGAATCAAAATATGCAGCGTAATCAGTGTTTTATGATTCAAACAAAATTAGTTATTTAAACCAGTTCTTTAAGGTGAATCGAAATATTCAGCGTAATCAGTGTTGTATGATTCAAACAAAATGAGTCATTTAAACCAGTTCTTTAAGATGAATCAAAATATACAGCGCAATCAGTGTTTTATGATTCAAACAAAATGAGTCATTTAAACCAGTTCTTTAAGGTGAATCAAAATATTCAGCATAATCCGTGTTGTGTGATTCAAACAAAATGAGTCATTTAAACCAGTTCTTTAAGGTGAATCAAAATATTTAGCATAATCAGTGTTGTATGATTCAAACAAAATGAGTCATTTAAACCAGTTCTTTAAGGTGAATCAAAATATTCAGCGTAATCAGTGTTGTATGATTCAAACAAAATGAGTCATTTAAACCAGTTCTTTAAGGTGAATCAAAATATTCAGCGTAATCAGTGTTGTATGATTCAAACAAAAGGAGTCATTTAAACCAGTTCATTAAGGTGAATCAAAATATTCAGCGTAATCAGTGTTGTATGATTCAAACAAAATGAGTCATTTAAACCAGTTCATTAAGGTGAATCGAAATATACAGTGCAATTAACGAAAATGCCTAATTTAAACACGAGTCACTAAAACCGGTTCTTTTTAATGGATCAAAACACACAGTGTAGTGCGATTCACTCAAAATGAGTCACTTAAACCGATTCTTAATAGTGAATCAAAAACATAGTGCAACCAGTGTTCAATTGACGAAAAAATTACTTTGAGCCGGCCCGTTAAATGAGACGTTCAAAGGTAATCACAAGCTCACATTATTGTAATTATTATAATTAAACACATTGCTATAATAATTGTTTTTACAAGAAATTACTAATATTTTAATTAATATTAAAAGGAAAATCAAAGCATGATTCCCATTGATAATTATGTAAAAATGTATATGTTTTTAATATACAGCAGCATTAAAATGGACAAAAAGTTCAATAAATGGTCAAATGAATTAGTGGCGAATCAAATTCGAATAGAATCAATCTCGTCAAGTTGTTTCCAGAAGGGTCGGAGGTCACTGTGGGAAGGTTGGCAAACGCAAACAGAGTTGCCTGAGGTGAGCTGACAAACGAGTGCACGCAACTGAATACTGAACAGCACTCGCCCCGCGGGGAGAGACATGCTGCGTCACGTCAAACCTCAGCAAATATGAGATGAAAAGTGTGTGACGCCGTCGCTCGGGAGGGCAAGATGGAGATAAAGCAGTTCCAGGCAAATCTTCACAATGGGAGATCCCAGCACAGATGTACAAGAGCACAGCTATTAAGAACAGATTATTAAATCACCACAGATGGAAAAGAAAATGCTGATTGCAGGCAAACGCAACATCACTTTGCCAGCGCCCTGAAAGCTCAAATTCATTTTTCACCAGAGTCAAAAAAATAGCGCTAGAGGCGAAGAACGGGACAAGGTTAAAACCCAGCTTTTCCAAATCCTTTTGCCTCACAGATATATTGCAAACTAAACAAATCTAAAGAAGAAACGTCTGGTCAAACATATACAGGACTGACTTTAATACCATTATAACACTGTTTTGCCAATGTTCATATGTTACGAAAACGTTATTTCTGATCGTTCTTCTGAATAAAAACTTAATATGTTAACTAAAAAATTATCAATGTATAAATGTACATAATAATTTTTTTTTCTTACCTGTAAGAACGTTCAAAACATCCAGTTTTGTTTAAAAAAAAAATTTCTTGGTGACGCAAACGTTACGTAAACATTACATTTTATAATTTTGCTAAAGCTGCACAATTAATGGTTAAAAGATGGTGATCTCGATTCAAACTCTCACGAGATCTTATTCTTAAATGACAACGATTCTCTTGCGTCAATAAAACAATTGACAAAATCACATCGTAACTTTCAGATCCGAATTTGTTGGAACGAATTCCGAAATTCGAATATAATTTGAATATTTACAAACAAAATCAATACTATTCGAATGTTTTTTTAATATGCAATCTTGCCTTTCTCGCCGCTTTGGCTTTCACGCATGTGAAAATGAAATGTATTTGTTTTGTCTGATGAACAATATAGTTTTTGAGTTGTAACGCAATTGTGCGCGTTATCCATGCTGTATCATCATAACAACACTGGCAAAAATAGCAAATGTTTAACAACGTAAAAACCACCCCACAAAGCACCTGTGAAGCGAAAAACGCAAATATCTCAACGGATTCGGCGAACACAAAGCTCGTTGGAAACTACTAGTGGAAAAGAACGATATAAGTTTCTGAATTTTTGTTTTCGCAGAGATATTAGCCGAAAACCATCGGAAGCGCTTCAACCACATTCAGCACAAATAAAATGTTTATTAGATGTCCCTCTAGTGGACAGATCGTGTAACAACAACCACATGCTATAGTGGCGTAAATATGAATAATACTATGAATTTGAGCATTTAGTAATCTAATATTACTCGAATATTAAATAAGGAATGGAATTCGAATAGTATTATAGAGGAAGATTGACAGCCCTAGTACAAGTATGAAATAGCTTCACAAACAGTTTTTTCAACCACGTATTGTTATTTTTGTGTAACAAATATTCATATTAACACAGAAGAACTGGGGTTAAATGTTTTTCGTTCAGATATAAACGCTGATGTCTACGGCAGCGATCAAAATAGAGTAAATCCCCTTTTGAAAGCAACTTGACGCTTCAAAAAATGATTGTATCATTCCATCGCTACACCAGTAGGTGGCGACAAGTTACTGTTAAAACATGTATGTATCATCGAATCATTCAACAGTCTCGTTCAAAAAAACGAATTTATTCAGTAATGAAACAAGTTTCAAGTAATTGTAACCAATTTCTTATTATTTTAATTTCTACAGTCCTCCTGTTGTGAAAATCCAGTTTTTAATGTTGTTTATGTGGTGTTTTTAAGACAAAGCATGTGTAAATTCATAAGTCGACAGCATTGCTGAGTATTTCCTCCTTAAAACTGCGAGCCCGTTCTCATCCCAAAGCGCCATATAAGACGCTTTTGCAAAAGCGTAAATATCCAACGCACATGGCACCCTTTAACGTCTAATGAGACGCTTCGGTTAATGGTTAAGTTTAGGTATGGTGTAGGGTAAGGGTTAGACCACTAGGGGGCGCCTTCTGCCCAAATATATCTGCGTCTCATTTCACGTTAAAGGGTGCCATGTGCGTTGGATATTTACGCTTTTGCAAAAGCGTCCTATATGGCGCTTTGGGATGAGAATGCGTTGAAACTGCTGTGAACCAAAGACAGTTTCAAAACACGGTTTGAAAATCGCTGGTGTTTCTGACGTCACAAACGACCTTGTGACCAATCAGATCAACGTGTTCTAAATTTTCAAAGCTCTAACATTATGGGATTGATGCTATTGAATATTTTCTGGACAGAGTAGCATTTGAAAAATGAAATATCCAAATAAAAAGTTGCAAAAAAGATAAATGAACGTATAAATATTGTAACGTTTTGAGAACATTATTATAGACCAGATAACTTTAAATAAATATTCTTTTAACATTACAGGAAGAACGTTTTGTTAACTGGGTAGTTTGCTCCCTAATCTAGACTTCTAATAATCTGCCATTGGAAGATTAGCCGTTTGTTCCTCTTTTGTACACTGCTTTGGATAAAAAGCATCCGCTAAATGCATAAATGTAAATTATAACCTAAACAAACTAAAATAATCAATCCCAGTCCTGTGTGGATTATCAAACGCTTTCGAAGTAGGTGGTGATAAATGTCTTCATCTGAACTCTGCAAACCACTGCCAGCTGTAATACGCAAATGGAAATAAGTGCATTAACTAATGAAAAAGTATTCAAATGTGATTAAATTCACATCGCTCGTCTGATCAGGCCTAAAGATGTGCATTATCATACGGCTACGCCCCATCCGTCACATCAAGCTAATTTTCGAGTGTAATTGCCTGACGCTTTAATTAATTTTGACTGAAGCGTGTACTATTTTTGCACCGAAAATCTCATGAATTGTTTCTGCCGTGTACTTGCTGACTAAGATTAATAACGCTGAACTTTACAGCAAAGCTTTATGGACATGGGAGACAGACCTGCAGATCAGCAGCAAAAGTTTCCCAATGAGAAAAATGATCCCAGATCAGAGTGAATTATCTGTGCCATAATATCTCCATTATATCAACTAGGCTTATGTTTTATAGTCCTATTTCATTAAAAGCAGATTAGTGCATTATTTTAGAAGACTTGGCTTTAAGCCATATTCATCAATTGAATTCTTCAGGGGTTTTTTATATAGAGCTAGGCTAAACTTTATAACATACTGATTAAATTTCAAGATTTCTAATATATAAATCATAATGTGTATGGTGAGAGAAAAGATGTACATTTTTGATGGCACGTAGAAATGTGCCATCAAATGTGCCTTTAAATATTGACATACCTGAAATGAGATATTGCCTTGATTTAATTGTATTAAAAAATGACATTTGTATTAAAGCAATATGATCATGGATATTATCAACTGAACGAAAAAGGTGCTATATTTATAGCATGGTACTGTGGTAAAAATACTGTGGTAAACGTGACAAGTGTATGTCCAGAAGAGTATGGTGGTCATAATAATGATACCTAGAATATATGGGATGGTAACATGTTATACCATGGAACCAATTTCATACCATGGTACTGAACGGTTTTCATGTGCAACAAAAAAAACTAAGTACAAAAACACACTTAAAGTACTATAGATACTTCAAAGATATAATGGTAGCCTACTACTATAGTAAATGTCCAACAAACATGATACTTTTTTACTACTTTTCTGTCAAAACGAGGCTATATCGATCAAGCTTAGACAAATACATCCTGTATAATATCGATTGCCTTAAGTTTAAATGGAAATTTTAGACTCGATATGACTGAATAAATTAAAGTTTCTCATATTTCTTCTAAGATATTTAGTTCGTATTCTGCATAAAATAAATGATATTTCATCTTTACTCGCATATATGCAGTTCAAAACGCTTTACACATCTAAATCCCCCTCAGATATTTATGATTACAGATTAAAATGACATATAAAATGTAAAAACTCACCTGTATTCTGTTCCATCTAATCTGTGGGAAGAATCGCCTCATCTGCGTCTGGCGCGAAAACTGCGCGTGCACGCTGCCGCTCCAACAGACAGCGCGCGTGCAGGCGCGCGACCTGCTCTTAAAGAACCCGCACGTACCACAGAAACCAATCACAGAGGGATTTCTTTCATTATTATTTATTTACAGAGATTGTCTTGTATCTTGCAGGTTGAATGTGTTACTATTTTATAAACACCCAATCATTAATAAATCATAAACAAATAGAAAAAATAACAAGGATAATTATATTTTTTGTTTTTAAAATATATTAATAAAATAATCTGATTATTTTAAAATATTTTTTTATTATTTAGATTAATAAAATAATAGGAATGAATAAATAACTATATATTATTTTTATAGGCCTATATTAATAAAAATTATTAATTTAACATAAATACGACATATTTCACATAGAGAGATATAGCAGCTTATATATAGAAATGCAATAGGCTATTTGAAATATTTAATACTTTTTATATTTTGTTTTTCTGGCATTGTGACAGTTTTAAACACAAAAAATAATGGGTTTTTTTTTCAACATCAAAACTAAAAATCTATTAAGTAAACCTGAATTTATTTAAAGAGTCACCAGCATCAGGGGTTCATGTGAAGTGTCATAAAAAATTATGTTTTGACTGCTCAGAAATAACAACATAACATGTCCCTCTGTGAGCAGTGTGGCCCCCCATCTGTTCATGACAGCATCGCCATCTGTTGCCAACAATAAACCACATCCGCCCAATTACATAACATGGATCTTCCCTAAATTACTCAATTTAAACAAATATGATGCAAACAAAACATAATATATCGAACAAACTGGTTAGAAAAAAAGCATGTGAATTTGTAGCATTAATATTAGGGCTGTGAAAGCATCAAACGCATCCAAGATAAAAGTTTGTTTTTGTGTGTGTACTTGTACTTTGTATAATTATTTTGTATACAAACATGCATTTAAGAAAAATGTGCTATTTATATATAAAATATTTATATATAATATATATAAATTACATATAAATACATTACAGTATTTACATGCAAATATTTCTTAAATATATACAAGCATGTGTGTGTATGTTTATATAAAATAATTATACACAGTACACACACTTTTTAGTTATATTATTCATATATACACAGGCCCCTCCCCCTTCACGAGTGGACACGCCTCTTACTGCTGATTGGCTAAAAGTGTGTTTTGGTGCTGGGTACAATCCAGTTTCTCAAAAATCGCTCAGTGCACCTTTAAAAAATCTATTTTTTCTGGAGATATTCCATGGATATTAAAGGTTCTTCATGCGATGCCAATAACGAACCATTATTTTTAAGAGAGTATGTTGAATTTCCCTCAGGTTTCCACTTTCCAGTCTATTTATTGGGCCTAACCTTTCTATAGGTCTTAACCTTCCAGAACAGAGCGAATCCTCCAAGCGAAGGTGGCGACTCGGCCATCTGTGCTACAACACTCTCTGCCAGCTCTGACTTGTGCCAGTCTATAGTGAGGTGTATTGGCAAGCTCGCGACTAATTTCCCTCAAATCACCTCAGTTTGTCTTAATGTCTTTAATTTTTCTCTAATACCGTAAAAACACAAATTACTCGAGCGCTAATTAACAGTTTCTCATATATCTTCCAAACCTGTCTTGTGAGTTGATTTACTGTGTGTGTGTGTTTTTTTTCTGAGGAGAGATCTGAATGTTCTTCATTGAAAGTTGCTGACAAGCCAGCTCGGAATTGATTCATTATGCATATGATATTAAAATTTAATTGGGTCAAAGTCCAACCAAAAAACTTTTCAGACATGTAGGCTACCAAGACAATTCCATGGTGTTTTTAACATATACCCAAATCATACTAAAACACACTTGAAATAATATAATAGTGCACTATTTGAGTCGACAGCCATTTGTAGTGGTAAACCATCAAGTGATTTAATCCCATAATGCCCCTCAATAACGGTTTGAATGCACTGTGAGCAAAATATCTGAAATTATTCTGTAAGAGTTAGGCCTATGTGTTGTTGTTTAGGGTAACTCCAAGTTATACGAATTTAATTTTCTTTTTCATAAATTGTATTCACTTAGGCATCATAAATTAAGATATTTTTAATGAAATCTGAGATAGCTACTCTCCATTGACAGTTGCGCAACTACCACTTTCAACTTCAAGCCATTTAAAAGTAATAAAAACATGTGACTCAAGTGGTTTAACCTCAGTGAGAGGAGTTCTTTGTTTGAACAAAAAAATATAAATACCACTTTACTAAATATCAATCGCCACCACGTGTTTCCGCAACATCGCGTCACGGGTTTGGAGCGACAATGCGGATACGACATCATTTTTATTTTTGCGTGAACTATCCCTTTAAAATTATGCCTCGTTAGGTTTCTAAACAGAGTGTGTGTGACGGCCCGTCCCTCGGAGGCAGGCAACACAGCAGCTTGTTGCTCGTTAAAACGAGAAAACGGAGTGTCGGGTCGGGTGAAAGCAGGAGGGCCGGTCGAATCAATAATATCCATAATGAGATCCGAGATCCGTGGGGCGTCATTACCGTGCGGGCTCCTTCTTCCGCGACGAGCGATAAACACACCGCATTAACCTTTACAGGTCTCTCCTCATCCTCAAGATATGTAGCCTACAGTATGGGTTTATTTCTTGGAAAGAAAAGTCATATCTCAGACTGTTGTTTCTAGGCTACAGTTAGATCACACAAGTCTAAAATCAAAAGTCAGTCCGTAACTAAGACTGTCAGCCATATCGTGATGAGGGCTTGACCAGAACATGTTGACAGGAGAAGGGAAGTCTCTCGACGGGTCACTTCTGAGCAGTGTTGAACAATAAGCAGCTCAATCACCTCTTTTTGTTCTTTGTCATTTTATTGTACGCCTACTTAGACATTTGACAGCCTCGCCCTTTGAAAAACAGAAGCTTTTAAGTTTGAAGAGGTCAGCTAACAAAAATATCATCTTAGAATGTTTGGCTAACCTTTAGGTTATGAACACATTATTTGTGAACATTAAAAACATCCAGTTTTTTTTTTTTTTTTTTTCTTAAGTAGGATCTTGGTTTAGCCCATGTGAATAGATGAACATTCATATTATCTTGAAAATGTTATGAAAAAGTTTTTTTTTTCAGTACAGGCCTATTCAAAATTCCAGTTTCTTAAATGTTCTTACATCTTGGTTGTGCAAAAATTTGTCAAATTTGACTTTGACAAAAAAAAAAACAAGGACGTTTCATTAAAACGTTTAGGCAAACATTTAGCAAATATTAATAAAATTGTAAGGATGTTCCAAGAAGAACGTTTTCTTTAAACATTACGAGAACATTCATCTAGCCTACAAATTAATTTAAGGTTCATCCAGCCAGTTCTCCAAATAAACTGATCTGATGATCACCTTGCCTGGGTTTATCCAACAACCAGCTGGGATGTACATGATCCCTTTGCAACTTGAACCGTCTATAAACATTATTTAAGAATGTTTTGTCCTAAAATTTACATAACTTTTAAATAACATTAGTGAAAGTTAACTTAGAAAATTATCATGGTTTTACTATACTGATTAACTGTGATTTTGTAGTAAAAACCATAGAAATGACTAGCATAACTCGTCGAATGACCATCATTCCTCTGCTTTATGGCACGAATGTCATTTCTCGTGGCATTTATACGCCAAAAACAGTTTTTGCGTGTATATGGCACGCGATTTTCGCGTACATATGATACGCACTTTTTTGCGTATAATACGCACGAACTCCCCACCCCCCTCCCCCCTAAACCTAACCCAGGGTTTTTTAGTGCGTACCATATACACGAAAAAAAAAACACTTTTGGCGTATAAATGCCACGAGAAATGACACTCGTGGTATAGATATGCATCTTCATGAGACTGTGTTTGTATTTTTGTGTCCATGGCATATGTTAAGACATTGGCCTAATAGTAGTGAGAGTTTGTTGCCTAACTGGAAATACAACCAACCAAGATGTTGAAGAGAAAACCCAATCTTTATTTTTGCAAATTCGCTCAGGACATCTACATCAAAACACTTCCACAACTGATTGTGGTGTCTTTGAGCTGTATGAAACTGAGTATCAGCTCTGAGCTCGCTGAATTGAGTTGGACTAATGGTCACTCATTTCCCCGTTTCCAGAAGGCCAGCAGGTATCGATCAATATCAGAGACATCCATCAATCCCAATATTCCAATGTGAATGGTTTTATTATGAGCGAAACAGCCAGGCGATAAACACATTATGTCTCTCAATAACCTTGGGAATTGAGTTTTGGAGGATTTATGCGTTGAGACTGGCTCCATCGAATATGCATAGCCTAATATTATAAATATTGCATGAATGCTTAATGGACACAAACAGTCGATCCGCACCTGAATTAACAATATGCTTGGTAGCCTACGAAGTTTGTAATATGTAAATGTTTAATTAGGTTGCTTGCATTACGCAAAAGTTGAACCCATCTATCTTTCAATTTTTGGGTTCCTCGACATCAAACACATTTGCGCCGCCGCCACGACTTGATTTAAAAGCATTAAGGCGTTTTCCCAGTACAGTGAATTAATTAAATGACATTTTCTTCATTATTACCGCCACTCTCTGAGCGCTATAAATAATGAACGAACGATGTCGCTCACGCCGCGAACTCACCTATGGATTTTATTGATTGATTCTATTCAATTACGCTTTTGTCCATGATGAGAGTGACGTGGGCACGGGATCCCTTGGGTTTAAGGGACACGTTAGGATCTCCCGAACAGTTCAGAGCGATTTTAAAATTGCAGCTGATCTTTAATTAGCAGAAATAACCTGGGAGGCTAAAATTAGAGAGGGTTATAAATAAAAAGAGAGGGCGGATTTTAATATTTTTGTCTGGGTTTTAAATTTCCTC